>PVIH01001272.1:0-247514 GCA_004025045.1 Sigmodon hispidus | reverse complement strand
AAAAAAAAAAAAAAAAAAAAAAAAAAAAGGAAAAAAAAAAAAAAGAAAATCAGGTTTCAATATTGTAACCAAGTCTTCCAAGTCTTGTGGAATTATTCTGTTACTAGTTGACCATGGATTTAACATCTGCCTCACAAAAGATGAATGCATATTATATGATACTATTACTTTTTTAAATTGCCTCAGATCTAACATTTCCTCAGGAAGTCAGTCAGCTCTTCCATAACATTGGAAGTACCTGTCATTTGCCAGTTGTTCCTGTATGATGACTGGATAAATTAAGGTTGATTTTTTTGATAACCATGGCCTGTTCCTCTCTAATTTTATAATGTAATTGTGAGGTTGTATAGTAGTATATTTAATAAAAATAGCCTAAAATATCAAAGAGACAGAAACTAACCACAGCCAATATAACCTTTTCTAAGGTCTATATCTTGGCACTAATATCAGCTAACTTTTTAAGGAATAAAATAAGAATTATCAAACTGATAATGATTGTAATTGACATTATGAAAATCCCAGCTTAATTAATTATTCCTTCATTTAGCTGTTCCACTTTTAAACTATCTATTGTGGAACCATACAGAGACCTAACTCTCTCCATTGTAATATTGTTTCTTATTTTAAATGTGAGCTAAAGCTTCCTCTCTCTCTCTCCTCTCTCTTTCTCAAATAATTTCCCCTTTTAACAATTCCAACTTGTCTCACCAAATCTGCTGCTGATGACAGTAAAGTATAAAACTGGTTGTTGTATTTCAGGTCTGTGTGAAAAACACAAGTACTACACAACCTGGCTGAGGACAACTGCCACTTATCATTTGTCAGCAGACTGAGGATGGGGCCCAGGGAAAACTTCAACCCCTAGGGAAAAAGAGCCAAAGAGCCAGCTATCTGAAAGATGGACACAGGGTAACCTGCAAAAACAGCATGTGTGACAGGCAGAGAATGAGAGCACAAAGCTGCCTGGAGGCTGAGCTGACCTGTGGTAAGGGGTTAACTCTGGCAGTGTGTGAAGCCCAGATGCATGTGAAGTTTGGGATTTCTGTAGAGAGGTTGTAACTGTAAAATTCAGACTCACTCAGAGGGCTTGGTAAAGAAAAGAAAAAGCTATCTGGTGGCAGATATAGCTCCCACATGTTGCTCTGATGGATGCTGGTGGCTGCAGAGTCATAGACAAGCAGATATCTTATGAATTTGTACCCGAAAGACTGGGAATCAGATGAAGTATTAATCTAGTTAATCTTTAATAATAAAAATGGGAGTAGAATACTGGGATTAAAAACTTGAAAGATCAAAAAAGCAGGAAACAGCTATCAGTTGCTTTATACCTCTACTATTGCTCCCTCCAAAGGACCAAGATCCTCTCTCTGTCACACCTTACTATTTCCTGTTTCCTCTATATCTACAGTTCTCCAAACCTCTAAGATTAATTTAGGTCATCTAGTAGCTAGCTCTGCCCTCTGACTCCAAGCAAACTTTATACAAAATATCATATAACACCCAAACATGGTCTGAGACTCGGCATCATTTAGAGGTCTGTGTTCCACAACTCTTTAGAATTCTACTAAATGATTATACATGTATGTGATGGTATTCCTAAATTAGAAGTGAATATATATAATGAGAAATATAAATAATGAGAAACAATATTGCAATGCAGGTAGTTAAGTCTCTTTTCTCAGTTGGCTGGGAATGAACCAAGATCATTTAATGGCCCACAAGTCTCCCAATTCTGTAACAAATTTAGCCCAACTTTATACAGATGTACCCAGCTGAGATCACCCCTATATTTGATTATTGTAGACCTTTGTGATTGTTTGAAAAAAAATGGCTTCCAAAGAGGAAATACATACTAGGATGCATAGTCTTGTTAGAGGAAATGTGTCACTGTAGGGTGAGCTCTGAGGTCTCTTTTGCTCAAGCTTTCCTCAGTGTGAGTCAGCTGACTTCTGATGCCTGCAATATGTAGCACTCTCAGCTTCAGCATCATGTCTGCCTGCACACCATCTTGCTCCCCTTTATAGTGATAATGTACTGAACCTATGAAGCTCTAAGTGAGCCTCCTCAATTAAATTATAAAAGCTTCAGTGGGCATGGTGTCTCTTCAAACACTAAAAATCTAATTAATATAGAAGTTGGTACCAGGCAATGAGGTATTGCTGTAATTGGCATGACCATGCTTTTGTTTGGAGATTGACTTAGGTATTGTGATAGCATGTTCTGGTACATTGTAAATATTTGTCCTTCCTACTGGTTTAATAAAAAGCTGATTGGCCAGAGGCAGACAGGAAGTGTAGGCAGGACTACCAGACTAAGAAAACTCTGGCAACAAGAAGACTAGAGCAGAGATGCCAGAGAGACATCAGGAGATGCAGAGGACAACTGTGCTGCTCTGAGAAAAGGTACTGAGCTGAACAAAAGAATCATGGATTAGTTTAAGAATTAAGAGTTAGCAAGTTATATACCTAGACCATAGGTCAATCAGCATAAAATTAATACACATGCCTGTGTGTTTCTGTGGGACTGCAAGTCCGCAAGTCTGGACCATAGGCCAGACAGGCCAGAAACAAAATATTGCACTTAGGTACTTGGGGTTGGAAAAACAGTCTAATGCTTTCCCCTCTGCTTAATGGGGCATGTGTAGTAGGAACATAGAAGACAATGGAGCTTTCAATGATTTGAAATGTGGGGGGTTGGCTCAAAAGGTTTCAGAGAAAAATGTTAGTATGTGGTCTAGAAATCATTCTTTTTATATTTTGGTCACGGAAGTGACTGCCTTTTTGCCCTTCTCTGGAGAGTCTGCCTCAGGCTAAAGTGAAGAGTTTGAATTAATTCTGTTGACAGAAGAAATTTCAAAACAGTCTAGTATAGACTCTGCTGTGTGGATATTAGTGGTAACTCTAATGAAAATTTAAAACAAAAAGGTGCATGCTGAGCAGGATAAACTACAAAACTTAAGGTACCAGAAAGTGTAATTAAACTTCTGTGTTCAAGGAGATAAACAGATTAAGAAATGGAATAAAGGAGTGGTAACCTCAGGGCAAGAGCACACCTAGCTAAATTTCCAACTTGTGAAGGGGAACTAAAGAAAAGTTTAAAGCCAGATATGGTGGGTCACACGTTTAATCCCAGGAAGGCAAAGGCTGATGGATCTCTGAATTTAAGGACAGCCTGGTCTACAAAGCAAGTTTTAGGTCAGCCAAGCTTAGGCACTGAAATACAGAAAGCTGATGAAGTTATAATTGAACATGTGGGTGATGTTTCAGCCCCAGTAAATGGCAAAACTTGGCAGCTTCAGCCATGTTGTTCTGGCTTTAGAGTTAAGGCTGGAAGAAAGAAGTTATGGAATAGTTATGATGCCAGGAATGTGTCAGGAGTAACCCTGAAGAGAGGCCAAGTAGAGAGGCTATTATATGAAGCTGTGAAGTTGAAATTTGGATTGCTTTGGAGAACCCAAGATGTTAGAGGTGTCAGAGTCATGGGTAACCTGCAGATGAGAGCTGCTAACAGGGAGGGGAACCAGCCCAAGAGAAAGAAGTGTGTTCTAGTCAACAGAGCTGAACAGAGTTTGAGATCTGAAGAGTGTTTTGACATCAGACTTGAAGCTACAGGGTTTGGAGTTTGCCCAGCTGGTTTTCAGTCTTGCTTTGGTTCAGCATTTCCTCTCTATACTCCCTTCCCTGCATTTTGGAATGGTAAAGAATATCCTGTGCCAATATATATGTGATACGCTTTCTTATTTTTATTTTTTCAGGAGAATTACAGTTAAGAGATTGCCATTCATCTCAGAAGAGACTTTGGACTTCAGACTTCTAAACAACTTTAGGACTATTATAGACTATAGGGACTTTTGAAGTTGGACTGAATGGATTTTTTTTGGAAGATGATATTGCTATGAGCCTATAGAGACCAGGAGTGGAGTGTGGTTGTTTAAAAGACAATGACCCCCCAAAGTGAGTGGCACTATTAGGAGGTGTAGGCTTGTTGGAGGAAATGTGTCACCATGGGGACAAGCTTTGAGGTCTCTTTTGGTGATATATTGTTTGCTATCTAACAAAAAGAGATTACCTGAAGAATAGAGAGCAGAGTCAGCCACAGAATTAACTATAGAGGTCAGGTAGAGGTGGTGAATACCTTTAATCCTAGCACTGAGGAGGGAGAGGCAGAAGGATCTCTGTGAGTTAAAGGCCATCTTGGACTACATGAGATTAATCCAATGTAAATGAAAAACAGTCAGGCAGTAGTGGCACACACCTTTAATCCCAGCACTTGAGATGTCATAACTTTGTTCGCAGTACTTGGGAAGCACACAGACCTTTAATCCCAGCACTAGGAAGGTTGAAATGTGAAATGACTAGGCAGAGAAAGAAATATAAAACATGAAGAGCCAGAGGTTTTGGTTCCCTTTTTGGCTGAGGACTCAGAGGCATCCAGTCTGAGGATTCTTGGAGAAAGTAACTTACTTTCAGCTGAAGAATTGGGCGGTGAGAAGTGACTGTGGCTTGTTCCTCTCTGCTCTTTAAGCACTTAGCCTAAAATCTGGCTCTGGGATTTTTATTAAGACCAATTAGGACTTGTTCACAGTCTGTTTTTCTCACCTCAGGGTGAGTCTATTGACTTCTTGTTGCCTGGCAGATGTGGCACTCCCTGCTCCATCACATCCGCCTGCACAGCACCATGCTCCTCATCATAATGATAATGGACTGAAACTATAACTGAGCCCCCCTCAATTAAATATATTTTTCATAAGTGTGGTAACAGTCCTGGTGCCTCTTCTTAGTAATAGAAACCTAACTAAGACAATCTTGCTATCAATACTTCAAAAAAAAAAAAACCTTTCTGTTTTAAAGATAATTAAGCTTATAGTGTCCTCTCCTTCCAAGCATTAAATAATGTCGATATCTTGACTAAATAGGAGACTGAAAATATTTTGCTGTCTGATCATGTGGAATGTCATTCTGTATGTTGTGAATGCCATTAGTTAATAAAGGAACTGCTTTGACTTATGGCAAGGCATCTTTAGAAGCAGGCAGGAAATCCAAACAGAGACATAGAAGAAAGAGGGAGGAATCAGGAAAAGAAGTGATCCAGCCACCCAACAAGCAAGATGTAAAGAAATGGGTAAGCCATCGGCTATGTGGCAAGACAGATTAATGAAAATGGGTTAAATTAAGATGAGAGAGCTTGATAGCAATATACCTGATCCATAGGCTGAACAGCATTTAGTTAATATAAGTGTCTGTGTCACTTTGGGGGGCTAAGCAGTGGTGGGCAAGCCCAGACCATGAGGCTAGGTCAGGTCAGAAACTTGTACAACAGTCTGAGAATATGGTGTTAAGTCTTTCTGCACTCTCATATTACCTATTGGGTTTGTCTGAGGTAAGTCAAATGCTTAGATGTTATTCTAATCAGCCTATTTTCAGTCAAGAAAGGCCTTCATTTCATAGGAGATTAACTAGTAATATCTAGTGGTGTCATCAAAATGCATAGCAAAGCAACTGGTCGTGTCTTTGTCAGAGGGTTCTGAGTTGCTGACAAAGTTTGATAGTGGGGGTAGGGTATGAGTTATTTTCTCCATTTAATCTGGAGACCTAGGATACCAACTGATGCAAGGTGATTATTTTATCCCCAGAGCATATGCTTGTTATTTTTTTCTGATGATAAAGAGAGGGCCATTGACTCTCTGCATGATCAAGGTAACACAAACCTAGGAATAGCTTCCTTTAAGGATCATTTACATAAATCCAATTGTGTGTTCCACGTAGGTGAGGAATACTTTTGCTCTGTCAGTAAAAATGTCATCAAAACTAGAGACATTATACACTGTGGCTGAGGACACCTGGGACAAATCCATTTGCCGATCTTGATCAGAGAAAATTTCCTCTGAACTGGGTAGGACAGTGGAGTGGAGGTAGCCTGGAGTGAGTTTGAGTTATTTTTATAGCATAACTCAAAGGATGAATCATCTTTGGGATCATTTCTGTTGAGGTCCTGCCTGGGAAAACTCCACACCAAGTCCTGTAAGCTTCCCAACCACAGTGAGACTTTCATGTAATCTCTTCATAACTCTCCATCAAATGGCCTCTAGAGAGACAGATTCATTGCTTCTTATTGACCTCAGGGTCTTCCGAGTCTTCAGAAAAACAGCTAGTAATGTCTCTTCGTCTTTCTCAGTGAGTTCTCCCACCAGGAAGGCTGATCTATCATTTCTCATAAAATTGAGGCAAGATTTAGGTCTTGAGTTCAAGCCGCTGTCACAGTGGTTTGCTCTACAAAGTTACTTCCCACACTCTTGCATTATGGGCTGTTTTCTGCCACCTGCCCAACCCCAGTCCCTGTGGTTAATGTAAAACGTAAGCAGTGAATTGGTTGCTTAAAGATTTGCACCTTTATGTGACAGAATTTGCATCCTGATTAACTACAACTGCCCAAACAATAATAGTGTTCTATAGAGTTGTATGTGCCACATCTGGCAAATAACAAATCATCTCTACTGTCAACTTGACTAGATTCAAAATTGCCTAGGAGGCACACTTCTTGATCTGTAAGTGAAGTTTTCAGTGACTAAAAAGGAAATCCATTCTAAGTATGTATGGCTATCAGGCTAGTGTCTATCAGGCTAGTGTCCCAGGATTATTAAAATGGAGAAAGAAAAAAGCCTGGCAGGTGCCAGCATTTCCTGTGCCAACTTCATGTAATCAAAGGCCTTCATGCTGCACAAGTATGACCTTCTCCTACCACTGTGCCATTTGACTCCATAATGAATGGTATTCTCCTGAACTGTGAGCCAAAATAAACCTCTGCTCCCTTAAGCTGATATTTTGTTAGGCATTTGGTAACAAGAAGAAAAAAAATAACCATTATAGAAGATAGGTATAAAGAAGTGGAGCTTCTGCTATGGCTTGATCACATGGTTTGTTAGCTGGAGAACAGGCTTACAGGAGAGATTTGGAAGGGTTTGGACCTTGAGCTACAGAAGCATGAACTTTAGTCAGCTTAATGCTAAAGACAGAGCAGGTTTGGACATAGCAGTTGTCATTGTAAGGATATTAGTAGGATTAAGGAGAAATGTCACATTCTGGATCTGGACAGTAGAAAAGATACTTTCTGGGCAAGACCTGGAGTAGGCCTCAGGTATAAAACTGAAGAAGGAGGAGGAGAAGGAAGAGGGAGGAGGAGGAAGAGGGAGGAGGAGGAAGAGGGAGGAGGAGGAGGAAGAGGGAGGAGGAGGAGGAAGAGGGAGGAGGAGGAGGAAGAGGGAGGAGGAGGAGGAGGAGGAGAAATCATTAAACCAAAGTATTCATTTGAAAGGAAAGTGGCTGGAAATTTAGCACTCCCAGGCTGTCTTGATGGGAAGTGAATGCCCAGAGAAATCCTTTTCCAGATCCAACCCTGGGGACACACAGAGGCTGCTGCAGCCATGATCCAAGAAGACCAGGCTACAACAAAGTGACAGCCGAACTTGGTGCCTTCCACATCTGCTGCTTTTGAAGATGTACAAATACAAGTGTGGGAACATGGTAAGGGCTCTCACCAAAGTTCCAGAAAGCTCTGAGGCCAGGTGATATGGAGCAGGGCTGGCTTCCCTCCCAGGGGGTCCTTAGAGTGAAGCTATGAAGGTAAAACTTTAGTTGCAACAGAGACCTCAGGATGTTGGACACACAGGACAGTCACCGAGAAAGGACATAAGCATGGGGTAGAAGCCCAAGACAATTGGCCTTCAAGGGTAGCCCACTCACACGTGTGGGAGCCCAAGTGATGCTTCCTAGAGTCCCTGATGTCAGTCATCAGGCTTTTGTGCTTGCTTTGTTGAATTTTAGTCTTGTCTTGACCTGATGTCCCTCCCAATGCTCCCAGTCCTCTCAAGGGAAGGGAATGTTTACTCTGCTAGTGTGTATTGGAAGCCAGCTGATCATTAGCATTTACCTCTCTCTCTCCTGACTTTCTCCTGACATCCAACCCCATGTCACCAGCCACCTCAACATTTTTACAGCTTTAATCCTACCCTGCACCTGTGTGTTGTTCCCCACGCATGCCCACATGCATTCCCATGGGCCAAAGCTGACAAACAGGTCAGCAGACATCTTTTTATAATTCCTTTCAAATGCTAGGAGACGTCTGGTATTAAAATTTGTGGTGGGGAAGATCCTTTCCCTGACTCGAGGTTTGTGTGGGAAAGCCTGTGATGGCCGATTTAATAGCATAGTCAGATCCATCTCTCTTCTGGACTTACTTCCTTAATTTGTCATAGTTTCCAAGCTTAACCAGGCATCTTCTCATCCCTGCTGCCACATATGTCACCAAATGGAGCATCCTTTGTTTCTGTATCTCACTGTCAGGGTTCCACGAAGGGTTACTTGTGTCTGCTGAGTGCCACATCGGTTCCCATTTCATTAGCTACCTCTCTAGTCTTTTAAAGGATACTCTTCTTTCTCAGTCGTGGAGACAGTGACAGATCAATACTGCTATTGTGCTCCCCAGGTTAAAAAGAAAGAGGTTTAACTTAGTTTGGGGAATTCATCTCGGTCTATCAGGGCTTTCTGAAAAACATCCAACTCTTTCCCTGCATCGTGACGGGTCAGTGAGAGACAAGGATGCCTGTGTGTGGCTGATTTCTTTGGCTCTTGACACATCTTCTGTTGGGAGCAATCCAGCCTCCACTGTTGTTTGAATTCTTGAACTGAGACCAATAAGGATGAAGCGGGAGGTATAAGTGAAGTCTTGGGGGAGGGAACCCCAAGAGGTACAAGACACCCAGGGAAGTAGAAGTAGAAGTAGAAGTAGGTCCATCTGAAATATTTCATTCTGTAGGCTTGGGCTCAGAGCGAGTGGCCCTACAAATAATTTTTCTTTCATTTTAGTTGTTGAGAAAAAATGCATAAAGCCTGAATATATTGTGGTTCTCTTCAATATTTTGGAGTAATGTCCCATTCAAGTCTCATTGCCTTTGATCCCTCACTTATATTGGGGCCAAGGGACATTACTCCAAAATATCATTTTGTTAACCCATCAACTATAAACGCACTCCATTTTGCCAATAGCCACCCCACGGGCACTCTTTGGGTAGATGTTTGTGGTTTCCATTTTGTATCAATCACACCCCAGGGCCAGTGGGCCCAGAGAAGAATGTGCTCTGGACCTCCATCATTAACAATTTCAGGCCAGTGGAGCCAAACTAGCAACAAAGGGAAAAAGAAACGAATATAACACTGGTACTGCAAACTTACGCAATGAACAACCAGAGCTGTTTACAACACATTAAAAGGTTGTGGTTCCCAACAACAAGGTATGGACTAGGTGGCAAAGGGGACCCTGGGCTCCCTTGAGGTGTCTGATCCCATAAGGAGTTAGTGATATTGACTGGCGCAAAGCATAGGTGATGCCAAATGAATCATAAACTCTCATAGCCCTGAGAAAAAGAAATATTACTTGGGAAAAGGCTAAACTATTAACAAGGCAGGCAACACTTTGTGTTTAAAGGCTGCTTTACAAGCAGGCCTGAGATAGGCTCAGATAGTTGGTAACTGGCAACTGAATTTAAAATGTTAATATTTATTAAGGGGTTTATAGGGAAACAGTCACTGATTCAAGAGTTTAGACAGTTGTGCGGTTCCTGGAAAGCTGGACTGGTTCACAAGACTAGCCCAGCAGGTCAGACTCCCCCATCCAAGAGCCAGAGAGAGCAAACAGGAAGAGAGCTGGCGGTGTGTGTGCGTGGCCTGGCCACATCCCAAATGCTTGGGGCCACGCCTCTGGGTTAAGGTGATAGTGGCTGCGCTCTATTCAGGCTCCAGGTTATGAGCACTGATTTGTCCATTACCACTGGTGGGTTGGCATGTTGGGGGCAGGAGGAGGCCTCCAAGGTTTCTTTCCATTCTAGTGCTGGGTGAAGCCTTGATCTACAATTAGAAATAAGTCTTCCGGAACCAAGAAGGAAAGTAGGATGGAGTGGAGGTGTTGGCTCAGTGAACACATTCCAGTTAATAATATAGGAAGTGAAGCCTTTGATTGAAGGAATTCTTTAGGCTAGGAAGTGCTGGAGGGGATTCCTCAGGCCATAGGAAGGAAGATGTAGGATTGGCCAATAGCCAAGATTTTGTCAGAGGGGACACTTTACAGAACATGTTGAGCCAATGAGGTTAGTAAAGATGTGGTTGACCCCTTGTCTAGGTAATTTAGCTCAAGACGGTTAACAGAAATCTAAAGGGAAGTCTTGGGGAACACAGACGCCAGCAGAAAGTGTTGATCTCCTACCGTCTACTGAGGAGGAAAATTTCCAGCTGGAGGTCTTGAACCCAGCTGGAGTTCTCATACATGGAGACTCAAAACTCCTTCATGCTTGGAGGCTGGTAATAAAACTCCCACTAGCCACCTCCCCCAAGACTAAGCCTGCCTGCTTGCACCTCAAATTTCTTCTCAGAGTGAAGCTTGTCTTTTGCACACAGGAAGTGAGATTACTATAGAAATTTTAACAGTTAAAGTTAGTTAAAGAGGCAGGTAGATAAGAAGAGGGGGTGAATAGGGCTGTGATGATCCTGGGGGAACCACTGTAAAAGCAAGAGAGCCACAGAGCTGAGATAGTCCCAAAACCTTCCAGAAGTCAGCTCAGTCAGGCCTGAAGCAGGTCCAGGTCGCCTGTTTCTGGGTACTCACTGACAAATACTTCTTAGCGTCACCAGAAAAAAATGTTCAGACCCCAAGGGTCTCTATGCTCCCTAGAAAGAAGCCAGACAATAGTATAGTCCTCAGAAGCAAGACATTGTTTTTTTTTAATTATTTATTTTTATCTTATGTGTATTGGTATTTTGTATGCATGAATATACTGCACAAGAGGCCAGAACAGGGCATTGGATCCCCAGACTGCAGTTACAGTGAGCTGCCATGTGGGTGCTGGGAATTGAACCCTATTCTTCTAGAGGATTCAGCGATCTTAACCACTGAGGCATCTCTCCAGCCCAAGACATTTGTTCTTATGCTGCATCACAAGGGAAGGTGTATGCCAGGGGGAAATGCCCACAGTTGCTTCAAAGGGGAGGAGGATGGAACTAAGGTCCCCTAGCTGGGTAGCGACCTGGCCCCTTACATCCATCTCATGATGTAGGTGATGAGAAGCAGCTGTGCCTACCCTCTCCTTCAGGTTTGTTCATTCCTGCTTCAATCTTAAGTATTTGCCTCGTGTGGTGGGGAGTGATTTTTGTGTTGCCCCCAAAGTAAAGCTTATGCCAATGAACCCCAGTGACCATTCTGCACATGCCTGCCAGCTTCAGAGGGGAAACTTCTAACATTATTTTAAAGCTATGTCAGTTCATTAGGTGTCTTAATATATTTTATTGGCAGCTAAGGACATCATCACGGGAGGCTGAAGTATGTTAAAGTCATTGCTGGATTCAAGGTTTATTTAACTGCTCTGTCTTCTCTGTTTACCCTGCATTTCTGGAAAAACTCACTGACCACTGATCATACAATTAAGTTTTTTAATTAATTAATTTAGAACATAATTTAGAGTGTGTGGGTGCACTTGAGCTATTGTATAAATGTGGCAGTCACAAGACAACTTTCAGTCAGCTCTCTCTCTCCACCTTGTGGGACTCAGGGATCCAGGTTGTCAGGCTTGACATCTTTCTTTCATCCATGGGACCATCTTGCCAGCCTGGGCACACAGTTCCTTCTTTTTGGATGTACATTTTCAGAATGTGTACAGATGTTTTGTCTACATGTATATGATGTATATAACATATATGTATCAGGCACCCTCAAAGGTCAGAAGGGGGCATCATATCCCTCATGCATGTAATGTATAACATGTATGTATCTGGCACCACAGTTCCAGGGGGCATCTGGAGTTAGAGATGGTTGTCAGCCACCTGATGTGGATGCAGAGAATCAAACCCAGGTCCTGGCAAGAGCAGTAGGTGCTCTTAACTGCTGAGCCATCTCTCTAGCCCAGACCACATGCTTCTTAAAGACTAACTTGATTGTTAAGCTGTATTTCCTTTCCATTATTTGCTGACCCTCTTCAGTGTCAGAGCTAGATGGTGTGTCAGGAACAAAACTTCCAAATTTGTTCAGCAGTCTGCCTGTGTGACTTTCCTCCTCTGCCCCATCCCTGCTCCCACAGTCTTTCTTATTGAGAGGATCTGGCTCTGCTGGATCCTCTCTTGTCTTTTCTTATTACTAGGCCCTCGAACTTTGCATCCACAGTGTTGTGGATGATCTTATGAAGTCATCATTTCCTTTAGAGGGTTAGAAGGAGAAGCTGCGGGGCACAGGTGACTATTTTCTTTTCCTGTGTGTGTGTGTTTGTGTGTGTGTGTGTGTGTGTGTGTGTCTTTGTTGAAGTGGGAATGGTCTTGCTAGAGGAAATGTGTCACTGTAGACTTGGGCTTTGAGGTTTCCTATGTTCAGCATACAGCCCCATGTCTAGGTTGATTTTCTGTTGCCTGCAAGATGTAGGACTCTCAGCTACTGCTCCAGCACCATGTCTGCCTGTGTGCTGCTATGCACCCTGCCATGATGATAATGGACTACACCTCTGAGACTGTAAACCAGCCACCAATCAAATGTAATTTTTTATTTAAGATTTTTTTTTTACATACCAACCTCTCATCCCTCCTCCTGCTCCCCAAGTCTCCCTACACAACCTCCATCCCCTCCCCTGAAAGAGTAATGCCTTCCATGGGGAGTCAGCAAAGCCTGGTATATTCAGTTGAGGTAGGCCCAAGCCCCTCCCCTGTGCATCAAGGCTGGGCAAGGCATCCCACCATAGGTAATGGGCTCCAAAAAGCAGCTCATGCATCAGGAATAGATCCTGATCCCATTGCCAAGAGTCCCTCAAACAGACTAAGGTTCACAGTTGTTTCCTGTATGCAGAGGGCCTAGTCTGGTCCCATGCAGGCTCCACAGCTGTTGGTCTAAAGTTGGTGAGTTCCCACTAGCTTGGTTTGGTTGTCTCTGTAGATTTCCCCATCACAATCTTGAACCCTACCTCCATTTTTGCTCATATAATCCCTCTTCCCTCTTTCAGCTGAACTCCCAGAGGTCAGCCTGGTGGTGCTTGGCTGTGGATCTCTACATCTCCTTCCATCAGTTATGGGATGAAGGCTCTTTTGGTCCAGTCGGAGCCAAGTCAGACTTGTTGACTATTTTCTTTAGGTAGTAGAGAGATATGACTGTGAAGGCAAGAGTAACAGCATCTCATCTCTGCCATGACACATCAAAAGTTTCCTGAATATTTCACAAGGAGAGGACTGGATAGCACTGAAGAAAGACAACCCCTATGGGATGCTGAGGGCTGATAGGAAGGTTAGGCAGGGACTCTTTGTCAATTTTACTCCTTTCAAAATGCTCCTAAAAGTAAGATCTTCCCCCTAAAGTGTATCCCCTTCTCCTAACCCCAGCTGGCACTTGGAGGACATGGCTGGCATCCCGCTGCCACAGCCCCACCCCCACTCCACCCCACAGCCTGGCTATGGGCATGAGGCTGTGTCACACCTACTCTTGGGGCCTTGATCTGTTGCTTATCTATCAGCCTGTAGAATGCCAGATTTCCAGAGACAGGGGCTATGTACAACTCTTTTCTGTGACCCTAGTGACCAGGGCAGTCCTGGCACAAAGGAGATATCACAGTGTTGTTTGATGTCACAGGGCTATCATAGGTTGTGGGAACTATGCTGACAAGGACTTGTGTCTTTCTGGAGACTGACACCAGGACAGCATCTGCAAGAGAGGGTGCGCAGAGTTTTTGCAGTTTTCTCACACCAACTATTCCACAATAATCTCAGCTTGTGCATAACCCATCTGTGCTGAAGGTTCACAGCCACAGTCAGGCTGTGGGCTCCCCCTCAGTCTGTCCATTGTGGTCAAGCATATTCTCTGAGCACAATGGAATTGACTCTGAAATTAATCATGGGAGGATCTCTGGAAAATCACCAATTAGTCCAAAGTAAAATAGTATATTTCTCAGTCACCCACAGGCTACAGGGAAATCAAAAGGGGGAATTACAAAGCATGGAATCAAAGTTAAAAAGAATGTATCAGAAGTTGGAAGAGCCACCACATGGGTGCTCATGGTCTTTACTGCAGCATTAATGGCGTATAATAGAAAAGGAGAGAGGTCTCAGATCAGTGGCCTCAGATTCAATCTCATGAAACTGGAATGAGAAAAGTAAATGAAAGCCAGAATACAGGAAGGAAGGAAATAATAAAGGCCAGAGTGAAAATCAATGCTGTAAAAACACACAAAAAAATCATAGAGAAGCAATAAAGTCTAAACCTAGCTCTGGGAGGGAATCAATAAAATTGATAAACCTTGAGTCAGACCAATCAAGGAGCAATATGAATTACACATAACAGAAACGAGAGGGGCGGTGACGTGGATCCTACTGATATTAAAAGGATAACAAGGGAATGTGTGGAACAACTTTATGTCGACGTGTTTGACAAGTCAGAAGAAATGGACTCGTTCCTTGAAAGACCTAAACTCTTAGTGCTTCCTCGGGAAGAAATGTAGAAGATGGATAGGTGTGAATCTGTCAAATAAATCTTACAGTTAAAAGTGTTTCCTCCAAAGAAAAAGCCAGGCTAACAGGGCTTCACTGTAGAGTTCCAACAGTCATTTAAGGCAAGAACGATACCCATCTGATCCTCCCTCTTTATAGGGAGAAGGGGCACTTTCCAGTTCAGCCGAGTAGTCACTGCTTCTCCGGTATCCAAGGTCATGAGGAAAGCTGCAAAATCTTAAATCAAATGACCTCAGCAGTACAGCATGACAGCATCATGGCCAAGTGGGGTGTATGCTAGGATGGGAGAGAGCTTTACATGGGACAAATACATCAGTGTGGTTCGTTGTGCTGACAAACGAAAAGGAAAATGGTAAGGTGATATTATGGAAGAAAAAATGTTAGAAAAAGTCCATCATTTCCTGATAAAGCCCTTCGAAAATTATGAACAGAGGTAAAGTTCCTCTGAACAATAAAGGCATCTATGGAACACTATAGCTGCTATAGTACCGTGGTAAAAGTTAACTCTTTATCTCCAAAATTGTACAGAAAATTGTCCTCGTTCCCTGCTTCTAATTCAATGTGATTGTGGGGAGCACTAACAGATGTAAACTGACAAGAAAGCCATTAAAGCTATTCAACATGGAGAGAGAGGGTGGGAGAAAGAGAGGAGAGACAGAGGGGGGGGAGGAGAGAGAGAGAGAAAGAGAGAGAGGAGAGAGAGAGAGATGTTTCTGCTCACACCAAGGTCATTTGTATAGAAAACCTGATGGAATCCATAATACAAATGAAAGATTGTATTCACTATATGGTAGTCTCACAGAATATAGAGAACAATATGCAAATAGAATTAAACTGTAAGATTTTTAGGAAAGATTACTATAAAAGGTGCCCCAGTCACTCGTACGGCAAACCACAAATGCTGGTGTTTCTGTAGATTTGCCGCAATCCTACTAAAAATTCAGTTTGTTTGGTGGTTAGCACGTTCATTCTAATTTATGTGTGAAAAAGACCCAGAGTAACCAAGCCAGCTTTCACATAAAGGAAATGCAGGTGGGAGGCAGCAGTTGTGATTCTAAGATTCACATGTCAGCTAAGCAGACTCAGCCCTCTACAGGCAATGGATGGCTTCTTTCTTACCTAGTTTGTTTATGAGAGAGAAAGGGGAGAGAAAAGAGGAGAGAATGAGAACATGGGAACATATGCATGCATGCCACAGCCTGCATGAAGACATCTAAGAAAACCTCCTTCAATCAGGTTGTGGGGATCGAACCCAGGTCTTCAAGTTTGATGGCAAGTACCTTTTGTTTTTTACGGAGTCCTCCTCCTGTGCCCACAGGCGTCACATTTCTTGCAAGGATATATAACATTTGACTTGACTTGAAAGAGAATGGATTTTGCAACAGATGCTACTGAAATAATTAAAGGTTCCTGTGCAAACAAAGATGGACTTTGTATCATATCAGATCCTAAACCTTGAAACAATAAACCTTAGAAGAAAGTTACAGGGACTGAGCCTGGTAACTCCAGTCTAGGATCACGGTTTTTATGAGGTTGAGGCAAACTACAGGTCTGAAGCCAGTCTGACCTCGTGGTGAATTGCAGGGCTAGACTGGGACCTTGTCTTAAACAAACAAAAGAACAAATAGTGCAAAAAACCTGAGCAACAGTTCATGGCTGAGGTAGTCACTCGAAGAGCCTACTATATTGTTCTCACGGATGGCTGTGTTATCAAAGTACCTTCTAATTATGATTTCACCTGTATTTTAGTGCTACCCTCAGCTTTGACCAGAGAGGCTTTCTCAGCATTGGGCAGCAGTTAATACACAGACACTGTCCTCCCAAAATAGAAAAAGTGCTAAGAATAAATGTCGGTGGAATTCTCAGCTCAGATAGAAAGAAGGGAAGAGAGGTGGGAAAGGTTTGTGAGGTTCCATACAACTTCTAGTTGTGACACGGTAATTGCACTCATGAACTCACTACTGCTGTGGTGACCTGCACAGGACCAAGCTGACAAGGTCAGCTGATATTCCAGAAAATGGCACTAACTGGACAACACAGTGTGCTACAAAAGAAAACTAGACCTGAGTAGCAAACTATAAAAAAAGAAATGAGAGTGTACGGCGGGGTGGGGAGTGGGAAGCCAACCTGTTGGGGAATGTCCTTGGGAAGACAGATGGGGACTTGGAGGTGGGTATGATCAAGATACACTGTATGAATGTATAAAAATGTCAAAGAATAAATAAAAGATATTTTTAAAGCACGGGAGCATGGGGGAATATTTTTGATGTTGATGAGGCAAACTTCTTTAGACACAATATCAAAAGCGCAATTCATAACGCAACAGACTGAGAAATTGGG
Organism: Sigmodon hispidus; assembly: GCA_004025045.1. Lineage (NCBI taxonomy): Eukaryota > Metazoa > Chordata > Mammalia > Rodentia > Cricetidae > Sigmodon > Sigmodon hispidus. Next base: position 230,655 of record PVIH01001272.1, on the reverse strand, counting down.
CCGCATCAAAATAAAACCTCGGCTTTAGAAAGAAGCTTTTAATCAGAGAGCAAAGACAAGACAGGGGCTGAAAGGAAATATTTGCAAATTGTGTATTTTCAAATTGTATGCCTCCTAAAGATGTGTATTCACTACATAAACACACACACACACAGATACACAAACATACAGACACATACAAACACGGAGGTGCACACACATATGCACACAGTTGATATAAGGAAATAATTTAAAATTTTAAGGTTAATTCAATTTTAAAAAGTTTGCATACCAGGGCTGGAGACCTAGTTCAGTAGTAAGGAGCACTTCTCTTGCAGAGGACCTAGGCTTGGTTCCCAACACTCACATGGAGCCTCACAATAGTGTGCAACATCAGATCCAGGGAATCCAACTCCTTCTTCTGGACTCCATGGGTACCAGGCACTCATATGATGTATATATATATATATATACATTCAGGCAAACACTCATACACATAAAATGAAGATAAATCTATTGTGGAACAACTATATCAAAGCAAATGTACAAGCAGCAAATAATCACACAAAATAACAAGAACCCTATGAAACCCACAATATGCCTTTCATAGAACATGTCTGAAATCTCAGATGCTTAGGAGGGTTATATATAATTTATTGGAATGATTTTAACTTCCAGGCTGCAGTCCACCTATGGCTAGCTATGCTTGGGAAGTCTAAGAATCTAGTAATTTCTCAGTCCCATGATGCTGTATGTGTCATCTTGTCTTCTGTATTTGCTGAAATTCTGAAGAAATAGGCTCCAATGCCAATGGAGGAGCTGATGTGCTGATGAGGTGAGGGAAGGCCAGGTTAAGAATGAATGGATCCTTCTATCTTCCATTGTCTTTATATAGGTTTCCAGTAGAAATTGTGACTCAGATTTAAAGTGTGTTATTCCTCCTCAAGATCCAGATCAAAAGCCTATGTCTTCCTGCCTCAAGATCCGAATCATGAGTGTGTCCTCCATTTCTGGATTGTAGTTCATTCCAGAAAAAAGTCAAGTTGACAACCAAGAATAGCCAACATATATAATAAAATGTCACCTATCTCATTAAAATTAAAAAGGCCCATTGTACTAGGTGTTTCTGAAGGTATAAAAGAAAAACCAGAATTCTTACCCATTTATGATGAAGATGTAAAAATGACACCACCATGTTGAGGTTAAGCTTCATATGTCGAGCTATTGAAAGAATCCACACTGAGTATTACTCACAGAGAGAAGCCATGTCATTGCAAGTGTAGGGTATGCATAGTCACAACAGTCTTGTTTGCAGTAATAAAAACAGTAAACAAAATATCTGGAGAAATCCAAGCTCCATCAAGACTGTTACCAGTCTTGTTGGTTACTGTTACCAATAACAGTATCAATTGAATGAAATTCTCTCCAAGATAAAATTCATGAAGGATCATATGTGTGTAGCATTGGATAAAACCAAAATTATTATATTGAGTGCATAAATACAGATAGGGCACATTCTACAGGATCTCAACTTAAGAAAATGCAGCCTCATTTCTTGTGACAGAAAGTATGTCAGGGCTGCTTAGGGATGATGATGGCTGAGGTAACAGATGGGTAGAAGAAAGAAAGAATACAGACCTCTTTGGGCATGATAGATGGCTCACTACTCTGTCTGGGAGTTCTTTTTATTATTGAATGTATACTGGAATATTCACTGTTGATTGTATGACAGCTAGTCTTCAACACAGTTGTAGAGGGACAAAAATATGTCTGGAGAGTCACGGGGTTTCCATGACAACAGCCTATAATTGGCTGCCCTGGGAGTGCTCACTGCTCCTGGCAGGGCATTGGCCAAGACTCATCAGGAAAGGGTGTTTTCTGCCAGCATGCATGCCAGAAGCCTTGGGTGGTATTGTGAGGGAGTCTACAAAGATGAAGAAGAAGACAGAGATGAGATTCACAGGAGGCAAGAACTAAAGACTTAGCAGAAGAAGCTGAGCCTGGAAAGGCCATCTGTCATCCACACCAGGCTTGTCTTATAGGTGGGTGTGCTGGGAAACTTGACATGAGCTGAAGTTACTTGAAAGATGAGACCTCAACTGAGAAAATGTCCCCCATCAGATTGACCCAGGTGATGCATTTTCTTGATTGATGGTTGATGTGGGAGGGACTAGCTCACTGTGGGTGGTGCTGATCTGGTGGTACTGAGTTTTATAAGAAGGCAGGCTGAGTGAATCACAAGGAACAAGCCAGTCACCAGTGTTCCTACATGGCCTTTGCATCAGTTCCTGCCTCCAGGTTCCTGCCTTGAGCACCTACCCTGATTTCTCTAGTGATGGACTGATACCAGGACATGCAAACTGATGAAACTCTTTTGCTCCCCAAGTTGCTTTTGGTTATAATATTTTATCACTGCACAGAAGCCCCCTCCCCTAAGGCACGGGGAAACTGGGTCTCAGGGAGTTGGAGGGACTTACTCAAAGAGACAATACATCAAGAAGAATTGGCATAGCAGCTTGGCCTACACTTTTCTCCTTCTCTGTCAATGGTAGAACTACTTCTGGATGCTGGTGACAATCTCTCCCAAAGCAAAAGTCTTTTGGATTGATGCCTACACTGGATTAGTGGATGATAGTTAGAGGGCTGGATTTCATCATAAAGTATCTCATCTGTTCATATCCTTGGTGTAAGATGAGGAACACATGCCCAGTCACAGACCTGTATATGTTTAGGGGTCATGATAAATGTGTTAACTTGTATCTGCATATGGAAACCATGTCAATATGCTGCCATGCATATGCTCTGATGTATGCAGGTGTGAGCTTATATATTACCTTGGTTTATCAGGTAAACGCTTTAAGCTTCCTTTTCCAGAACTCTTTTAGGGTCTTTGGTGACAGGTGTGACTTTCTCTGTATTCCACCAAACTTAAACCCCTCTGTCTTCATGTGGAGGGTGAGGTACATTTGGGTCATCTCTTCATGTAACCAATGATGAACACAAATATAGCCCTTGGAAAGAAGAATTGGCTGATTTTCTGATGTACCCTATGAACCAAGATGGATTGAAGACAACCACATTTGAACGAGTGGCGTGTGGCTGCAGACAGATATGGGGTAGCATTTTTTCACCAAAGCTACTAAGCTAATAATGGTGGGCTTCTAATTAGTTTAACCTAGACTTCGTTCCCCACCTCTGTCTGATGTGTGCAGTCTGCTCCTTCTGAGTCTCTCAGGTTGGAGCTCACTGCCCCCCCCGAGTTCTACTGTTTGTTATCTATGCCTTTTTTTGTCACCATCACATCTTTGTGAAGTGTGTATGCGTTCATGCATACATGCATATGTGTGTGCAGATGCATGGGTGTGCGCACTAATGTGGAGGTCAGAAATCAGCCTTGGCTGTTGGTCCTTAGGAGCCTCCCACCTCTTGTATTTTGAGACTGGGTCTCTCATTGGCCTGTAGCTAGTTAAGTAGCCTAGACTGGCTGATCAGCCAGACTCAAGAATCCTCTTGTGTCTGCTTCCTCAGACAAGTGCACACCACCATGCCTTGCTTTCCCATGACATCTTATCATATGGACAAGGAAAGGTGAGATATGAGGCAGGAAATATTTTCTTTATGTTGGTTGACTACTGTACCCACAAGTACCTCTCTCATGTCACACACAGACCTGCACATTTAAAATGTGTTATTTTTAATTATTATAATTTGCTTACTTAGTTTGTGATGTATGATGGGCCTGGCATAAATGCCACAATGCACACATAGAGGTCAGAGCCCAATTCTCTAGACTATTCTTTCCTTCCACCATGTGAGTTTCAGGGATCAAGCTGGGGTCCCTGGAACTACGCAGCGAGTATTCTCACTCACTGAATCCACTTGATCCCAAATGTTAGTTTTCATCGTCTGTAAGTTAAACATAGTGAAGCTGAGTTGAGATACACTCTCCAGTTGTTGGTAATGTTTCTGCCCTGTCTCCATCCATTCCCAAGGGGCTGAAATAGAATCTGCAACATGTAGAAGGAACTCCTAGTGTGTGTGTGTGTGTGTGTGTGTGTGTGTGTGTGTGTGTATGTGTGTGTGTGTGTGTGAGAGAGAGAGAGAGAGAGCGCGCGCGCACACACACACACACACACACACACACACACACACACATATATGTGGCTGTTTCAGCACAATGGACAGCGATCTCCATAGGCTAATTAAGGGCTTCTGCACTACTCAGTCCCAGTAAGCCAGGCATAAATACACCTGTAACCTGGGCTTCTGCCGCCTGGATTTGTGACAACTTGACACAGTTAGAGTCATCTGGGAAGACGGAACCTCAAGGGAGAAATTTCTCACACGAGATTGGCCTGTGGGTAAAACGGTGGACCGTGTTCTTGATTGATGTGGGAGAGCTCAGCTCATCCCTGGGCTGGTGGGCCTGAGTGCTATAAGAAAGTAGACTGTGCAAGCCATGGAGAGCAAGCCAGTGAGCAGCATTATTCTATGGCTTCTGCTTTAGTTCCTGCCTCTAGGTTCATGCCGGGAATTCCTGCCCTGACTTCTCTGGATGTTGGTTTGGTTATGGTGTTTTTATCACAGTAATAGAAAGCCTAACCAAGATACCCAAGTGCTGGGTGGGGAGATGTGTGTGTTCTGAAACAGAAAGATCCCTGATGCTTATGGGCCAACCAGCTTAGCCAACATGATAAGTTCCAGGGTTCATAGAAGACACTGCTAGAAGCAAAAACAAGACAAATATGTGAAGGTAGAGCATGATTGAGGAAAGACATTTGATATTGATGACCTCTGGCCTCCATGAGTACATGCATGCGTGACATCATTATACACCTATGCACACATACACACTAACAAGTACATCACACACACACACACACACACACACACACACACACACACACAAGAAGTCTTCAGCTTCTTTATTTTTCAAACAATTGTACCACACTTGATGACCTCAAAGAATCCTTTCAGGTCCAATCCCCATGATATAAGAACATCACAACTCTAAAATAACAGCATGGGGGGGGTCCCACCTCAATTTAAATAATAACCAAGTCTTTTAGCTTTGCATTGGTGGTTCCTGGTTATTTATGTCATCTCACTAGCATTGAAGAGAAAGCTCCCTCACCTATATATCCACGCCTCTCTGTCCTGTGCCATTCTGGCACTCAGGCAGTATCAGAGACAGCACCAGGTGAATTGCCAAAGCCATTTCTATGAGACAAGTGGCATTATCATTCTATTCTGTAGATGTCGAAACTGAGCGATGCTAGAAAAGTTGTGTATGTTTTAATCAATTATTTGTCTCTGGAATTCAGCATTTGATTCTAGATGTTTCCAGGCTTAGGACCCAGGTTCCACACTTGGACATTTTTCACCACAGAAAGGAGCCCTCCTTCCTCCTACCCTCCCTAATTTAACAGGGAGCCAAGAGTCACATTCTACTTTGCTATGGCAAGGAGGAGGATGAGCCTTGGAAGCCCTTCTCCCATTTTACGGGGAGGATTCCAGTGACTCTGGACAGCACAGCCCCTCCTGACATCCCTCTTCACTTGCTTTCTGCCTGGCAAGCAAAGATGAAAGGCCTTGACTACTGCTGACAGCTCCAAGTGGCTGATTCTCCTCGGAGCATCACCTCTAGGAGTGTGAGTTATGTTAACTTAGATCCAGGGGGCATTTCACACAAGTGAACTTATATTTGCAGCATTTGAGGAAACAGAACATTTGATAGACTGGAAGGTAAGGCCCCAGGTAGCCTATTTTTGGAAGTAGAAGCTTTAGAGACCATCAGAATCCACGCACTAATGAGGAATGAACCACAAGAAGGAAAGCAACTTGGAACAGAAAGCACCAGACTCCTGAGCTACACAGATCTACTTGTTGGGCCTGCCTGCTACAGATCCTGGGTTTGGATGGCTTTTGTGCCTTTTTACTGTGGTCCCCTGCCTTGATGTCCAGTGAAGCCATGGGGAATGGTAGCCATTTAGACTCGGGTTCAGAGTTACACACCTTTCATAACTGTAGCCTTGGTTTTCTTTAGAAAATAATTACTTACTGAACTAAGTACTAATTTCACATCTGCAGTGTATTCTGCAAAGCCAGACACAATCTGCATGTCTCAGGAGCTCCCAAGTAGCCAATACTCCATTTGGAATTCCGTGGGCTGGAAACCCAATCCAAAACTGAAGGATCCGTAGATTGAGGAATATATAGCTGTTTCCCTAGGGTCGCTCATGAGGGCTGTGATCAGGCAATTGTCCAAATGGTGACTGATCTCTGGAGTCCATCTGGGACACTCTCTAGAATGGCACTGTCTCTGGATTGCATTCAGTTATGTCACTTAGCATCTACTCTGCACCTTCACCTTTATTGAGCTGGAGTGGGAGAGCCTCCTGCTGAGCCTAAGGCCACAGATGGCAGAATGTGATGTCAAAAAGAAGGGGCCCTGAGGCTGGGCGGGATGGACAGTCAACAGGCGTCTGGATACTATGAGGAGGTCGGCCTTTGGTGGAGCTGGGAGCCATTAGAATGAATTTGTCAGTCTCCTGCAGGGATGTCTGCTCATATGAGGTTTCCTTGAAAGGTAGTTCATCATTCTTCCATCCATTCATTTATTTATTCATTGACACCTTTACTTTCTCAATCAATGGACTTCTTAATTGCTCATGTCTGTTATAGCCTGAATATAAAATGTCCCCACAGGCTCATCTTTTGAACACTTGGTCCCTAGATAGGGGTGCTATTTGGAATGGTTTAGGGAACTCAAGGAAGTGGAGTCCAGCTGAAGGATTAGGTCACCATGTGGTTGTGCCTTTAATGGTGCCTGGTGCTCAGTCCCTGTCTTCTATGTGTGTCTTGTTTCCTATGATGTGAAGCAGTTCCTTCTATCATGTTGTTCTGCCCAAGTGCATGAGATCCAGCAAGGCCTGAACCTTCTGAAGCCCTGAGCCATGGTCACTCCTTCCTCTTTGAAGTTACTCTCTCTGGTCTTTGGAGCTCAACTAAGTAAACATAACTACTGTCTCTTTTTTGACATCATGTGCTGGGCAAAGACACTCAGGCCACCCAGGCCTGTGAACTCCTCTCAGAAATGGATTCATCTGCCAGTGCTCCCCCCTCCTCCTCCTTCTAGGGCTGGGAATGGAACTCCAGAATGCTTGAGTGCTAGGCAAGCACTCCACCACCACCAGTCTCCAGCCTTAGCTGTGCTTTCTTACACACATGGAGAGATGTCCTTAGCAGCTGTTCCAATTTCAGAGCAGATCTGGACATAGCAGCCACAGTGACCAGAGATGGAAGACATCTCCTAACTTCCAGATGTGGCTGGATTCCATCTCTGTTCATCAGATCAGAGCAGAGAGGATGATGGGGTGACAGCTGGGTCCTGGGTAGAACCCTCCTCACACTCTCCATCAGCCCCTCTGTACCTCCTCTGCTTGGAATGAGAGGATGTATCCAGTCTCCCCACAGGCATTACATGTGGTACTATGGGGCAGCTGGAGGAGAATTAAGATGTGAGTGGTCTTTTCCACAAGCCAGAGCTCTCCTCCCATCATCCATCTATCCCTGGGTGGAGCCTAGAACTCAAGGCAGCCAGGCCTCTCCCAGGAAGAACGTCCCTTTCACATCTTCTAGGTGTTGGTGGATCCAAGGCAGGATCTGTAGTGTGTCTCTCTAACAAGCACTGAGAAGTCCTCAGCTGTGCACAGATGGTTCTCAGGATGGAGCTGTCAGGGGAGGTGGGAGTTTAGTGAAAGGAGCCAGAGGGAATGGGAGGGGTCAGAGGGCTGTGTGGAGGGTGAGCAGACCACCTAGGTGTCCTGGGATCTTGCTGCATAAGAAATTACAGCAGCAGAGATGGGTGTGTTGCCTTGGGAAGCAGCCCTGCCCAGCCAATTCTCTTCTGACACAGTACATTAAAGGGATAAATACAGCCCAAGAAGGTGCCCTCCTTGATCTGAGTGGAAAGTAGCATTTTCCAGAAGGTGCCTGTGCCTGCCCTAGAGATGAGTTTAGACTCCCGTTGACCTTGAGGAAAAACCTCAACAATCTGTCTGTCACAAAAACAGGCCAGGCAGCGTCTTTTGTGAAGATACATCAGACAAAGATGGTCCTAGAATGCTTCCTGCAAGTCCACTGAGGACCCTGTACCTGGAAATCCTGTTGATAGCAGGTTCAGAGTGGAGGTGGTGCAGAAATAAGTAACCGGGAAAGGCCAGAGAGGGTTCAGGCTCAGATAAATGGCCCTAGGGAGTTTACATGAGTTCTGGGTCAATGGCATGTTTACCCTGCTTGCATCCATCCTGGAGCAAAGAGATGAGCACAGCAAACCTGCAGCAGGGAATGTGCATACCCTGCCAAGCTCAGCTTAACGCAGCTGACCTCCCACCTAGATGTGGTCCAACAATGAGAGTAAGTTACTCTAGATGAAAACACTGTATTGGTCTGTCTTGTTACACAGCAGCAGCTGACTGATACAAATGCCTACAATATGACAGACACAGAGGACATATCATCTTTATAGCTGCTTCCCCCTTGGTGCTCAGCATCTGGATTGGCAGTTAGACAATGACCACATCACCACTGAATAAGTCTGGCACCTGAGATAAATGGCAGACATCAGACAGTGACAAGAAGGTGAACTGGGGAGGCTCCCTGGAAAGAGAAGACATATATGATAAAGTGTGATAATGAGAAAAATTGTATAAAGAGCTGTAAGAGTTTGGGATAAAGATAGTAGGTGTCATGGATGGAGCAGCAAAATGTCATGACACTAGTATTGGTGTTTACCCCCCCCCAAAATATCTGTGCTGAAAGCTTGTTGCTACTTGGCCATGACCATGGTCTCCTGCCACCATGATGGCCCGCCGAGCTACGGGCCCAGATCAGTGACATCCTGGCATCGGCCAATTTTGGACTGAGCCCTCCAAAACCCAGAGCTAAAAGAGGCCCTGCTTTTTCCTTCAGGCTGCTTCCCTTGGGGGTTTGCTGCTGTGATGACGAGCTGACTCACACGATGGCGAAAGCCAATGTTCGAGTGTCATTTAAAGCCTGTCTCTTTAATTATCTCATTTGGACTTGACAACACACAGATGAGTTTAAAGTGTGTTTGCTGGGATCCTTGAAGTTAAAAATGACAGAGGCCCAACCCAGTGTGGCTTTCCCAAGTAGGAAATTCAACAGATGATGTCACTGGGTCTCGTCCCCTGCCCCTGCCTCATGCCCCACACCTCCCCTCTGGCTTTCTTGAATTTCCCCTGGGAGCACTTATCCCTTGGTGTTGTGGACTTCTTCAGGAAGAAGCAGGGGAGTGGTGAGGATCACAGCCATTTTCAGTGAATTCACACCCTCCCACTAGGCTCTAGGAAAAGAGTGCTGCTTTCTACAAGTGACATGCTGGGAACAAATCAGATCCCTCCCATGCCAGCTCCATGGTCCTGTGCCACACATAGGCACCGGGCACGGAGACTTCCTAGCCCCTCACACCGTCTTAGGAGGCAAAGTGGGCTGTGGATATCAAGTGACAAATATATCCATCTGCACCCATATTCTTTAAGGCTCCTCGTCATCAGCCCTTTGGTTCTGTCCAGTCACTAGAAGATTGGAGAGGAAGGGGTAGTTTTAAGACTGTTCTTTTTCTCTTCTTTCTGGAAGGCCCGAAGGAAAGTGAACTGATTCTATGCTGGTCTTGGCAGCAGATGTGGGGTCAGTAGGTGATGCATGGAGAAGGGATGGCTCTGGCTTTGGTGGACTGTCATTGCACCAGCTGTGGGAACAGAGGAAAGTCGTCCTGGGCCTGTAGCCCCTTTTTCCTGAATGTCCTCACTGGCTGGGGTGGTAGTGATATCCTAAATCACCTTCTCTGGTGTCTCAGCTACTTTACTGATTCAACTTCTTGAAGGCAATGGGAATAAGCAAGCTTCAAAAATATGAAATCTGACAGCTCTTGTGTGTTTATGTTTTCCCAAGTGATTCCTACATGTCACATAGCTGCCGGGAGCAATTCTGAGCTGAAAACCCCAGGAATGGAGAGTGGACATGGTATGTGAACCTTGTGAGCAGACAAGAATCGTAGCCAGTAGCCAGACACAAGAAATCTTCATTTCCCACAATATCCCCTGGGATCTGGGAAAAAACTGTGTGGTGTCTGGGAAGAAAAAAGAAAGCAAGTGGAAAAGATGATGTATCAAAGCCAGGCTGGGAAGGGTTATGAATCATCAAACGGCAGGTCAGACTCATTCTGGGGCTGGAAGGGAGGCTACTGTTTGTGGGGTCAAGGCTCCAGTTTGAGTTCAAGGTCAGGCTACTGGCCACAACAGAGACATAACTAAAGGGAGAGACAGCATTAGCATAGAACTCATTCAGAACAGCAGCCTGGAACTGGAGAAGTAGATCAGGACAAGAGCCCAGATCTGCCTGTGTCCAGCCACGTGACGTGGACTGCTCTTTAGTCCCTGTGGGACTTCTCAGCAGTCAAGAATGTTCCTGATTCCATTCTAGAAACCTGGGAGAGTGCAGGATCTGCTTCCTGGTGAGTGTGACAAGCGTGGTTAGCTTGCCCTTGTCACCGAGGATGTTCTCCTTGTGCCACACCCTGCTGAGGGCTAGTCCTGGTTATGAATTCTGGAAATGGTCAGGACAGCATAGGACCAGGTCAGATTAGTGTATGTCACTATTCCGGGCTCCAGAAGACCCTGGTGGGGAAAGGGAATGTGTAGAGGTGAACCTTCCCATAGACCAAGTTTCTCTGGTGGTCACTGAGAGCAGGAGTAGAGGAAGACAAGGCCTGTACTACCTATCACTAAGAGCCTATGGACCTCTCACAGGCCCCCAGGAGCAGGGCAGGTGTGATGGGTGACAGTTGTGGTGGGTGACAGTTGTGGTGGGTGACAGCTCCTTTAACAGACTCCCAGACCCCTCCCCCAGGGACTGGTTCCTGGTAGCTGAGCCAGACTCCTGACCTCATCAACTTGCCCCCGAGCCTGGCCTTTGCTTCCTTGCCCAGACCCCAGGATCAGGGTTGCTGGCTGAGTGTGGAGAGAGAGGCACTCAGAATTCTAGCCACAGCACCCACAGCTGATCAGAGGAGAGTGGTCCCCACACCTCTGGGAGAATTCATCAACTTCCCAACTTACCCTACTGCGAGTCAGAAAGGGCTCTAGGGCATCTTCTCACCTCCTAGCTTGGAGATCTGATGATGCATCCATCACTGACTCATACTGAGGCCTCCAGACCTCCCAACCTGGTGCTGAGATGTACTTGTCCTTTCACTCTGGGCTGCTGAGACTCAGTCCAGACTGCATCCGCTGCGTGGTTAGGTGTGTGTCTCCTTCATGGTGTGATGTCTGGGTTTTATTTAAATGAATTGTGAGGGAAGGGCAGAATTATGGTTCTCAAGAGAGGAGAGCATCTCAGGAGGCTAGGTATACCCACCCCGCCTCCATCGGCTGAAGCAAATTATCAGAGGCGATTAGGTTTTCGTATTTCCCATTTTCTACCTCAATAAATATCTCTTATAGAGAAACTGATTGGCATTTTCTGCACTTGACAAATAATAGCTTAGTCTTATTTCTAAGTGATCCCTATAAATCTAAATTACAGGCCGGCATGTAATTAATGGGCAACACATCCCATTACTGATTTGTTTATTTCAAGCCCACTTTCCTCTTCACAGGAGTCTTCTCTTTTCAAAAATCACATTTTATTTACTTATTGTGTGTATGTGTGCCTGTGCATTTGTCAGAGTACCCCAATGCTTCTGTGTGTCTGTGGTCAGAGGACAATTTGCAGGAGTCCATTCTCTCCTTCTACCATGTGGGGTCCTGGGACTTCAACTCAGGTCATCAGGCTTGATGATCGTAGGTATCTTAATCCACCTAGCCACTCACCAACCCCCAAAGGTGTTTTATTTTGTCATGAGTAGATAGGAATAAGTAATGAATCAGATGGTCCTGACCAGCTTCGAGGCCATCTGAAGGCTCCTTCAAGACATAAGATGCCCACCCGAGTGCAGGTGTCTCTGCTTCCCTGGCCCCACAGCATTCTATTAGGAAATAAATGATATGGCTCTGTGGATGACCTCACTATCTCTCCGGCTTGGAGGTGTGGTTTTCACATTCCTGCTACCTTCTTTCTAACATTATGGTTGATAGCAACGAAGTCTTCCCATGTCTCCATCTGGGTGTTGCTCTTCATTCTACCCTTCCTGCCCGGTGGGTTCAGGGGCCCATAGAGTCTCATCAGCCCTGGGCAGTTCCTCCTGCATCAGGACCAGCAGCAGCATTGTGTGGCATTTTCTCGATAGATATGAACAGGTCTCTATTTGCCCCAGATGGGGCACCAATGGCAGACCAAAGAAAGCAATCTTACCTGAGTTTACTTAGTGAACCTGTGGGTTTACTGGGGTTATTTACAGAACCGTGGGTCAGGTTTTTGTTTGATTGATTTTACAGTTGCATGGATGTGTCAAAGGCAGCTGTGTCACTGATGACACCTCAGGAAGGCTGCATCCCCAGAGCTTCCTGCAGGTAGCCCTGCTGCTCTGAGCCCCACCCCACTTCCTGAGTATTTTAAGTCACACAAGCTTCCAGAGTCTTGTGACCCTTTCTCCTCCCCCAGGACAGAAGAAATAGTGACACAGCACTCCACCCTTCCTCCGGCTCTTACATCCTTTCTGTCCCCTCTTGAATGATGTCCCTTTGTGCCTTAGAGGATTACAGATGTCAGATTATCTTTCTCTGTCTATGACTGAGCATTGGACCACGGTGACCCAGCAACAGTCACTTGCATTCAGGATCTGGAGCAGGAATAAGTCTCCAAAGTGCAGCACTGATTGCAAACATGAAGTCTCTCTCCATAACTGATCAAGGCATAAAGATTAGCAATGGCATTTTGAGAACGATGGGTATAGCTCAAATGGACCCTTGTCAGGCAAACATGAAGCCCTGGGTTCAGTCCCCTAGCATGACATGGAACTACATGTGTTAGTTCATGTTTGTAATTACAGCACTTACATGTCATCCTAGCACTTGGTAAGTACAGCAGAAGGGTCATGGATTCAAGGCTATCCTTGGCTACATAGTGAGTTTGATATTACATGAGACCTGTTCCAAAGTAAATAAGCAAATTAATGAATTAATAATAACAAGGAAATGTGACAGGCACAGAATAATAGCAGAGGCCTCTCAACTAAAGTCTTTGACCTATCCAGTTCCTTGTTCTGGCCTATAGTACCAGGCTTCAGCAATAAGGACTACCCACCTAGTCCTGGCATGCAACCAGCAGCAGCAATTTTCTGGGTTTTTTTTTTCTATTGCCGTGATAAACATTGACCAAAACCAATGTGGGAGAGGAAATGGTTTATTTCCTCTTACAAATTAGGGTCCATCTGTTATGCCCATGTCTAAGAATTTCCACGACCGACAGGGAGGCTGAACACGTTATAACATGCATGAGAATTCTATTTTTACATATAGATTCCAAGGAACCCGGGTCGATAGCCTTGTTCAGTTGTAGTGGAAAGCTAAGAACCCTGGTGCCCGGACGAGCATGGGTCTTTAAAGAGAAATATAAGTAAGCAAGGCATAACACACAGTGGCATTCCAGGATTGGGCAAAAAGGGGGTACAGGTACAGTAGCTATTAGTTGAGTCCTCTGCCACAAATCCAACTTTTGGATCCATTGGCTTGCAGACCTGGGCCCTGCCCTCAGGCACCAAAGCTTCTCAGAAGCTGGGCCCCACCCCCAGGTCCTCACACATCATCTGGGGAAGCAGGTGTGCAAACAGGAATTGAAGGAGAGCTTGTGGAGGATGCTGTCTACTGGTTTGCTTCCTATGTATCTCAGCTGCCCTTCTTACACAGCCCATTCACTTGCTCAAGCATGGCACCACCTATAATGGGTTGGGCCTGCCTGCATCAGTTAGCAACTAAGAGAACACCTCATAGACACTGCCATCAACCAACCCACTGGGGGCAATTCCTCAGCTGCCACTCCTACTTCTCAAGTGTGTCAAGGTGATAAAAAGAAATCTGTGACAGGTGGCAGTAGCCTTTATGGTTTGCGGGGTCCCAAACATCTCCATGTCCCTGGCCCTGGGTGCTATGCTCACAAGTTTATGGCTCCTGGGGGTGCTCTTTTCCGTTCACACAGTGTGCCTCACTCAGTCTCCTTAACTTTGTGTTTACTCTTCATCCAGCTGTTTCTACAAAATGTTTGAAGTTCACATCTCAGAAGGAAACCTTTATACAGAGGGTAGGTAGGATCTCCAAAGGCTACCACTTTCTACTCCAAGAAAATGCCTGTTGGTCTTGGATAGCTATGGAGACTTTGAAAAGGAAATACTGGCAAGGTCCAACAGAGAGTGAAAAGGTTCCATCTCTCATGTCAAGATTCCATGTCTCAAGTCAGCTGTTTGGTCAAGAAAGCAAGCACTACTGAGTCCAGCAGCATGGATGGAATGCATGACTCTATCCAACCATCCACCATGCAGTTGTTTTTTACAAGTTATGGGCATTCTCATCCCAGGATGTTTCCACTGCCATAGGGCTGCTGGGCTTCTCCACACCCCAAGTGGGTCCTGTGGGGCTGGTTTTGTTCAACTCAGGAGGAGCACAGCCACACTTCCAGCTGCTGTGACTGTCTGCCACTGGAATCAGCTTACTAGTAGTGACAAGCTCTGAGCCAGCACAGTAGCCATACCTGGCTGTCAAAAGACCCTTGGCTGAGCAAACAGTCTTGACTCCCAGTAGACATTTTCTGCGGGAGAGAAATGTGCACCATATACTCAGGGGGAATAACTGCCTCCCTCTAGGACAAGCTTATTTTTTCCCTGTATTGTTTTATTTTCTACATCTTCCATAAACTGTTGCTGAGGTTTTAAAGGCTTTCAGAAGCTCACTAGGAAGCATTTGTCTTTCTGTTAATTCCCACCTTCGGAACTTAGGCAAGCACAAATCTTGACACACTTGCTTTCTAGTCACGCTGACAAGACCCGCTGTCTACTTTTCTCTCTCTTTTTTTTATTCTCTTTTTGGATGCCTTAGCATCTTATAAATCTAATTTCTATGCCAGTCTAAATCACCGAGTTCTCTCCAGGCCCCTCCCACCTCATAATGATTGCCTCCTGTGGTGACCAGTAAGACCAGTAAAGCCCATGCCAGGTTTTAGGTTCCTGCTGAACCAACCTATTTTTTTTCTTAAAGACTCACTTTTTTTTATGTGTGTGAACGTTTGCCCACATTTATGTCTGTGTACCATGTGCATGTCTGGTGTCCATGGAGACCAGAAGAAGACACCAGGTCCTCTGGGGCTGGAGTTACACATGGTTGTGAGGTGCCATATCGGTGCTGGGAGCCAAACCCAGGCTCTCTAACTGCCCCTAACCACTGAACCATCTCTTCAGCTCCTCAAGCGCTTTCTATGCTCTTCAAACGCGGTTCCTTCCGGCCCAGTGAACCGGACATCGAACACTGCCTCTCTCACACCAGGTTGCCCCAGAAATGCCTTCTCTTCCATCATTGTCCTCCACTGCATGACATTCATGAGGACCTGAGACAGTGGCAGAAATCTAAGCTCAAAGAAAATCTCTGCAACTGGACCAGAGGCAGGAGTCCTCTCTGGAACTAAGCTGGTGAGAACAGATCCAGAGAGTGGAGAAGATGCCTAGGGTTGACTAAATGGATCCTGTCTGTTCTGAGAGAGGATGGAGCTGACTATTCAGCAGCATTCTCTCTGCTAGCTCCACCCCCTCACTACCTGGAGGGTCCAAGGCTGAACAGTTGCATGTGGGATTGGCTAAGTCCCCTTTAGTCGGTGGTGGCTGTCTGGCTTCCCGGTAGATGGGCAGGGGCATCCTAGGTGAGGGGTGGCTAGCCGTTTGTCCCAGCCCCAGGGCAAGGTTAAAGGCTGCTTGAGATATGGGCAGGCTTGGATGCTGGGTGAGGTGTGTGTTTGTGTCCGGGGTGGCATACAGGCGGGGGTCTCTGCTCCAGTCACCAGGGGCCCAGCAGCCCTGCTCAGAGCGCGGATGTTTTTCTGTTATAATTAACATCTCTGAGAATTAAACCTCACACCCCATAAGAGCTCGCTCCCCGGGGAGCACTCCCGCTCAAAGGCGGATTAAATATGAACCAGTTCTCACCCTCCCAGCACAGCCAGAGAGGCACAAACCAGAGGCGGAAGCTGTAATTACCAGCTGATTATGCAGCGAGAGTTATTAAAAGATAAAACAAAACATCTCCCAAATAAAAACAATCAATGCCACTCCGTTATTCCTGTTCTGCTTAAAGAGCCCAGCCTTTTCTCTTTCTCTCAACGGCTCTTGGGGGGGGGGGCAGTGGTGCACATGCTTCCCAGAGTATTTAATGTGTGGCATTACTCCTGACCTCTCAAACAGGAGTCACACAGGCATGGGTCACTACTTCTGCGATGGGGACAGGCAGTGTACTAAGAGATTTGCGGGAGGTTAATGAGGGGACTAGCAGCTAGGGGAGGAATATTAGGAGCTGGCGCTTTACTTGAGCTACCTGAAGAAGGCCTGAGTGACCTAGAGAGCAGGGCCAGACCATGCGAAGAGCTGGAGGTGAGAAAGAGCAGTGGAAAGATTCACAGAGGATATGGGAGGTGTGATGTGTCACGTGCTATGTATGAGGGGAGCGTAAAAGGAGGGTGTGGAGGAAGTAACAGGCAGACCAGCACGCTCTTGCCACCTCTTCGGTGGGCTTTGGTGACTCAAGGTTTCCAAAGTAGCATTGAGTTGTGACCTCATGTGATCTGATTTATAAAATGATCCTCAAAGCCTCTGTGCAAGTTAAGGGTGGAAACCAGAGCCCCAGAGAGGAGGCAGTAAGCTTTCAGGTGGACTCAGAATAGAATCGCTCCTTTGGAGAGGGGTAGGCATGGGGTTGGGGTTCATCCACACCTCTCCTGGGGTCCTTCTGAGAGAGGGATGCAGCTTTCTCTGGATGTAAAGAGGGCAGAGAGGCTAGACCAGGAGTCAGCATCTACTGTCCTTTTAAGCATGTGGACCCCGGCTCTTAATCCTGTGGAGAGACTTGCTCTACACGCTAGCCCCACAGGGCTGGAGAAAGCCCTCAGGACCCCTCCCAGCCTGTCTTGCTTCTCCCAGAGCAACTGTGCTCAGCTGTGTTTATTAATGAACTTTGGAATTCAGGCTCTGAACATCCTGCAAATGGCTGGCTGCTGCCCTTCATACAGCTTCCACCAAAACAGAACAACCACAGGAAAGCTATGGGCAGGTGCATCCCCATTGCCTTTCATCCATCTGTCCATTGGGGTATGGTGGGTAAGAGTGCATGCTGCCTCAGCCCATTTCCTGTCGCCAATAACCTGATCCTGCAAAGTGAGCTGAGCCTTAAGAAAGGGATTGTTTAAGCCTGTAGTTGGGAAAGGGCAGGGGAGCAGAAGAGGAGAAGGGGAGGGAGGAGAAGGTGCCCACTTCCTCCTACCAGGCCCTATCTGCTAAGTTCCCCATCTCCCATCAGTCCATTGAGCTGTGAATTGATGGATGGATTGATCCTTTCATGATATCAAAGCCCTACTGGTCCACTCACCTCTGAATACTGAATACTGGGAGCCAAGCCTCAGCATGTGGCCTTTGGGGACACTTCTGATCCAGTTCCAGTGTGATGCATCCTCAGTCCATCCTCAGGGGAATTTCTTTCTGCCAGGATCCAGAGCAGATAGTAGGCAGGATGCCTGGCCGGATGCAGGAGGCCTCCCGTATCTCCATGAGTGGCAGGTGGGCTGGAAACCCACCAGATGGGCGATGTGCTGACACTCCAACGTTAATCATCAAATGCCACCTCCTCCTGTTCCTATTTAAGTATCCAAACATACATGTTCCCTCAGACATAGCCTGCCACTCCACCATGCATGACAACACTATTGACCTCACTGTCCTCAGGACCTAAGTTTGTCACTGTCCTAGATCATCTTGCAAAGAAGAGAAACTAGATATCAGAGGTCCTGAGCCACAGAGACTGTGCCTAGATGATGCAACTCTCTAGCCCCCATAATGCTGTGTGGTGCCTCTTGCCACCCTCTGTTCTCATCCCATTGAGGTCCTGATCAGCAGGCAGTAGTCACCTGGACACAACTTAAGTAAGCCTGTCACTGTTCCTTTCATAGCCAAGCTGAGAATTCTCCATTTCATTAAAATCTCACCTCTCTTCCCAAACTTTACAGCCCCTCCCCACAAGAAGCCAGTCAGCATCTGAGTGCTTGGCTCCCTGGAGATTACCAACACAAACAGCCTTGCCTCACACAGCACTCTCAATCACTACCTCCTAGAAAACCCAGTGATATGGAAGCCACTTGGTAACAAGACTCTGCTTCCCAGAAAGTCCTTGCACACCCCAGGCCTTTAGGATCTCTCTCTCTCTCTCTCTCCATCTTGTTTCTGCCAACAGCTTTTCTGTCTGTCGGCACTATCAATAGAGACTGCCTCTCCTATGATCCACTTGTCTTCTCCTCCCAGGACTAGGTTACCTGGCATGCACCACCTTGTCCAGTTGCTGAAGTCCTGGGGATTCAGCCTGGAGCAGACTAGGAAAGCTCCTTAACTGAACCACAACCCAAGCTGTCTTCTCTTGTTATAAAAACACAGTCCCACATGGGTAGGGTCTTACCCGTGTGGCATGTTGGATTTTTATTGTCTCCCAAAGGTCCTAAGGCTCTATCTATATGGAATACACTTCTCATCTTCTTCCTATCTTACAGTGGAGTTGGGTTTGAATGAGAAAATGAACCCAGGACATCAGGAGCAGGCCTCTGGAAGATGTGAGAACCAAGCTCACATCAACTCAGAAATACAATCCCACAGTCAGAGTTACGGGACCTAATGAGACTGGAGTCGTAAGTGCTGCGCCTTTCATTTCTTGGCTCTTCTCTCGAAAAACAAATTCCACAAAATGTACCCAGGCCATCCATCCCCTAGATGGCTTTTTAAGTGAAGCTGTTTGTTACAGGGAGGAAGACAAGGGGGAGAAGGAGAAGCTGATGGAGCCTGTGAAGCCCCTAGGGACAAGATGGCGGCAGGGCTGCACTGTTACATGGCAATTGTGTCTGCTAGGATGGAAAACTCGAGGCTCAGTCGGGTCAGAAATGAGTTCCGATCCCAGCTCTGCCTCCTCTGATGACTTTGTTCCTGCTCCCTCCTCTTTCCCCATGGAATGACTGTAGGAGTTGGTCATTCAGGGTGACTCTGGATGAGCTCTGTCATGCTCCTGCTTCTTGAGGATGGAAGCATGGCTTCATGATGACAATGTCTGCCTTGGAAGTTCTCCATCTCCATATGGCTTTTGGAAACACTATGGTTTGTATCTGGAAGATTCCTCCAAAGGTCTATGTGTTAAAGGCTCAGTATTTGGTGTGGCCTTACTGGGAGATGGCAGAGCTTTCGAGAGGTGGAATGGTCACTAGGAATGAACTCTAAGGGGAGGATCTGGGACCTCAATGCCTTCCTCTCTGGCCCTCCAATAAGCTTCTCTACAAGCTCTCACCATGATATACTGTCTTGATATAAGCCCAAAGGAATGGAACAGTCAACCAAAGAACCCACTACACTGTAGCCAACTAAACCTTTCTGTTTATACAACAATTATCTCAGACAACACAGTGTCTGGTTGTTTCCTGTTTGAAGGTAACAAGGAATCTTCAAGATGTTCACTTGCCACAATGTGGAGGGCCTTGGCTCTCAGCTCGGGGGTGGCAGCTCTGCATTTGGTGCAGGTCAGACACCAGGCTCTGACAACAGATGAACTTACTGTTGAGTCTCACTGCAGTGAATTTTTAAGCATCATATCCATGCTTGTTTTTTCCTTACACAGTTTTGGCTTTCTGACTATATTAGTTTTGCATGAGATTTTTAAAACAGTAGAGAGGTCCCATGGAGCCTTTTCTCAGCTTCCTCTGGTGATTACAGCTCACTTGACTGCCTTGCAGGGTCAACATCTGGATATTGACATCAGTACAATTGTAAGTATGATTCCGCCATGGGCAGCCAAGATCAGAATCACTTTGACACTACAAAGACTCTTTCATGCTGTCTCCTGAAGCAATGCCCCCTCCTCCCCAGCCGCTCCTCCCCATCCCCACCTCCCCAGTCCCAACTCCTCTTGATCCAGGAAAACCTCTGATGTTTACAAAACACACAAAACTTTGACATTTTAAGAATGTTGCATATGGTGAGAATGGTACACACCTGTGATCTCAGCACTCAGAATGTTGAGGCAGGAGAATCACAAGTTTGAGACCAGCCTTGGCTACCTAGGGAGAGCCTGTGTACTATGAGGGTGGAATGAAATGAGGAGGAAAAAGAGGAGAAACCAGAATCATACACCTGTCCCGATTTGTTCTCTGATCTCACTTGTCATTGCTTCTGATGGTAAGTGATGCCATCACTGTGACTTTGGTGTGAAGGCCATCACAGCGCTTCTTAGTTGCCCAGGTTTCCCTCTTACCCCTGCACTCCTCATAGTGAATGGTGTCCCCTTGTCTCTGGGACATGATTCACCTCAGTCTACCCATGCCATCCAGCTTCTCATCCCCTTAGTTTCTACTTGCCAAGGCAATTCTATTATGTTCTCATCACTGGGGACTGGCCGTAATTTTTCTAGGTGTTCTTAATAGATAAGTCCTGTTAACTTTTATGAAGTTCAGCATGATGACACATTCCTGTCAAGAAGAGGCAGCAGGTTCACAAGCTTGCCACCAGCTGAGTCTTCAGAGCACATCCAAGGCCTGACAGGTCCACATATCAAGGCCCTGTCAGAGAAAAACAAAATACAAGAAATAAACAAAGGATGCTTTTACAAGACAGCCACCAATTACATAGTGGAGAATCTATGTTCAAGTTCCCATTGAATCCCTTCCTTGCCTGGGTAAGTGATCTAGACTCAAAACCTGTCTTGACACTTATTTTCCTGGATCACTCCTGAGATCACTGACATGTGTCAGTCTGACTCTCCTAAGGAGCAGATACAGGGTCAGGACCATACACAAAAGATTAATTATGGTAAATCACTGGGAGCGGTGAATGATGGGGTTGGGGAGACAGAAGGAGCCTTCACACTGCAGGAGAGGTCCTGATGAAGGGGGGAGGAAGCAAAGGAGATGGGATAGAACATTCTAGGTCACAGTGAGGAGAGTGGAATGCACAGCGGCCAGAAAGTTCTTACTTTACAGGATTGCATTAGATTATTTCCATTGTTATGACACAATACACAAGGCTGGACACTTACAAAGGAAAGAGTATGCTATTTGACTCATTGTTGGAGACAAAAAGTTCAAGTGGCCTGACCTCAGCCCTGGAAAGGGAATACCCACCCATGTCACCTCACAGTGAATAGTATCATGGAGGGATCTTGGGGGTGGGGATCACATAGTGAGATAGGAATGACAAGGAGCCAGTTTGTCCCATCAGGGCTTAGCACAATGACAGTTCTATTGGAATGTGCTCAGTTTCTTCCAAAGAACACACTAGGCTCCAAGTTTCCACCACCTGAATGCACCATAGGGGAGCCAAGCTTCCAACACATATTCCTTCAGGGGACAAGTAATATCTGAACCAGGGCAGTGTGCATGGGATGGGAGTAAAAGTTAATGGATACTTTTCTGGCCAGTACTACACATCAGTAACATGTGGCACACCAGGGCATGTCTAAAATGGTATATTAGCCCTCATGCTGTAGATAAGTAAACTGAGGCTCATATGGCTCATTAGAGACTCAATGTGGCCCAACCTCAGAGCTAGGATCAGAAACTATAGGTCTGGTCAACCAGAGCAACATCATAGACTGTCTGTTTTCTTCTCCATCTACTCATGTTCCCAGAAAAGTGTAAAGAGAGTAAAGAAGCAAGCCATAGGGTTTGGGTGGGGAGATGATATGGTCACTGTGTGTGCATACATGTGTGTACCTGTGGTAAAATGTTCTCTGTATGATGTAAATAAAGTAACTGGTTTGGCCCATGCACAGCACCATAGAAGTGGGTGGAGAATCAGAGCACAAGCAAGCAGAAGGAGGGTGGAGTTAAGTCACTCTCCATCAGAACCCCAAGAAGAACAGACATGAAGAGGTACAGGCCAGCCACGGGCTGGGAGCCACGTGGTGGGCAGATTAATAGGAATGGGTTGAATTAAGAAGAAAGAGCTAGCTAGTAATGTGCTTAAGATATGGGCCAAACAGTGTTAAGTATATAAGCGTGTGATTCATTTTTTCTCTGGGGGACAAAAGCCGTGGGCATGCAGACCAGGTTCCAAACCGCTGCCACCGCACGCACCGGTCACAAACCTCCCGGACCCAAAATGGGCCAGGAAAAACTTAATACAACATGAACCTGTGTGCATGAATATGTATTAATATGTGTGTGTATATGCATGTGTATGCATGTATGTGCATGTGTGCATACATATATGTGTGCATATATATTGCTTGAACATGTGTGTGCATGGATACCTATATATATGCATGTTTGCATATATACAGACATGGATGTGTGCATGTGTTTATATGCATGTGTGTTTGTCTCTCTGTCTGTGTTTAAGGAGCACTCTGTAGTTCCAGCTTCAACACACTTTCATTGAATACCTACAGTGTGCCAGGATGCATCTGGATGGGTCAGGAAGAGAGACTTTGCAAACTGTGGAGAGAGTTGGGCAAACAGAACCAGCACAAAAAGGGCATGTGAAGCCCTCCGCAGTGAGGGCAGGTGGGCCAGGGAACCACTGATTCTGCCTGTGCTGCCCTCCTCCAAAGGGCTGTATCTTGTCCTAGATTTCACTATCGAGGAATCTGGGAGCCCCAGGCTAAGCTCTGTGTGTGTATGTGAGTGTGAGTGTGTGTGTGTGTGTGTGTGTGGTGCCTTTGCCAACTGACAGAGAGGCAATTGAAGCAGCTTCAGAAAAGCAGTAGGAGATAAACATCCAGAGTCTGATAGAAAGCCAGGCCCTGTTGGCAGGAGTCCATCCTGGAGATGAGGGCAACACCTTGGACAAGACACACCCAAAAGGTTTGTCAGCTAATATGTGTGAGAAAAACCCGGTCATCCTTGGAGGATCTGACAGTAGCGGACCAACGTGGGTAAACGATGATGCATCCAAATGAGGTGCAATTACGGAGCTATTAACATCAGGCTTTTGAGGAATTTTCAATGATGTAGGAAAATGCTGATGATATATAGTGAGCTTAAAAAAATCCTGAATAGCTGAATAAATTGTATGATCCCAATTACATAAAATTCAATATGTGCAGTGAAAGATAAGGAGGGTGGAGTGGGGGGGGGAACAGCAGGACAAGGAGGGGGAGGGAGAGAGGAGGGGTGTTAACAGAGCTCCCATGCTGTGCAGAGCCCTGATCCGAACTGCATGCCTCACCTCAGTGTTTGTGAGGCCCATTGCCATATGACAAGGAAGCTGAGGCTCAGACAGGCCACATCTCAAGTCACAAAAGAGACTCAGAGTTTAGACCCAGGTCTAGCTGATGAGAACCTTCTACATTTGCTAAACTTGGGGAACTGAGGCAGGCTAAAGCTGGGGCATTTCATCTCCAGACTCAAGGTTACTCAGCAAGGTGTGAAAGCCTTCCAGGAAGTGTGGCACCTACAGATCATGTCCCCTTTCTGAAGTGTCTTATGTCTTTCTGTCTACCTATCTGTGTGTCTATGTCTGCTGTAATGTCTTCATACCTATCTGTGTGCCTGTCTACATTTGTGTGTCTTTGTGTATGTGTCTGTGCATGTGTGTGTATCTTTGTATGTGTTGGTAGGCAAGCGCCTGCATATGAATATTTCTATGTGTGTATCTGTGTGTGCATCTATGTGTCTGCATCTATGTGTGTGTGGTATAGTGTGAGTGTATGAGTGAGTGTGGGCACAGGTTTTGTTCTTTCTAATTCTGTTGTTCACCACCCATTCCTCAGGTCCAAGAGGCTGTGGGATTATTGATGTACTTTCCAGAGGCAGCTAAGATGTCCAGGGGTGATCTGTTTGTTCTGAGTTTCTGGTTTGTTGCAAATCAAGGCTCCTGAAGAAAAGGCGTCCAGGTCTCTGAACAAAGGAGGGAAGAGAAAGCAAGTGTTACAGTATCTCCCCAGCCACCCCCAGAGGTGCCTGAACCTTCCTTGGAGGCCACCAAGCTCCCTCCACACCCTCCCTGCCCCTTATTCTCACCTATGTCCTACTGTGCCAGGTCCCAGAAGTCTGGACAGAGACTTTCCATCGAAGAATCATTGAAAGTCAGATGAGGAAAGGGCCGAGGCTCCTCAAGGAAAGACATTGATGCTGAGCCACTTGAGGCCTTCTAGAGGTGTCTCCCCTGTCTGAGCTGCTTATCTGATGCTTCCAGAAGATTCCAGGGAGGCTCTATTTGCTGTCCTCCGGGATGACACTCAGCCTTAGTGCCTCTGAGCCTCTGAAAGTCTTTTCCTGTGGCTGCTGGCCCTTCCACACCCCTCACCCTCTTGCTGTGGCCATGTGAAGCCAATCTGGGCTCTTCTTTCCCTTCCCAATGCCAAAGACTGCCTCCTCCTCCTCCTCCTCCTCCTCCTCCTCCTCCTTCTAAAATTTAGAAAATAGGCGATGCCATCAGTTCTAAGTGTTTGTTCCCAGATGGGGTGTCAACCAGCATGCCGCAGAGGCTCTGACACTGAGAAGAAGAAGAACCTCATTCTCCAGGCTTCCCAGACTACTCGCACTCTGGTGGTCTGGAAGGACCCTAGCCCCAGCCCTAGTTGGGGCATGATTTTCTCTTTTACAGAGAAGAAGTTGAAAGACCAGGAAGGTGCAGGGTCTCCTTGGGGCAGAAAGAGCTTGGGCAAATGAGAGGGTCCTGTCTCGACTTCTGGGTTCTTTTCCTGTGTTTTTGTTTTGCTTTGTCAGTTTTTTGAGACAGAGTTTCTCTGTGTAATGGTCCTGGTGTCCTGGAACTCACTTTGTAGTTCAAACTCGCCTGGAATGCACAGGCATCTACCTGCCTTTTTTTCCCAAGCGCTGAGATGCTGAGATTAAGGCTTGCACCATGCTCAGATCTCTCTCTCTCTCTCTCTCTCTCTCTCTCTCTCTCTCTCTCTCTCTCTCTCTCCCTGTGTGTATGTGTGTGTGTGTGTTTGCCTTTTAATCATGCATTTAGGTCAGAAAGTTCCCTGGACTGAGAGAACTAGACTCCATCACAGAGCCTGGCAGCTCAGCACACCAGTGCCCAGGGATCCCCACAACATCCCTCAGGAGCTACCTCCTTTTCCTTATAGAAGATGACACTACTGAGGGCCAGGGAGGTTCAAGTCACCTGAGCAGCACAGCTGACAGCCTGATCATCAATGTCCCTGTGTCCTTCCTTCTGAGGAAGAAAGCTGCCTAAGTCTCAGAGTGGGTGGGTGTGGCTAGATCTGTCATCATGTGAGTGGGACCCAAAGACGCACCCCGGGACCTAAAAAGCAGATTCAGCACCCACGGGGCCTTGCTCCATCCTTCTCTTATTTGGCCCCACACCAGCCTCTGAGGCAGAAATTGTTCTCATTTTATTCAGGAGGAAGTTGAGACACAGGGAATATAGGAAATAATACATGGAATCTCAGCGAGCAGAGAAGGTGACTGAATTTATACCAGTTCCTTCTACACAAAGTTCCTCTGGCTGGACTGGAACTGTTCTGTGGTCTGCTCCAGGCATCTCCTCATCTCCTGAGAACACCTTGTGCATAGGACTGACCAGCCATGGTCTGTCATACCTGCCTGTGTCAGGCTTGTGGTCTGTTAGAATCTGCTTGGCTCCTAGGTGGAGGATGTGGCTTTGGATCCTGATACATCCTTCAGCCTCTCTAAACTGATGCTCACAGCCTTTGGGATTACCTGTGCTGTGATCTAGGGGCTTCCTTATAAGGGTAGAGCCTTGGAGGAGGGTACAGCCCCAGCAGCCATCTGTCCAGCTCATTCACTGACTTAGTCATTCATTTGATGGATACTGGATGAGCATCTGCTTTGTAACAGGCTCAGGGCTAGGGGTGCTGTGTTGAACAAAGCATAGCAGCCTCCCTGGATCTCTAGGAGACAAAAGGCAAACATGGTGTAACTAAGAAACAAGTATTAGATGGTGGAACAGAGCAAGAAGGCAGAGCCGTGGGAGCCTGGGATAGGACTCATACCAGGCCAAGGAGCTTGGGCCTTTTTAGCAGCGGTTACCCTGGAGTATGAGCTGAGGCCTGGTAGCTGCTTGCTGGAAGAGCACAGAGGAAGCTGGTTTGTGCTGGATGCCTAGCAAGTGTATGGGTACAGCTGGGGAAGCCAAGAGTTTGCCTTCCCCCATGAAGCTCAGATTCTGTGATGCCCTCTCACTTCATATGTAAAAGAGCTGAAATGCACTTAAGCTGGGCATGGCGCCTCATAATATAGTATAAACACTTGGGAGACTGAGGCAGGAGGATTCCCTCCAGTTCGAGGCAATTCTGGGCTGCATAAAGAGACCCTGTTTCAAAGCAAAGGAACAAAAATAAATAATATATTTATTCTATATATTCAATATATTCTAGCACTGGGACTACTGGGTGAAGAGTGTGATCTTGGGGTTTAATGTTGGCATTTGAGAGCTCTCTGTCCTTAGAGCCTGTGTCTCCAGTGCCAAGGCCTCCGATGCTAGAGAAGCAACTTCTGGAATCTTTTATCCCTGGGGAGTGGGTTCTCCTGAGCACTTTGTGGTTTATACTCCCAAATGTACTTGTGTCCCTGTGGCTTAGGGGACGTGGTTCCTCTCTGCACTGTCAGCCTGGCTTCCTTGTCTTTACTGCTTAGCAGCTCACATAGTAAATACACGTCCAAGTCTCGGGGTGAGGCTTCCCTCTGTTGAACATCTCTGGAGATATCCTTGCAGACACTCTCTAAGGAGCATCTCACCATCTTTATGATGCTAAATTCTGTTAGGGTAACAACTGACAATTGAATTGCTTGGCTAGGGCCTGTTTTTAATTGTGGTTGAAAATATGCATCATAAACTTTCCTATTTTAGCCATGTTCCAGTGCAGTCTATGATAGTGTCTATTGGGTGTATGTTGGACATCTGATCTCTAGAACTCAAGTGGGCAAATAATCTTTAAAACCTGAGTTCAAATTCTCAAAGCCCAGATAATCATCTGTAATCTTAGCACTCCTGCAGGGAGATTAGAGGCAATGACAGAAGAAGCCTGGGGGCCGCTCTCCTGGTATACACAGGAGAAGAAAGAGCAAAGAGACCCTGTCTCAAACAAGGTAGAAGGTGAGGACCAACACCAGAGATTGCTGTCCCTTTGACTTCTGACCTCCATGTGTACACCATGGCAAGGATATGTCCATATTCACATATGTGAGCATGTGCACGCGCGCGCACACACACACACACAAACCTATTTCCTCCTTTCCTAAGCCCTGGGACCACCATTCCACTGTGTAAGAACTTGACTATTAAAAGCATCTCATACAAGTGACGAACTCTGGCCTGACTAAAGGGAGTGCCAGTACATGTAGGTAATAAGAGTAACTAAACTAGAAAGAGTAAGCATCCTCCTTGATGGAAGAGATGAACCACTGAAGAAATGCTGGCACTTTAATAACTTGAAAGTTCAGGCAATTATCACTACTACCATCAACATTAACCTGGCTACCATCACCATAACTATCAACATTCCTATCACCATCATCACTATCATCGTCACGCTAAACATCAGCATCACCATCATCACCACCATCACCATCATTACCATCATCATCAGCACCATCATCATCAGCACCATCACTGTTATCACTATCATCATCCTCACCATCACTGGCACTGTTATTATCATCACCTTCATAGAACAGCATTTACACATGGCCATGAGCTTGCTTTGTGCCCCTGCAAAGCAGCCAGCCTAGGGTCATGAACATGGCAGATGGCTCTGTGGCTGGACAGCCTAACACAGGAACCTCCAGTGGTGACTCTTAAGCCTTTTGTACCTTTGAGTTGTATTTCTGACATGTCAGCTGGTTCTTGCCATACAACAAAGTGAAATGGACAAAGTACAGCTGGAGTAAGCAAGTGTTGGCCTAACTCAGAAAAGAGCTTTTCACCTTTCCTGGTGGGGATGGCACAAAAAGAGCCAGGTGATCTTTCCCTCCATGACATGGAGAAGCAAAGTCCTGGAGAAGTCAAGTGACCTGCCCAAAGTCACACAGCAGCTCATGCCCAAGCCTGTCGCTGAGGCTTGGTGCTGGAAGGATGCCAGGAGTGTGGCTGGTGGGCACCAGGAAGTGCTGCCTGGAGAAAAGCCAGCAGAGGGCTCAGGATGAAAGTACGCCATGGTTTCTGCTATCTGATCGTCAGGCCTCTGGGTCAAAATTCTCTAGAAGGAGCTTCAAGGTCTTTCTGGAGGCAACTCCAATCCCCTCAGATAGCACCATTGCCAGGATTAGGAGGGGATGGGACAGAGGTGATGGGTGGGAAGAAGCAGATGTTTCTGGGGTGTCCTGTTCACTTGGTTTGAAACCCTAGCCACTCATGATGCATTCTCCCAGCACCACAGGCCTTCTTTACAGTGTGTGTGGCTTTGCATTCATTTGTAGGAATTGATGTCCTGTTTCTTCCCTATCTAGCTGGAGATCTGTGGGGCAGAGTCTACAGTGTTTTACTTCATTCTTTCAACATAGTGGCCGAAGATTCTCAGTAAGACCTCAGAACAAGTAACTACCTCACTGGGGTCACCCGGGATCAGCATACATCTCTGAGACAGTGTCCCTCATGGCTGAGATATGTCTTAGGCCTCTGCTTACCTCAGGATCTGCACCTAAGAGGCCTTAATAAATACCTGTCATAGGGAGGAGGCCAAGGGTCTTGGATGGAGAGGAATTGCTGACTAGGCAGTATGCAGGTGCTGAGCTCTGCAGACTTGAGTAGTTTCACCCACACAGACATCTGCTTCCTGAAATATCCCAGGCTAGCACACACACAGAGCCCTCACAGCTGAGCTGACTGGCATTTTCTCGCTCAGTGAGGCGGGCCTGTTTCTAAAGCCATATAACAGGAAATAGCTACAGCAGCAGATGGGTGGGGGGACTGATCCCTCAGCCTTGGATTCAGTGAGGTCTGTCCTTCCAGGGCTCCTAGGCTCACATGGGGATGATGGACATGACACTGTAGTTCTTAGCTCATGAGATACTGTGTGGTGCAGCTGAAGGGGCTGACTGGCAGGTGGAACTTGATCTGTCTCCTCATCATTAAGGTCCTGGTCCCCTCACTGCAGATGTATAAGGATTTCAACATTCTCATACCTGTCAGTGATCCCTTTATAGCCAAGACCTTTATCCTCCCTCCCGACGGCCAGTATTTATTAATGCCTCTTAGGTGCAGACCCTGAGCCAAGCAGAGAACTGAGGGCCTAAGATTAATTATTTAGCTACCGTGTTAGAAGATTTAAGCAAAACTGTAACAGACTCCACTCCATGGAGCTCTACTCAAGATGGAAGGCAGAAATAATCTAGAACCCCACCAGTGAATACACAGGCATATGGGCTGTAAAGAAAGGCTCATGGTGCTAGACAAATGTGTAACAGGGCTAGGGAATGTCTTTGAGCTTCTATTGCTACAACAAAATACACCAAGACTAATAAGCAAGTTGGGGAGGGGGTTATTTTCTTACACTTCCATATTGGTATTCATCATTGAAAGAAGACAGGGCAGGAATTCAGGCAGAGCAGAAACTTGTAGGCAGGAGATGATGTAGAAGCCATGGAGGCTGCTTCCTGGCTTGCTCAACCTGCTTTTTTTTTTTTTTCACAGAACCCAGGATCATCAGCCTAAAGATGCTACCACCATGGGAAGGGTCATGTACCATTAATCACTAATGGAGAAAATGCCTTACAGATCTCATGGAGGCATTTCCTCAGCTGAGGCTGCCTCTTCTCTGATGGCTCCAGCCTGTGTCATATTATCACAAATCCAGCCAGTACAGGTCACAGGAGGCTGAGACAGCTTTTGAATGAACTGGATATTTTCTGTTAAAATCAGCAGTCCATGCCAAGGCACTCTAGCACAAGTCCATGCAAGTGAAATGCAGAGGGCCAGACTCTGGGACCTTTGCAGTGTAGGAACCAAAGAGAGCTTGGGTCTGAGGCACACACTCATTCCCTTAGTGAACGTGACCTAAGAAGTGCATTCCCCTGAGGTACACTGGTCTGTTGGGCTCTTCCCCTCAGTCATGTCTTATCATCCAATACTCAGCTCAGGCCTTGCTCAGCCCTGGGAAGCTGTGGCACAGAATCCCCAGATTGTTGCTGTTGATTTGTGTGTGTAATTCAGGCCTCTCCAGAATCAGCAGGAGCAAATAGGTATGGGCTCCTCTAGTGACAGGGACCTTTCAGAGGTGACTCCACCTCACGAATGGAATGAGGCACCCTTAGTAATGTCTTTGGTTTTGTTTTTGGTGCTGTGTGTCTTAGTTAGGGTTTCTATTGCAGTGAAGAGACACCATGACCATGGCACTCTTATAAAGGAAATGCTTAATTGGAGCTGGCTTGCAGTTAAGAGGTGTAGTCATTGTCATAATGGCAGGAAGCATAGTGGTACATGGGGGCTCAAAGCAGCTGGCCACATCATATTCACAGTCAAGAGTTTGCATGCCCATTGCTCAGTTTGCTTTCTCTACTCTTATATAATTCAGGACCCAGAGAGATAAGCAAGATAATCCCCCACAGACACCCACAGGCAGGAGGGACCA
The DNA here is from genome assembly GCA_004025045.1 of Sigmodon hispidus. NCBI lineage: Eukaryota > Metazoa > Chordata > Mammalia > Rodentia > Cricetidae > Sigmodon > Sigmodon hispidus. The sequence goes on along the minus strand of PVIH01001272.1, from coordinate 199,939 downwards.
GCTGGGCCTCAGTTCTCAGGCAGGACTCTAGGGGGTAAAGAGTAGGCCATATGGCTGCTCTCCTGGGACCCAGATAGGCGTCCTGAGGAGGGCTGAGGAGGGACTCAGTGGCAGGGTTTGTAGATCGAATTCTAATAAAAACCCGCAGCCAGATATCAGGGCAAATGCTGAAAGATCAGAAAGACAAAGGAGTCAACCACTAGAGAGACTTCTTATCTCTACTGAGTCAAATCCTCAGACCAAAGGGTTGAGATCCTGTTTCCACCAGCCTTATAGTCCTGCCTCCCTAGTGCTGGGATTAACGGTGTGTTCACCACCACCACCTGGTTCTCTTTCTCTTTTAGACAGATTCAATTGTGTGTAGTTCAGGGTGGCCTTGAACTCCTGGTCTTCCTGCTTCCTCCTCTCAAGTGCTGGGATTAAAGGTGTGAGCCAACACTGTCTGGCTTCGATGGTTAACTAGCTCTAGTTCAGCCCTCTGATCTCCAGGCAAGCTTTATTTGTTAGACCACAAAATATCACCACAGGGTGCATGCCAGAGATGGGCAAGACCTTGGGATTCACACCCAGCACAGAAAGAAAGAAAGAAAGAAAGAAAGAAAGAAAGAAAGAAAGAAAGAAAGAAAGAAAGAAAGAAAGGAAGGAAGAAAGGATAGACACTGAAGAAAAGAAGAGATAAAATCAGGGATAGATAGAAAGGAACCTTATGTCCCAGATACAGTGGGGACCACACAGTGAAGAAAAAAAAGGGGGGGGCTACAAGGAGAGAAGCAGGACACAGGCAAGCTGAGACCCATGCTTCTCATGACCAGGTACAGATGGCTGTACATCCACTGTGGACCTGTGCCTGGGTTACATGAGAGTGGTGAGTGGGCTGCAAATGAGCTGTGCGGTGGCTGGGCATGAGGACTGACCAACGCTTCATCTCCAGGTAGCTTTGTGGGTGAAATGTCCTTGGTGAAAGCCATTTCCAGCTTAGCTGGCTGCGTCTGCATTGCCATCCACAAAGTTGAAATCACCACCCTCCATAAAATGACCCCTGCCAGTTTGGGAGTCTTACCTGCTCTGGGCTGGGCAGTGGGTTTGGGTTATGTTCGTTTCAGGGCCAGCTAGCTCAAGGCGGATTGTCAGAATCAGCAAGACAGACTCAACCTCAGCAAGGTGGAGAGTAGGAAATGCAGAAAATGTCCTGACTTCCACATACGTACCATGGCATGCTCTCTCTCCTTCCCTCCCTCCTTCTCTCTTCTTCCTCCCTATCTCCCAGTCTCTCTCCCTCTCCCCACACCTCTCTCTTTCTCACACACAAATATTTTTAATGAAAAAAAACATTAAATCTCATCCAGGCCCCTTGGAACAGAAACCTCTCTACCCTGGCAGCCCTGCCTTCAGGTGTCCAGGTAACCAGCCTAGCTGGTCCCTCCTTCTAGACCCACTTCATCCATTTGAGGGTGAACATGCGTGGAGGCCAGAGGTCAACTTTGGACATCCTTCTCCAGACGCCATGAGCTTTGGCCTTTTGGAGACAGCCTCTCACTGGAGCATGCACTTGTTTGCTAGTCTAATCTGGCTGGCCCATCCCAGCTTTCCCAGCTTTCCCAGCTTTCCCAGCACTGGATTTACATGAGTGATTGTGGTTGAGCTCAAGTCCTTCTGCACATAGAGCAAGTACTTCACCAACTGAACCATCTCTTCAGCTCCCTGACTGTCTCTTTCAGAGCCTTGAGATCCCACATAAGTAATGCCATGCTAGAACAACTGACCAGAGCCAAGCCAACCATTACCAATGCAGGCAAATGAATCAGAGGAAGCCTCACATGACCAGCCAACCAGAAGTACCACGTCTCAAAGATACATGAGTGCAGGGTCCGGGGCTCCCAAGGCTTGGGGCTTTACCCAGAGGAGCTGCTGTGTCCAGCAATGAATTTGCAGAGCAGACCCAGTGACTGTCACAGCAGATGCTTGGTGTAGGCCACCCTTCCACCCTCCAGGGGACTCACAGGAAAAGCAATCACAAGGATTCCTGGTCATGTGTGCATCAGCTATATGAGCAGTGGAGTGTGGAAATGGGTCTAAGGTCAGTTTGGGGACCCCTGTGGGATGCAAGGAGGAGGTATCAGATTGTCCTGCAGTCATGATGGCCAGCAGCTGAAGCTGCCTGGCTTCAGAAGATGGAGGAAAGCCATCTCTGCATCTGCGTGAAGTCACCGGCAAGGCAAAGATACATCTTTTACAATTCACCCTGCCAGATTCCCACTATTTATCTCAATAAATGCCAAGGAGGCCTTTTTCCTTTCCTCTTCTCTCTCTTTGCTGTAAAATGCTCAGGGAGCAGTGTGAGGAGAAGATGAGGGATGGATACACAGGGAAAGCTTGTTTTTAGAGATTTCTATAAATTCCCATCAACCGTGTTCTCAGCTCAGCAGAGATGAATGAGACCATGAGAGTGCAGGAAGGCTCTGCTCACCCCAGGGAGGGGACAAATGGAGAAAGGGGAGTGGTAACTACCTACAGTAGCCCTGCTTCTCTTCCCCCAGGGGTCCTCAGTGGGAAACCCCACGTAGCCATCTTCTAGTGTGTGTTCCTGGCATGAGGTTCCCCTGGGCCTGTACCTCTTTCCTAACCCCCTAGCCTGTTTGCCCAGGTCTTCATTCCCCATCACAATACCTAGGTCCTTTCAAGGTCTCTTCTGTAGTCCTCTAAGCCTATGTGTTTCCTCCACTTGTCTACACATTCTTATAAGCACCCCAGATTGCACCCCAGAGCGAGGAGCACTTTAGAGCAGGGAGCACTCCAGGGGAGCACCCCAGAGCTAATGACAGCTGTTGGGCTAACGAGATGGATAGTGTTTCTACAGATTGCAGATGTGACATAACCTGTGACCAAAGCCCTGTGAGTGTGGACAGAGCTAAGGCTGGACCAAGGAAAAGACAATCTCCAGCTCTACAAGTGAGTGTGTGGACTGGCCTGAGGGTCCTGCCATGCACTACTGTTCCTGCCCTTCTAGGCCTGAGTTAGTCCCTGCAGCCAAACCCAGGGCGTTTCTCCTCCCCTATAGATGGGAAAAGCCCGAAGCTGAGTTGGCAGTGCCAGGATTAGAATCTCATGTCCCAGGGCTGTACCAATAGTGAGAAGCCACCTAGAACAATGACTCAAACCTGCATGTGCTTCCGTCAGCTTGGATGTGGACTGTCTCAGCCTTTCTCAGCTGCATGTCCTGGGTAGTTTTCCTTTGAGCTACTTCCTGTTTCCTTAACTGTACATTGGATAAGAAACATCTCTCCGTCTGAACCTGCAATTCCCAGGCCTCCAAGCTCCCTAACAAGAATATTGCTTTCCTATTTGATACTGGATTTAAAAACTGATTTGATGGCCCAACCTGGTTTAAACCAAATGAAGCTATTCATGATCTGCCCTGGGACCATACCAAGTGGAGCTGAGCCTCTGGGTCTGGGAAGGCTGGGATCTTCAGCAGCACCTCACAGCATCGGTCAGAAGACTCTAGGGCAACCCTCAGTCCAGCCAATAAATCAATCATAAGCACAAACAGAGAAATCAGATGGTGGAAAATCTCTGTGGAGACCGTAAAGGATGTACTGACCAATCGCTGCATGTCAAATTCAAGTGAGACAGAGTCAAACAAATTGTAAGATTAAAGGACCAGGTAAGTCTGCTGCCTGCAGCTGCTCTGTGAACCCTGTCAGGAGAGAAGTCTGGTAATGCTGCTTGGTCTAAAAGCTTCCCTAACATGACATCTAAGGCAGGGACATGGCCATCTCCAGGGGTTCAGGACCATGGGAGAGGAGCCTATGCAGGATCCTGAAGAACACACTGAGTAGTGAGCGACAGGGAGATTGGTTGGAGAGAGGCTGAACCAGGTCCCAAGCTGAGAAAAAAAGATGGAGTAAGGACATAAACAGAAACTGGGGACCTCTGCAAAAATTCTAAAGCAAGGACCCCAGGAAGCATCCATACTCCTACAGCTCCTGAAGCCTACACAGAGATCAGAGCCATTAACTGGCTTCACACTAACATCTGCACACACACACACACACACACACACACACACACACATATTCAAGCTTGTGCCCAGATGAGTGGTGGTGTGCTGGGACCTCCCTAACCTCCTGAGGAGAAGAACCCTGCTGCATAGCAGGTGCTGGATGACCTGGCCCACGTAAGAAGGGTCGCAAAGACCCCTGTGCAGGGCTGGAGTGGACCAGCAAGAAGTGGTCGGGTACTCAAGATATACACTGGACACCTGTCCCCTGGCAGCTGCTGTCTGTCTGGGACCAAGAATAGAAGGGGAAAGGGAGCAAGTGTCAGCCTATTCTCTCTCACAAACCTGGGAGAAATGAGAATCTCAAGAGACCCTCACTATTTATCCCAGGATATGGGACCTTTAGAAAAACAGATGTCTGCTGCCAGCTTATCCCCCAATGACCCATGTCACAGAGACTACTGTACTAACTCACAGTATGTCTGGCCCATTCTGTGAGCTGCGAATTATCTCTGTTGTTGGGCTCTGAGATATGTGGCTCTGTCTCAGTAGGGTTAAATTGTATGGGGTACCCGAGGAGAAGCACCTCAGGGCAATGAGACAGTGGCCATTCGTTTCTCATGAGTTCCTGAGATAGTGAAGGTCAAGGTTAAGGCGCTGGGAGATTAAGGCACTGGGCCAGGTCTTTTCTGGTTCACAGACAGCACCTTCTCACTGGGACCAGTGTTAACCTCACTCATGAGAGCGTCATCTTGTGTTCATGTCTCAAAGGTCAGATGGCATTGGGATGGTCCCCAGGATCCTCACCACCTCATGCTCCTAGCATCGTGTCCTTCCCTGCCCTACAGATCACCTTCTCCTGTCACACAGGACATGCTGACATGAGGCAGCGCAGGGCTGCAATGCTGTGTGTAGTGCTCACTACTGATTCCTTGACAGCTTTGTTGAGGGTCACGTGAAGTAAGGATCAAACAAAGCAAGACTGCTGAGACCATCACGGGACATGGGAGTGAACAGAGAGGCGGTTCCTCCCAGGCCATCCTTCAGCCTGACCAAGACCTCAACTGAGCAAGTCCATGAGCTGCAAGCACCAGCCACCCAGTGCTCCAGCCCTGCCACACAGAGGGCCTGTGGGAAGCAGCTATTAAAGCCAGCCAGCTCTGAAGGTGTCTGACATTCTAGCAGATCTGCTCACCTGTCTGAATTCCCTTGGGTCCCTCATTGCTTTCAGGGTAATCCCAGAGTTAAACCAGCTGGTCAGTGGCCCCAGGCAATACTTTAATTGTATGAAGGAGTTCAACACGAAGAAGCACCTAACGGAGGCCTGGCTGAGCAGCGTGTGTTATTTGTGGGAGGAAGCAGGAAGGAGGAATGGAAATAGGAAGAAAGACAAACACAGAAGGGAAGAGAGAAAGAAGGAGGAAAAAAGACCAAGCCCAAATCCCTCATATTTCTTACTCCCTTACATTCATCCCCATAAAAAATAAACTGACCATCTTGAACAATGAAGGTTTACATGGCTGGGCAAAGCCATTCAGAGGTCACATTAGCTCGGGACAATTGAATCAGCTTAACCTTAAGATTTCATGGAGAATTCTGGGACGCACAGATCACCATCTCTCAGAATTGGTGGTGAGCATAGGTCTCAAACCTGAAGTAGTTCATAGTCAATCACACATGAAGCCCTCCTGAAGCTATGTGATAGCTCCCCTTCAACCCCAACTTACCCTGGGATATATCAGGGGTTCATGATTGCTGCAGACTGAACTGTGTTCCCCACATTCACACAGCAAGGCCCAACTCTGATATGGTTGTGTTTGGAGACAAAGTCTTTAGGAGTACAAGGTTAAGTAAGGTTATTAATAAAAGCTTGAGAACCAGATATTGGAGTAAAACATAATAGAACAAGAAAGCAGTGGAGGAACAACCAGCTGACCCTCTCTCTCCATGCTTCCCAGATCAAAAAGGCCCATGAATCTTTCAAAGTCCCTCCCTACTCTTTCCTGTGCCTCTCTATCATATTGTGTCCTGGGTCCTCCAAAATCTCTATGGCTAATTCTGATCGGCTAGTCGCTGACTCTGCTCTCTGATTCAGGGTTAACCGTATTAGTCCTGAAGTGTCACAATATGATCAAATGTTCCCCAGGTGGAGTCCTAACCCTATAGGGCAGATGGTCTCCCCCTTCTCTTCCCACAAGCCTGTGCCACACCCAGGAGAGGCCTTGCAAAGACCCAGCAAACAGACAGCAGCAACAATCCAAGTGCAGGGGCCTCTGAACTGCCTCTGCTGCCACTTTAATCTAGAACCATCAGTCTCCAGAAGGGGACAGAATAGACTCTGCACCATGTCAATCACAGCCTGAGGTCTTTGGATAGCTAAGTGACCACCAGCATCAGATCAATGGCAGAGCTCAGTCACGTGACAGCCTGGGCCTGAAGACAAGAGACTTCCTCCCAGAGAGATCAGGAAAGACTTGTAGGAGTGGGTGACACCAGAGCCAGCCTTTGGGATGGATCTGACAGTGTCACTGGCTGAGAAATCAGAGGAGCCTTTCATACACAGAGGGTACAGGTGAGGCCACATGATGTGCTGAGAGGTAATTTATATCACACCTGGAGTGAGGCTCCCTGCTCAGCTGAGACCAGAGGCCAGAAGTGCCCTGAGGTCACAATGTGATCAAATAACACACAAAGGAGAGAAAGTACTCTGTGCTGACATGAGGGGACCCATCAGAAGCCTTCAGCAGAGAACAAGCCTTGGCCTTTGAAGTCACAGCCTGTAACATCTAATGTCCCTGGGGCTCCAAAATGCTTAAGCTAGCAAACTCCTGCCCTGGCTGTTGACTTTAATTGGGTGATACTTAATAGACTTGTTTGAACTCCAGTTACACAAATAGGCTGATGGTGCTTGCTGGTGATAGAGCAGAGCAGAGCTGGCAGGGAACAGAACCTTAGGAACCACGCAGTCCCATACAGATTCCCCATTTTACACAGAATCTGGCCAGGCCAGATAAGTCCTCCAAGGGGACAGAATCTTTCCCCATCCATCTATGCATCCTGACTTCCCATGGTTGCTGCTGGGGACCCACACAGGGTCCTTGCAGACTCACCCTACATAAACCCTAGCCTCCTCTCCTGTTTCTATTACCTAATTTAGTTTGTTCATTGTGTGGAATGTCCATGAAGCAGCAACTGTCCCAGCAGAGGCGAGGCCCTTCATAGCAGATCTCAAGTCAGGCAGCCTGGCTTCCTAGGCAACAGTGAAGGGTGGTGATAGTGTCTCAGCTCCCCAGAGAGGCAGGGCTGGCCTTCAAGGAGCTAAGGCATAGAGGAAGGTCAAGACATGTATCTCTTTAGTACTTCAAGGCCTGATAAGACAGTGTGTGTGTGTGTGTGTGTGTGTGTGTGTGTGTGTGTGTGATATTCTCATCTGTCCAGTAAGGTTGCAGGAGAAGAGCTGACCTGTGCGGTATTGGGATCCTAGACATGCCTTCCTGGCTCATTGTCCTTCTGTACTTTTCTCTGTGACATTAAGGACTTGGGGGCATGTTATCTCAAAGGGTCCCTCCTTCCGGGGTTATTTGAGCTCAGTAGGAAGCTGGAATTTAAGGATCTTAAAAGTCGTGGATATCAAATCTCTCCCATCACACAGATTTAGACAATAACATTCAGAGATAGAAAGGGAACTCTCTTATCAACTTGTACTAACCAGAAATCTCAGCTCTAAAAATTTAACCCTTAGAACCAATCAGAGATGGGCAAGGAAATCTAATGTGTAGGATGTTGCTTACCACAGTCCTAAACTGGAATGTATGTCCACGTTTTACCTTGAAGGCCAGGGAGAATTATTAATGGTACACCTACACAGAAGCCCAAGCACCAATCTTGGAGTTCAGAATGACTCTGGGGAAGATATTAAGCTTACAGTATAGGAAATTCTGTCTTCCCTATTTGAAGTAGAGCCAGTTATCCAGTCAGACCTCAGCTTCCTTTGCCATAGAGATGCTTGGGAATGATAATTTTGATTTTCTTCAGTATTTCAGCTTTCCTATATATAATTTCAGGAGACTTCTGTAGTCCTCATGAGATGTGAATATTCTCAGAACAATGCTGCCACTGTACCAGCCTGCCACCACTCTGTGACTCACTGTACTGAGACTCTCAAGTTCCTGGAGTTGGTAGCCCCAAGTACAAGATGGTCACAGGTCTGCTCCTGAAGGTCAAGAGACTGCAAGAAACTTCGGAAGGCTGAGGAGCCTTTAAGAGAAGGTAGTAGAAGGTCAGTAGGGTGGGCCTTTAAATAACATGCCTGTCCCTGGGTCCAGCCAGTTTTCTCCATCCCCTGGCTGCTGCTGTGTGAGCATCATCCCCCACCGGAGAGAGAGCCAGCCATTCCTATCGCCACGCCTTCCCCCAGCCATGATATGGTGACCCCAATAAACCTTTTCATTCTTGTTTCCCTTTGGTAGTTTATCATTGCAACAAGAAAGTAATCAGTCAAAAGCTTGCTTGGAGTCACCCTGAGAAAATAATCAATCAAGAGCTTGCTTGGGGTCGCCCTGCAGCTCCTTAAAGCCTAGAGATGACAGATTCCGAGATTTTACCAGGAGGTTAGCTTCCTCGTCCATGAATCTTTCCAGTAATGTCTTCTGATTCTTTACTAGAAGTTCTGGGTCAAAAGGCTTGTGTATTTTAATGCTCCTGGGGCAAACTGCCAACACTTCTTCCAGAAGATTCAGACTCAGTAACAACAGTTTATTAATTCAACAATTACTCACAGGGTGTTTACTGTGAACCAGGCATTGTTCTGTGGACTGAGGCCATGACAGAGACAGACAGACAGACATGATCCTGCCCTCTGGAGGCTTTGAAGGGAGAGGACCTACCTTTAAAAGGCACCAGCCTTAATGCTCTATAGTGGGACGTGGCAGTGTAGAGAGCAAGTGGAGCCACCACTGTGGAAAGCGGGGCAGTGGTGGCAGAGGCCTCCACTTTAAATAGAAATTCATAGGGATTCCCAGAGGAACTAGCTTGAAGTTGAACCCCAGGTAACCAGAAGGCAAAATAAGGGGAGAGAGCCTAGGGGTTTCCATTCTACTCAGAAGGACTAACAAATGTGTAAAGGGCTGGTGACAAAGTCATCAGAAAACTGGGTGCCAGCTTCTCCCAGAGTCTGAAGAGAAACGAGGGGTGTGGAAATAAGGAGAGGGAGGCTGAGCAGACCAGAGAAAGAGGGGACAATTGATTTTAAACCACAAGGAAGCCTTAAGAGATGGCAGGCAGTCCATGCAGTGAAAACTGAAACAATTAATTTGGGGCAGCCTTTTTAGATAAGAGGAATCCAGAGTTAGGTACCAAATCAGCTGTCCAATTTAACACATGTTTAGAATGGAAAAGGAAATCACTGGAAATTATAGACTCTCAAAAAGCTGAAAACTGCTGGGGCTACCACACAATGGAGTCCAGTAATCAGCTCCCACCACACCTCCGCAGTACTGTGTCCCTGTGCGTGGGCCCCCCTCCTCTTGGATTACATCTTCTGCAGCAATGGCTTCGTAACAGCACTTTCTGTAGAGAGGGTAAGGAGATCGCTCAGGCTTGCCTGGAGCCGAGTTTGATGGAAATTGATTTTTTATTATTGATGGTTTAGGAATGCTTTATTTTCATCTTTGAAATTTGTTTTTGATAATGTCCCGTAAATCTTTAGAGTTGCTGTCAAATCTGGGGAAATATCTATCAAGAATTTCATACACACACACAATGTGTGTGTGTGTGTGTGTGTGTGTGTGTGTGTGTGTTTATGGAGAAGATGTGAGCTTTCAAGTTGCTTGAACAGTTACAGATCCCAGGTCACGCTCTGGTCTATGAGGTTTGCTAACTGCAATGCTAAGGATCTACCAAAGGTTCCAGAAGGATTCTAGAAAACAGTAGTTCCTGCATCTAGAGCTGTGTGCAAACTGATTTCTGTGGGAAGAGAAGTCACTGTCCACCCTGCATAGAGCAGACTAGAGGTGGGAAGGAGAGGGTTAACCTAACCCTAACCCTAACCCCTTGGGTCATCCAGACAGGGTGACAGAGCAGAAACCTGGAGAGACTCCAGCAAGGTATGAAGAATGTGGGCCTGGGGAGCGGCAGGAAGGCCTCAAGGCCACTCAAGGACAGACTGCCTGCTGCCCTCACTTCTGCCCTGCATAGACCCTTACTTGGTCTTCTCTCCTGATTTGGGGGTTTGAGTTTCTAGGCCTGGCTTGTTTCCCCAACCCTGCCAAAATCCTTCATACATGCAGGAAGAATATCCTTGCCCCCAAATCTGTAAGTGAGGACCAAGGGAACCAGAGATTTCACTAGAAAATACTTGCAGCTGAGGCTTGGATGTTTGAGAACAGACTGAACTAGTCCCAACAGGTTCCAATGAGAAGAGTAGGGGAGCCTGCTGAGGGCTGCGTAGGATGCTACTCCCCAAAGTGGCCAGGAGCAGGCCTGTAGCCCTCAACACTGGACGCAGGCAGAGCAGACCTGTGTGCCTGGGACCAAGCTTGATGGTGGCACAGAAACCACACCAGATCTGCCAGGATCGTTTCAAGGAACTAAGAGGATGATAATAGTCAAAGTAAAATGAAGTCTCGGGCTGGGGCTGGAGTTCAGTGACGGAGTACTTGCAAAGCTCTGGGTTTGAACCCCAGAATGGGGTGTGTGTGAGTGTAAATCAAAGCTGAAAGTCTCAATAAAGAGTTACTGATAAGAAACATGGAATGGGGAGATGAAAAGCGAGCTGACATGTTTTAAGAGGGAGATACAGCGAGGCATTAATGAAAAGGAGTGTGCGTGAGCAGAATCAGCATCAGGGACACAGAAAACACAGCACTTCAGAAAACACACAGATCAAAACAGAAAAGACAGAGAGAAATAAAACACCCTCCCTGCCACGCAGCCTGGGCCAAGCCTGGCTCCCAGTGGAACCCGCTCAGGGTCCTGTGCATCTGGCCTGCACAGTGCTAGGATGACCCCACAGGACCTCAGCTGCTGTGCACTGCTGGATCTACGGCTGAAAAGGTTCTACTTCTTGTGGGTAAGTGCCTCACCCTCTGCCAAAGCATTTCATGATGACAGAACAGAGTTCACAGGCCATGGGAGGAAGGACAGAAGTCTAGCCCAGGCTGATCACAGCCTTATTTATGGTCCGGGGGCTATCATGTCTCACTTGGACTATTAAGACAGTTGAGCTGTTCATGGAGACTTCAGAAGGAAATGGCAATATAAAAATCATTCATTCATTCACTTTTGTGGTATGGAGGATTTAACCAAGTCCCTTAAGTAAGTTCGGTAAGTATTCTAGCCCTCTTTTTATCTTGTATTCTGAGACAGGATCTCACTGTGTTGCCCAGACTGGCTTTGAACTTGTGATTTGTTTACCTCAGCCTCCTAAGTAGTCTTTGCCACCATGCTCAGCCCTGTACCTTGGAGTTCCACTCTGGCTTTAGCTGATTGTCCAAGACCACGGTGTCATAGCCTATAGATAGGGACACTCCACATAGGGGGAGCATCTCTTCCTTCTACATACATGAATAGGAATGGATCCTGTTCTGTGTTAATTTATCTTAAGACACTGGATACAGGTAACCATGGCAGTGCTCCTGTATGGATAGTACCATTTCCTTTGGATGCTCTTCAGAGTCCTAATAGGACTAGAATATTTCTTAGGTCTCAAAGATGTCAGAGAAACCTGGATTATAAATTCATTTTCAGTGTTTCCCCTGGGAAATGTTGAGCACTCTGGTAAAATGTCAAAAAAGAATTAAAAATGGGCCCAGAGGTGGTCCATGGCCATGGTGCCTGTATAATAGACAAACAAGGAGAAAGCTGTGTGTATGTATGTGTGTGTGTGTGTTGCATGCACACACATGCAAGCATACATGCATGTGTATGCACCTGTGCATATGTGTATGTGTGTTTTTTTCACAGAACTGAGCTAAGAAAACACATGCTGATTCAAAGGAAACATGAGTAAGAGAAATGAACAGGCATACAAAACAGAAGAGGGAAGAATCTCAGATACAGAGCTCCTGAACTTGGGAGCATGAGGGTGGGAACAGAGCCACAGTCAGAAGACTCCGTGATGCATCAGACCTCCCTTGCTGCTCTGCTTCAGACCAGATCATGCCCAGGTAAGAGCCTCTCCAGCTGTGAGCCCATCAGACAGAGACCATGAAAGCAGCAGAGGAAATGTCACATGGAAGGTGGCCCTGCTGCATGGAAACTTGTTGCAGATGTTGTCCCAAGCTTATAGTAACCGTGCAAGGTCTTTATTTAGAAAAATGAGTGGTTAGAGTGTCTCACCCAAGGTCACATGACCATCAAATGAAACAAGCAGAATTTGCAGCGGACATGCCTGCTTTCAAGTCTCTCTTTTTTGTCCTTAATCACGTCACTCACTGTGTGACATCAGTCTGACAGTGCGCAGGGAGAGAATTGTGACTGTATATATAGCTCATATGCCATGTTACAGGGTTCGTTATGAGGGCCTGATCTTACTAGGGTGACATCACTGAGTTGCCATGGAACCAGATAAGTGTAAAGACTTGGATCAGCATGCAAAAGCTAGGCAGAGGGCTTTGGGGGACAGCAAGTGCATTACCTGAGCAAAGCTTCTCTCAGAAAGTGAGTTAATTGCTTTTCTGCTGCTGTGATAAACATCCTGCCCAAAAGCAACTTCTGGAAGAGAAGTTTATTATGGAACACAGTTCCGGAGGGATAAGAGTCCACCATGGTGGAAGAGGACTGGTAGCAGAAACAGGAAGCTGCAAGATCACATATTCAACCACAACAGGAAGCTGTATGGATGAATAGAAGTAGAGTAAGGTGACCCCTCCGCATTGACATGCTTCCTCCAGCAAGATCTTACCCAAAGCTCCCCAAACAGCGCCACCTACTGGGGACCAAGTGTTGGTATGAAGGATATTTCTCATTTGGACCACCATAAGGCCATGACAAAGGCAAGACAAGCATCAGAGGCCTTCACTGAGCCACAGCCTGGTGTCTGGGAAGTGCTGAGAATCAGGAACACTGGATCACAGGATGGTCAGGGCAGAGGACCCCAGGGATGAGAACAGGGAAAGGATGTATCTGAGGACAAAATGTTAGAAGATCATCCTGCACTGGAAATGCAGCTGGCCGTAAGCTTGCCATCCTACTTGGAGTACCACTGCAGCCGTTAGTAACAGTGTATGAGTGTTACAAGTGAAATAACAGCAGTGTCAGGGCCAATGGCCCGTAGCCAGAACATCTGAGAACTCCTGACATTGTCTACAGGAAGTTGCATAGGATCTGTCTGTCTCTAAGGCCTTGCATTCATCTTAAATAACAGCCAAGAGTGGCATTAATCTTTACACAATATTCTACTCTTGCTTGCTCCAGATACCCAGGGCTTGTTACCTGTCTGTTACTTACAGGGTCTGAACTCACATCCTCACATCGAGAGCTGTTTAGGGGTCAAGGACAAGGGGCTACAGGATAGAGCGACAGGCATCTCCAGAGAGAGATTGTTGCAGAGGGCAAAGGAACAGAAACCAAGGGGGTAAAAGGGGGCACACAGGGTGTGGGCATAATAGAATAGGACCACAAGACAAGGAAGGAGACCCAGAAGGCAGAGAGGTCAGGAGCCAAGGCCAAGGCAAGAATTTGCCAATGAGAAATTATCTAAGAGAGAGTCCCAGTAACAAGATGATCAAGAGCCCACATGAAAAACAGACTAGCCTACTGGTGGGGTTAGTATATGCAGGTTTCTGGGGAACCCCTGAATTTGCACCCTCATTAGCTACCCAAAGCCCCCATTGCAAACGTCTGACACACATACACACACACACCCTGACCTTCCTGACTGATCCCCTTCCCACCTGTGCCTGGCTCACCTGAGCACTGCTTGCTGACCACCGCTGACCTGGTTCTAGGTTTTGAGCTGATAAGGCAGATAGGTGGTCTCTGGCTCCCCATTGCTGTGGGCTGATGCATGCCTCCCACACAGTCTTTATTTTTCCTCCTGCAATGTCAAGTTGCCTTTCTGTGAAAAGTACCGACTGGAAGCCCAGGAGATCAGAGTGTAATTTTATCCCATTTAAAGGTATCTAGCAGCATGTGGGTGTAATTCTGAGCCCAGCACTCCGTCTCCCACCTCCTGCTTCCTCCCCTTTCTGTACCTCCAAGGCCGCCCTGGTTGCTCCTGCGAAGAAGGGACTGTCATCCATTTTGGCTGCATTTCAGAAACTGTTCCTGGGGGTCCAGGAGGGGAAGAGATGGGAAAGCATTAAATTTGGAGAAGGGCCAGGCACAGGAACTACCTTTTCTTCTGGGGATCAAGACACCTGCTTACAGTGCACATAGAACATGGATGCCAGAGGAGGAGGCTCCTGCGGTCACACTGTCAGCTCATAGAAGAGTGAACTTTAGTCCCATCACCCAGAGATGCTGCTTCTTATCTATCCTGTAAGGGAGGGACTGCAGGCATCTGAAGCCTAGGTCAGCTTTTCATAGCAATATTTTATTTCTCAATTCTCAGACATGCATTAACATTGTGCAATAAGATGTATCCTTTTGATTGATCTAGACATTTAATTCCATCTTTCTTATGTTTTTCTCCCCCCACCAAAAACTGTTATTAAGTTGACAGAGTATCTTCTGATGGCTTCTTACAGTAAAAGTAAGTAGATTCGCCAGGAAAAATGCTATCAGCAGCAATTCTAAGTACAATTTCAGTTGGTTTCTGAGCCCCAAGAACCATGTGGGGTACTCAGCAGGACTACTTCCAATGTCCTATGTCAGAGTAGAGAAATAGACTCTCAGAGAGGTGCAGTAATTAACCTGTGGTCACAGAGTAAGTGCAGGATTTAGGATCAGGAAGCCTTTGAGCAAGCTCACTACCTTCTGTTGTGGGTCAGGGTCTCGTCTGTAGGGCCACCATATCTGAAGGTGCTAACACCAGCATTTTCAATCTCCAGGCTAGGGCTAGTTACCCAAAGATAGGGCACCTGGTTAAGGACAGCCATGGGTGCACACTAATGAGTGTTATCTCTGCCAGAGGCCTTGGCCTCCCACATGGAATTTGACCATACTCTGCTACTGACCTATCTCTGGCCACGATAAGACAGTAAAGGTCTGGATTTCCCAGGACTCAGCCAGGAGACCAAGGTCAAGGAGGGAAAACAACAAATGTGGGTGCAACTATTGTGTTTCACTAGGAAACTGTAGATGATGCTTCCCAGAAGATTCCTTTCTGCCGATGAGCAATGGCCCTCTGAGCAATAGCAGCTGTGTGTTTCACAAGGATACATTAAAACAAAGACCCACAATGCTTCTTGAAGCCTGTCTACTGACCACAGGACAGAGGAACTGGTGAGGGACCATGAAGATCCAGATACAGTGAGGCAGCTGGGGGCAACTGCTGGATTCGCCAGCACAGCACATTGTAGCATAAAGTTTCTGGCCCGGGCTAGTCCCAAGATCTGGACCAGCAGTCTCAAAGTCCTAAAGAAACACACAAAAGCTTACGTTAATTTCATGCTGATTAGCCTATGGCCCAGACATATTGTTAGCTAGCTCTTGCTTTTAAAGTAACCCATGTTTCTTATCTTGTTTAGTCATGCAGCTTGGTACCTTTTCTCAGAGCAGCATTTTTACTTCTTTCTTCTGCATCTGCTGATGTCTCTGTCTTTTACTCTTCCCAGAGTTTTCTTAGTCTGGTAGCCCCACCCACACTTCCTGTCTGCCTTCTGGCCAATCAGCATTTTATTAAACTGGTAGAAGGGACAAATAGTTACAAAATACCAGAACATAATCCCACAGCAGCATATCTATTATCAGAGCCGTGTTAACCACAACCACAGTGCTCAGCCCCTGTGCTATTTTGGGTTGGGAGCTTTCTCTTGTGTCTGAGGGCAGGCTTAGGAGTTGCTAGAGACTAGTGTGGAGTGAGTGGAGTCCAGTGGAACACAGACGAGCCTGGTCTTATGTTATTTAGCTCTGTGATCATGGACATGCCATTTCACCTCTGTTAACAGCTGTTTCATCTGAAACTGGTAGAAATAATAGTTGTTTCATATATAGCATAAAGCCCACACACTGCACATATCAAGTAATTGATGTATTTTTGACTTATTATTAAGCCACACACCATGGAATTAGACAGAGTTCAGTGGGAGCCTTTCCCCTTACAGAGGCGGAAACTGAGGCCCAGGAGAGTTAAATGACTTGACCAAGGTCACAAGCCAATTCCTGACAGACTTGGGGTTACTGTAAACCTAAGGTTTCTCCGGGTGTTCAGATGAGTTCTACACAGCTGCAGGCTTATGTGGATGCAGACCTGGCTTTACCAAGTGGATCTTTCTGACCTGGTGTGAGTGGATCTGAGTTGGATAATGCAGGGGAGCAACATGAGACTTGGCTACACTATCTGAATTTGCCTCCTTTGGGATCCCTGCTCCCCAGTTTATTGGTAAAAGTATGAGGGTCATGGATAGCTGAACAGAGAGGGCCGCTGCTGTGAGATGATTCTTCTGTATACTGTCAATATGCATTTCTCTCATTGGTTGATAATAAAGCTGTTTTGACCTATGGCAAAGCAGGATAAGGTGAGGCAGAAAAATCAAACTTGAAAGACTTGGAGGAAGAGGAGTACAGTCAGGGAAGACGCAAGCCAGTCACCCAAGAAGCAAGATGTCAGAGGACTGGTAAAGACATGGTCATGTGGCAATATAGAGCTTAATGGAAACGGATTAATTTAAATGTAAAAGCTAGTTAGCAGTAAGCCTGAGCCATTGTCAAAATTATAATAAATGTGGTAATTTGGGAAGCAATTCCGGTTATTTGGGACCAGGCAGTGAAAACAGAAAGATCCACCTTCCATTTACAGGTCTCTGAAGGGGTGAGGACTTGATCAGTATGAGATATAGAGAGCAAAATTGGCAGGGGAAGGCTGGACCAACAGTCTAATAAGCTCATAGACCATACGGCACATCCCACTCCAGACAGTTGGACAAAGCTGAGCTCATATATCCCACCTCCCAGTCAGAGAATGTAGCTTACTCCCACCATAACCACCTCTGCAGCTGACAATATCAGTATGGGGACACTAATGGTGCACAATGAACCCTGGGAAGTGAAGGCATGATTGGGCAGGCCCAGGGTGTCTGATCTCAGAGTCTGTGCTCTGGTTGCCCAGGGAAGGCCTCATAATCTCCCTCTTTCCAGGCATGTGAGGTCTACTGGATTGAGTCAAGCAGGGAAAATATGACTTCCAACCTGCCACCAGCTAAAACTGCCAATAAGCAGTGTCCTCAAGGACTGTCACTCAGTTATCAGATTCCCAGAGACGACAGCCCATTGCTGTATACTCACACAGGCATGTGCACTCATGATGTGCGCCCCATTGTCATCTACTCACACAGGCATGTGTGTGCCTGCACATACATGCTGCCTAGCCTTAACTAGTCTTTTCAGTCGAGCTGATGGGTAAGAGAAGGGATTTGCCCTCCATGGACAGAAACTTATCTTTTGTTTGTGTTAGACATTTCCTGACTGCTCTGACAAGATATCCGATAAAGGCGATTTAACAGAGAAAAGATTCACATTGGCTCATGGGTTCAGAGCGTACAATTCATCAGGTGGCAGGAACTGCTTTGTCATGTTGGCTGCTGGCGGGAGCTTGTGGAGTGGCTTTTATTCACATCTTGGTGGATGGCGAGCAAGGAATAGGACTGAAAACAGGGCCAGGCTGTGACCTTCAAAGACCCACCCCAGTGACATTCAAAGACCCCACCTCATCATCCAGAGCCCACAACCTCCTAACACAGCACCACCACTGAGACGAGGTGTTCAACCACAAGATCCCATGGGGACATCTCACATTGAATCTGTGCTACTGCTGTATGTGCAGCGACTCACACACCTTCTGACATCTTCTGACATGACCTGTATCGATCCCTCCTCTTTATCTTCTCCTCTGACAACTTTGTCCTGAAATTACAATCACGACACTTTCAGGACAGGATCTGGGTTTGACACTTTCAGGGCTCAACATCTCTGTGTGTCATGACAGCAAAGGAGAAATGCTGCCGGAAAGCTCAACCCAGTGACAGCTCAGAGTAGTTTCCAGAAAATGACAGGAAAGGTCTTTGCAAGTGAGAAATGGGTCAGAGGTTCTGAGCAGATGCCCTTGGCATAGTTACAGCTGGCCCAGCCCTGCCCACCTGTACAGAGCCCCACCCCTGCAGAGCTCCTTCCCTGCTACAGAGGCCCCACCTACACACTGGCTTGGAATCAATCATCTTACACTCCTCTGCAGCTTAGAGGCAAGTGTCAGGTGCTATGCCCACCCATTTAAAAGGAGAAACTCTGGTCAAGGTAAGCAGTAACTGGCTACCAACCAAATACACTGCGAGAGTCAAGCCATTCGCAGTCACCAGGACACAGACATCAAGACACCTCAATCTTGCCCTGAGGAAGCTCCTGCCTCATGGACTGGGGTGGCTCTAGCCTGAGCTGTGGGTGGGACAGTGTTGAAAGAGTGGATGCCACGCAGAGAAGGGAGGCATTCTATGCAGGCTGAGGTGTTGGGAAGGCTTCTGCAGAGACCACATTTGGACCAGTGGTCCCACATTCCATCATCCACCTCCCAGGGATGCTCAAGGCCCCCATACCAGCTCCCCTAGTAGTCACCACAAAACTTGGCTCATTTTCACTCTCCAGCTCCCCCTCCTTCATGTCTTCTTACCCCTCCACACACTCCTCCCCCTCTCCTTTCTTCACACTGTTGTTTTATTTTCAGAGTCTGGGGATCCTCCCCCAAGCCTATGACATTTACTCTTCAGAATGAGAATCCTTTCTATTTTCCTTTTCCAGAGCAGAGACTCAGGGTGAGCTTTGCCCAACATAGCTCCTGCCTATTCTGCCAGTGTTGACATGGCAGTGGAAGCCAGGTGTTCAGTCCAACACAGGCTGTGTCAACAGCAATTATTACATACCCACTGTGTGCCAGGCCCAGCTGGAGGTTGGACTCTGCATAAAGCCTCTGGGAACCAAGCAAAGGTTGCCCACTCTGTTCTCAGAAGCGACCAGCCCAACTATATCACCTGGGATAGGAGGCAGCTTTGAAGGAAGGGCCTGTTTGTGTCTCTGACATTCAACATTACTTTTACTTTTTAGTAAGCTCACATAGAAAAGTCACTGCCCAAAAGAATGGGTGTGCTTAACCATACTGCAGTAAACTGACTCCAATCACAGCCAGCAGCTGTTCCCACAAGGGGCTGTGCTATCAATCCAGCTACAGCTAAGGTACAGCTGAAGGGCTCGGGTGGTAGCTCTGAGCTGAACAGCAGTCCTGTCCCCAGAAACACTAAGATCCCCATTCTAGGCTCAGTCCAGTGACCACCACCTAATTGTCTTCAGAAAGCCACAGCCCCTGGGACAGCATTGGCTTTCTCTGCGGGAGCTTCACAGGGAGCATCCGGAGGACAGCTGGCTGAGGAGACCCACCTGGCACTCTTTGCTCCTCAAGGGTAGGCCAGCCTGAGGGTGTGGGGGTGAGAGCCTAGGTCTGTTTTCAGGGAAGTGTGGACTGGAATCTGCCTTGTGTCTCTCCGTGTATCTTCAGCGAGCATCTTAATCTCTGTATTACCGATAGCCTATAGCATTCTCCGAAGCCCCCCAGCCACTAAGTCAGTGTCTTCTTCCTGCTGCTTTGTGGGTTCCATCATTAGCTCAGACTATGAATCTAAATGCCATCTCTGTTGGCCTAAGACATTAGTCTCTGGCTGTTGTGACGCCAGCTTCAACATAGCCAGACTTATCGCTGTCACTCAATAAGCTTGTTAATGAATGAATGAATGAGTGAGTGTAAATGAGTGAGAAATAAATGAATGAATGAGTAAGTGGATAAATGAGTGAGTGAATGAAAGAATGGACAATGAGGCACAGGCGTTGTGGTGTGACCATGCCTCCTTTTCTCTGGGCATAGACAGAGGTTGTGTGGCAGGAGCTTCCTGTCACCTATTTATTCTCCTTCAGTCCTGTCTTCATTTACTGGGCCAGCAGATATTCCCAGTTTTGACAGGAAGGGCCTGAGAGGATACTTACCTGAGGCGGAGTAGTAACAAGAGAGAAAGCCAGGCCAGTTCACACCATATAACCACTACCGGATGGCCATTGCCTTGCTCCTGTCCTGAGCCCGGAGCTGGTGTTGGAACACCTGCCTGGGTGATGCATCATTACAGCCTGATGGATGCCTCAAGAGCTCTCTGTCTGGGGTCTCCAGTGCAGTTACACAGGACTCTCTATTGAGACTTTGTCCAGATCACAGCCTCTTATTCTCAAGTCTTTTCTTTCTGTGGGCCTCTGGAGAGGCTATACTTCAAGGAAGCTGTCGGCAGAAACAGAACCGGGATAAAGTGGAGAACCACCGTCTGCTGTCAAGAGAATTCACTGCATTGTCCCTGCCCTATCTGTCTCCATCTTTATCTACACACACACACACACACACACACACACACACACACACACTCGTGATGTACCTCTGTGTACATACATAAGGAGTCCACACCACTCTTGACAATGCCAGTATTCAGGAAATCCCCAGATTGCTGAAAATCCAGGCTCATGGTATAAGCAATGCAGGAAAAAGTTGAGGACCAGACATCAGTTCCCAGCTGAGATCCAGCTTTTTTATTTGACTCTCATACTGTAGACAGCATCTTCTGCAGTCAATTGAACATTATGTCCTTACCATTTTATGCTATATAGTGATGATTTTGCAGTATGAAGATATTCCCAGACATTGTACAGAAATGCGCAACAGTCCAATACTCCTCAAGGAAGCTGGACATGCTCGGGCATGGGTCAGGGCCCTAATCTTTTTAAGCTCATTGCCAACAAACTTATGATCTATACGGAGAAAGTGGCATTTGAGTAGAGGCCGTGTGCCATTGTGAGGCATCGCCAGGCTCTTGATCTGCCCAGCTGTATCACTTCATGCTGCCACCTGCAATGTGTGCAGAATTGCTTTCTCCACATCACACCAGCATTGGCTGGTGTGGCTTTTATCATTCTAGCTGTGCTTCCAAGATATTCCATTCTTCATCTGCCCACTGGCTTTCACGGAGGTGACTTGAAGTTCACGCTGTGGGGGGGAGGGGGAGAAGGGATCAGGCCAGCAAAGACTCCTGATCCCTTGCTCTGCCATAGCAGGTAGTCGGCCACTGACACTTGCACCTTGGTGACATGGTCCACAGGGCATTGAGGCTGTAGATCTGGAGGCTGGAGCAGCTCCCTGGGAGAGGAGTGTCAGATGGAATTGGGTGGAGGAGTTTCTTGGCGACTCCTTGGTTGGGCTTAAAAGTATGAGGAGAGGTCACTACAGGTCATAGCCAAAGTGTTGCTTTCATATATGGTCTGAACAAGACCCAAGTTCATGCCCAACCTCCTACCATCTTTTATCTGACTGTTGAGTTTTGAGAATTCTGTTTATTTTGGACACAAATGCTTTGTCAGATGAATGCTTTGAATTATCCCTTGCCTCCCCACTACACACACTCAGATTCTCTTTTCATTCTTTTTTTAAAAACAAATAAATAGCATCTTTTATAGAGTACAAACATGTTGATATCAAATATAAAGTCACTCCTAGGGAAACGGAGGGACTCTGGGAAAGTCAGCTGATGCCTGAGAGGAAATGTGGTCTGAGCTGCTGCATATGCAAGCCAAGGGTCAGCTTGGAGCCATCAACATAGGCATGACTTGCTAAGGCCACACAGTCTAGAGATGCCCTCAAAGGGATGAATGAGATGAGGACATGAACGGAGCCAAGGGCCAATTGTGGCTTATAGGCAGAGGAATCAAGAGAACAGAGGCAATCCACAGTAGGCAGGGTCCTGGCACAGAGGGTGGAATTTCAGATAGATGGACTGAGTAAGACGGCTCCTGAAACTGTTCACTGTTAAGAAGAGGGTCAGCCACTAGCTATGTTCACAAAACAGAAATGTAATCTGGATAGAAGTAGGTGAGGAGATAGTGGGAGAGGATGGGGTGCTGAGTCCAGACAGGGCTTTCAAAGTTAAAGCCAGACTCTGTGTGTGTGTGTGTGTGTGTGTGTGTGTGTGTGTGTGTGTGAAGAAGGGAACTTGTTCTCTCTCTGTCTCTCTGTCTCTGTCTCTGTCTCTGTCTCTCTCTCTCTCTCTCTCTCTCTCTCACACACACACACACACACACACACACACTCACACACACACATTTCTTCTTGAGAGATTCACATGTAGCCCAGGCTACTCTACAACTCTTTATCTAGCTCAATTGACTTTGAATTTTTGATCCCCCTGCCTTAACCTCCTGAGATTTGGGACCCCAGGCCCATCATCACCCCCAATTTATATGGTGCCAAGATCAAACACAGGGATTTGCTCATGCAAGACAAACACTCTACCAACCAAGCCACCCTAACCACAGATTTTATTTTATTGCATGTATTAGTCTTTGTGCTTCTAGAAATAACTAGGAGCATGTTTGCACACTGCCAGAAGTAAGCCCAAGGACAGGGAACCAGGCTAATACCAGGAGACTGTGTAAGTTTGCTAGGGCAACCTATACCTATAGGGCAACCTATAGAGCCATACTCTGAAATAGACAGGAAAGGATGGCATCACTGTGCAGACTTTTTAAAGTGAAACTCATGAGGCTTGCAGATGTGATGGATGACCCCAAGGGCCTTCCAGGAAAGGTACACATCCTTCCAGATACTCATCCGGGTACAAACCAAGATGGATGGTTGTTTTTTATACCATGCTGTTCATATTTTTCATTCTTGTTTTCCCTATTCAAAAATATGTCACGGAGAACCACCCCTGGCCGAGTGTGGAGAGCAAACTCAATCTTGGGAATGACTGCTTCCGAGTAGTCGTCTGGAAGCTCCATTATTTATCCAGCCAATCTCCTGCTGTCGGACACTTAGGCTGTCTGCCTCCCGATGTGCTTTTTTTTGTTTTTCATTTTTTTCCCTATTACAAATAATGCCAGAGAAATCCTCTTTGCATAAATGCATACCCTTGAGCTTTTCAGAAATATCAACCTCTAGAAGAAATCAAATTGCTGGGTCAAAAGACAGGTGCATCTTGAATTGTGATCGTCGGCTCTGCTTAAGTGTCCTCTGTGGAGATTACTTCAAAGAAGCCTCCCCTGCTCTCTCTCTCGGTGTGAGTGTGACACATTCACGAGATTGTTTAAAGTGGAGTTCAGCTCTGAAGTGGCGTCAGAAACACAAGGATCACACCCTCCCTCTTCCGCACTCTGTGCTCATTCAGCTTGGCTGGCCCGAGGGTTCTAAGAGGCAATAGACAGAAGGGAGTCAGATGGAGCGGGGAAGATGTGGTGAGCTCGGGGTGTGGGGGTAACCAGGTACCAAGTGTTAGTTTGAAGTGGGGGGCAAATAGCTCCCTCTGGGGTTCTGGGCAAGAACTCAGCTTGCCACTTCCCTGTCACAGCAAGAAAAGTGTCTTTGTATAGTCTGGGGAAATGGTAGAAACATGAGAATTCATCTACAATGGTGGCAGACACTGCTGGCCACCCACGGATGGTTCCAGCCTTCAGATATCCAGCTCATGAATCCTATTGCACTGTGAACAGTGGTCACCTCAACTTAAAACTTACATCTCTCACCACACCCTCGGCAGTAGTCATACGATACACTTCAGCCTATGAGAGAAGAAAACATATGACTCTACCTGCTCACCTGGATCATGTGCTATATCCCTCAGTCAATGAAATGGGTTCAGAAGTTGCTTCAGGGCATTCTGGGACAGCTCCCTGGAAAACTGGGAATCTGATAGAACCCTGAGAGGACAATGCCTGCTCATTTGGACCTGAGACAAGGGGCCCTGTGAGGAGCCATGACCTCAGTCATACACATCAAGGACACCAGGGTTAGTTAGAGAAGGCCGTTTCCCCTGGCGTTTTGGAGTAGTTGGGCCTTCATTGTGGCCTCTTCAAATGTTTCCCAAGTTGAAAAACAAACCTCTTGTCCCTTTGTGCCTCTGTTAGTCAGGTTTCCAGTATCTTCCATGCTGTACCTGAGTCTGCACTAATGAGCTGTGAGTCCTCTACGAAGCTGGAACCTTGCTGTTCCTGTGGTAAAAATGGAAGGGTCAAACCAAGAGGTTTTGAGATCTATTTTTCCCTTGAGAAGAGTTTAGATTTACAGACAATTGACATAAAGGCTACCAAGAGTTCACTGCCACTTCCTTTCTGAGCTTTCTCTCTCTCTCTCTCCAAAGTCAACGTTTTGGACAGCAAAGGCCTCTTTTAGAACAATCCAAGGCCTGAAGGAGGGCTCAGTTGGTAAAAGGTTGTGAGGAGCCTCACATATAAAAGCTAGACACATCTACACATGTCCTGATCCCAGCTCTGGGAAAATGGAAACAGGGATCCCAGGAGCTCAGTGGCTGACCAGCCTAACGGAATTGAAGAGCCCCACTCAGTAAAAGAACCTGTTTCAAAGAATAAGCTGGAGAGTGCAGTGGTTGAGGAACCACTCACTGGCCTCTGACCTCCACATGATCAAATACACGTGCACTCAAAGCACATGTACACACACACACACACACACACACACACACACACACACACACGGCATAAAAAAACAACTAGAACTAATGAGCAACCATAACTCAATTATTACTAACAAAACCCTCCATTTTTTTCCATTTCCCATGTTTCCCCTTATACCCTTTTTTTGGTTCCAGACTTCCATCAGGACATCATTTTATGCCCATGATTATGTCTTCTTTTCCATCTCTGCCCTCAATTTTTGGTCCTTCTCTGATCCAAATGACCTTTAATGCTTGAGGGATAGTGAACAGCTTTTTCCTGCCCCCACCTCCCCAGTGCTGGGATTAAGAGCACTCCATACTCCGGTTTCCTGGGGTTGGAACCCAGGATTTAGTGTGTGCTAGGTAAGCACTGAGCTGCTTGCCATCCCCAGACTGGGAGTTTTGTAGACTCCTCCTATACTCGGATTTGTCTGGTGTCTTTGTGATTAGACTGGGATTCTAGGTTTAAGAGAAGAATCCCACGGAGGTGAGCATTACATGCTATACCAATTAATGTGGCTGGCATCTTAACCTCCACCACTCACTGAGTTCAGCAGACTTCTCTAAACTGGAGTTCCTCCCCAGGCTTTTCCCCAGGCTCCTCCCCAGGCCCCTTCCCTGGCTCCTCCCCTGGCTCCTCCCCAGGCTCCTCCCTCAGCAACACCTCCCTTCCCCTGCAGTGTTTCCTAAAATCAGGGCACTAAAGGAGGTCTTCATTCCAAGGTCAAGGTCAGCCTCCAGCTCCAGAGGGGGCATTATAAATTATTTGTTAAGTCTTTTACCAAGATTAGTTTCTTTTCCACTCATGTATGTATTTATTAAATTATTTATTTATGTTACTGTAGATTCATGATCTTTATTCTTTGGGTAACTGGTCGGTACTGCATTATTTATTTTGTTGCCTGAAACTGCTCATCTTTGGAGCGTGTCACGTCCCTGGACCACTTACCATCACTGTGTTCCAGGCACATGGCACTCCGGACTCATCTGGAAGGCTTCCTTTCTGAATTCTAAGGACCCTGGTCCCTTTTGTAAAGAACCACATTACAAACCGAAGCCGGGGCCCAGACATGGTTTTGAAGGTACTTCTAGCTCAGAAACTTCAAGATTTTAGATTTGGAATCAAAGTAATTAAGTCATTAACCACTGAGAAGATAGTGTGAATACTAGGGTCTATCCCCCAACCCCCATGGTTTCCTCTCTCCTTTCTCTCCCTCTTTTTGGTTTTTTGAGACAAGGTCTCAAGTGTCTCAGGCTAGCCTCAAACTTGCTACATAACCAAGGAGAACCCCAACCTCTTGATCTTCCTGCTTCAGCCTGCAGGGTGCTGGGATTACAAGTATAGGTCTCCCATGACTGACTGAGCACCGTCCTGTTAACACCAGCTCCAAGGATCCTGGCCTCCACAGGTACCCATACATTCTCACACACAAACACACACACACACGGGGGGGGGGGAGAAAGAGAGAGAGAAATATTTTTTTAAAAAAAAAAATATGGACTATGTAATTGGAAAATGGAACCTCAAAAGAAACACAAATAGATTTATTTTAAATGTCCAATATTGTTAGCCATCAAGGAAATGCAGATGAAAACTTCAGTGTCCCGTCTCAGCCCAGCCAGATAGCTATGATCAAGAAAACAAATATCATCAAATTCTGGTGAGGATGGAGAAGAAGGGGGGCACATCCACTGCTGGGGGGTGCAGCCACTATGGAAATCAGTCTGGTGGCTCACAGAACAGCACTGTACCCCAGGCACCCCAGTCCTGGGCATGGGGCCCAAAGACTCCATGTCCTACTCCAGAGACACTTTATCTTCCAGGTTCCCAACAGGAAGAAAATGGATCCAGCCTAGATGCCCATCAACTAGTGAATGGGTAATGAAAATGTGGTACGTGTACATGGTGGGACTTTATTGAACTGAAAAAAACCAAAATTTACAACAGCACGAAACTGGAAAATATACTAAATGAGGTAATCCGGGCTCATAAAGACAAACGCGACATGTTCTGTCTCATATGCAGATCCTTGCTTCCACTTTTTCGATGTGTGTGTTGAATTTAGAGTGAGGAAGTCAGGTAGCTGGGGAGGGCCATGAGAAGGGGAAGGTGAGAGAAGATAGAACAATGAGAAACTGGACAGGTGAGAGGAGATGTCACCACCAAGGTTACTTAGGTGACCCCAAGGAACCCTGTGAGGGGGACAAAGAACACACACAGCCCTCCACCATTCCCCAGGGATGTGGCTATTTGAGACCTCCCAGCGCATCTCCACAGTCCTTCCAAGTCCCAGTCTCCCTGCCTTATCCCATCCATCTTACCATGCAAATGTCAACACTGAGTCCCCAGAGCCTAAAGCTGGTGGCAGCAGCAGGCAGAGCCTGGTCCTGAAATCCAGCCTGCTCCCAGAGGGTGACAGACTGACCTGACAGTAATGAGTTCACCGTGTCTGAAGTGCGGTCTTGGTCCCCCTGAGGCTGTGAGGTAATTACAAGGTGGTGTGTTATTAAACATGATTTATGGTTGCTGAAAGCTTTGGGTGGTGAGTTCAGTGACAAAGATATTGGGCCTCAGGTGAGATATTTGCCTGAGCTCACAGCTAGAGGCCAAACCTAACACCTCTGTCTCTTTCTGGTCCCCTTGGCTCACCACTGCCTCACCCCTTCACCCACACCCCCATCTTGGTGCTCATCTTTGCATCCACCCTGAATGATGGTGGGGCTGACCAAATCACCACCCCCTATCTACACATGAGGTATCTGAGGCCTCAGAGGGAATATGATTCCTCCCAAATCACAGAGAAGGACCAAGACAAGGAAGCTGCAAGTGTCTGAGTCCCCCTGGGCTGTTAATCTCCCTGTGGCTCTCTAATGAGACCAGGTCCTGCAGGTAAACAGAAGCCTCCCTCCTGTGATTAATTTTATGCTTCACTCAACCTTGGTGGAAGCCTCCCTGAGTGTCCAAAAGGCTGGAAGTCCCCCCTACACACACACACACACACACACACACACACACACACACACACACACACACACATATATACCAGCAGAGGCTGACTAGAACTGGCTGGAACCACCAAGCAGGCACAGAGGCATTTCAGCGAATTGACAGAGGTTCTTTATAATATTAAGTCACACTCCTGAGTAGAGATTTAAGCTGTTAATAGGACATGTAGTGTAGGATGCTTTATGAAGAACTACATGTAAAAGACAGTATATGCTAGGAAGCCTTTTCTATGCAAATGAGCAGAAAAAATCCCCACTATGTGCCCATACAAGCCTTGATCTTTTGTCTGCATTGCTGTTTGAGCTACTAATTCTATTTTTGCTTCAGCATATCCATCCTTCCATTGTATTTGTTCATTTTCTTGCATATGTATATATGTGTAATGTAGAGGGGTGGGTCACATACGTCATGGTATGCATGGGGAGGTCTGAGGACAGCTTTATGGAGTCAGTTATCTCCTTCTTTATGTAATCTTGCTTGGGGATGGAACTCAGGGTGTCAGACATTTGTATTGAATCAGTTGTGGAGAGGGGCCCTGATGCTCACTCTATCCCAGTTCAGTTTTCTAGACCTAGAAAATGTCTTCCTCACCAAGCTCCAGGAAATGAATGAACTATGGATTACAAAGAGCAGAGGGCCACCTCCAAGTCTTCCATCCAGGATACAATGTTCTTCGCTGGCCTCTCCACTTTATGGGACAGCTGGGGGGAGGGGGAGTCCCAAGCCTTATGCTCTGCACCATGACACACACACAAGGGTGCCCTCACCAGGGGCGGGGTGTTCTAAGATTCATGCATGAGAATTTCCCACTGGTTAGCTCTCTCCTTGGTGCCACAGTGATCTGTTACTGTGGGGTCATTTTCATCCTTACCAAGATGGGTTTATCATGAGAGGTACTCAAACAGCACCATATACATTGGAAAACTGGACCATACAAAATGTTTCTTAACTATAACAAAAGTTATACTTCCCACTATACCTCCCTATAGTAAATTGCAGAGTTGGTTTGGTGCTGTGGAATTATGTTCTGATACATTGTAATATTTTTTCCCTCCTACTGGTTTAATAAAACACCGATTGGCCAACAGGCAGACAGAAAGTGTGGGTGGGGCTACCAGACTAAGAAAACTCTGGGAAAAGGAAGAGAAGACAGAGATGCTACCAGACACAGAGGAAATAAACTGGAATGCTGCTCTGAGAAAAGGTACGGAGCCAAATGGCTTAACGGATTAGCGGAAATGGGTTGAGTTAAAATGAGAGCTATCTAGCAATATACCTGAGTCATAGGCAGATCAGCATTAATGTAAGCTTTTGTGTGTTTCTTTGGAACTTTGGGACTTTTGTTGATCCAGATCTTGGGGCCAAAACTTCTTACAACAGTTTGGGAGGACACAAGATGATTAGAGTCTGAGTTCTTGGTGACAGAGCTGGGATTTGGGCATGATCCACTTTGCTCTGATCCAGGAGCTGGCAGCCACACTGCTTTCTTTCCTCATGGTAAACTTGGTCTATGACAGCGACTCATACTTCTTCATAGCATCCAAACCCTTCCCTATCACACACAGATAGACACACACAATGTGTGCTTGTGTAGGGGGAAGTCCTGTGGATGTATACAGCACACAGACCATCTACCAGCAGTCTTCCCCTGGGGTCGGAGAGTGGCAAGGGTCGGACAGGGAAAGTGTAGCTGTCTAGGTAAGAATGAATTCAGAAGGAGTATGCGAAGGGCGTAGGACCTCCCACCTCCCTTCTCCTTCACCCAACCAGGGAGAATGGCCAAGACTTCCCTTCTCACATAGCGGGGTAAAGCTGGAGTGAGAACAGGAAAAGGAAACACTACCCACTGAGCTGAGACAGGGGCCTGGCCACAAGTCCCCTGGTATGCAGAGGCTTCTGGAAGGATTGAGTTCTGCCTGCTTCCTGACACACCTTCCAAGCACGATGCTTCTCTCCGCTTGATTAGAGTGTAATTGACTTAAGGCTGTCTGATGCTTATTTCATATCTCCAAAGCACACTTTCACAGGAAGGCCGGCTCCAAAGAAATGCTGAGAGCCCGTGGAAATTAAATGTATTAACAACTAAGAAGTGGACCTTGGCTAAAGGAGGAAGCAGAGCCCAAGCTGCCCTTTTGACTAATCAGAACATGATGGGTTGTCTGCAGGGTGTGAATGGATTTACATAGCAGTTTGAGTCTCTGTTTTATGCTACTTACTGTCTAAGGTTAAACTTCAGTTCTGAACCTAGAGAAGTTGCCAAAAAAGATTTTTATGAAAGAGCAAATTAGACCTGCACAGAAAACAGACTCCTGCCCTGAGGTACCCTCTCTTTTCCCTTAGAGGTCTTTGATCCCCCACACCACCTGACTGCTTTCGTGTGTGTGTGTGTGTGTGTGTGTGTGTGTGTGTGTGTGTGTGTGTGTATGTGTGTGTGTGTGTGTGTGTGTGGTATGTGTGTGTGTGTGTGTGGTATGTGTGTGTGTGTGTGTATGTCTGTATCTGTGTGTGTGTGTGTGTGTGTGTTTGTCTGTGTGTATGTGTCTGTGTGTGTGTGTTAATGTCAGGGGGCAAGGGAACAAAACAGACCTCCACATATAGAACATGGTAACGAAAAGCCAGCCGGGATTCTCAGCCAGCAGAAGGGTGGCTCCTTTTGGTTCTAGAACAGGAAGAAGAAGCTATGGGAACATATGGATTTCTGAAGATTATGAATGCTGGTAAGGGGGCAGAGGCCAGAGAAATCTCTTGACACTTTAATTTTCTCAGTTCAAATAAACCATTGGCAATGAAAATAAGAGCAGCCTAGAGCCCTGAGCAGTTAGTGTGCCTGGGGCCCCACGCTTGCTGTGGGTGGGTGTGCTCCTCCTCATTCACCTGCTAGATGCTGCCACCTCACTGACCCCCTCCATGCTAAGAAAGCAGTGAGGCCTCAGGGAAGTGAGGCAGGGTTGCACCTGTCCCAATCAAAGCAGAGTCTGCCAGCTGTAGCCGAGATTAATGGGCTTTTCCCACCTTACCCAAGTAAGGACACCACTTCTATGCCCATTGAGGACACAGCAACAAGATGCCATTGGAGACCAAGCTCTCACCTAGCACCAAACCCGCTGGTGCCTGGCATTTAGATTTTGAACTTCCCAGCCTTAGGAACTATGACGATAAAGACATGCTGTTTATAAATGTCTCAGTGTCATGGCAGCAGGGACAGGCCAAGGTCTCGTTTACATGTCATAACAAAGTGGTGAATACCATTAGCATTTTCATGTTATAAAAGAAGGAACTGAGAAGCAGAGGCAAAGTCTCTGCTACAACCTCATGCTATATGCCATGCTATAACCTCAGCCATGGACATCAGTCTACTCTGTTCTCATAGTATTCCCAGTGGCTAGTACTACAACCTAACTTCTGTTTGTGTGCCCCCCCAATAATGGGGCACTCTGTCCGTTTGGCCTGCTCTATCTCCAGGCAGTTTTGACAGTTAGGAAGCCCTTCCTTCAGACCACATAGAGGGCAGGTACTTCCCTTCCCTCATCCCCAAGGCATTACAAGCATGCACCACCACATCCAATGTTAGAACGTGTGGTGGTCTAAATAAAAATGGCACTCACAGTTCTGTAGGGAGAGACACTACTAGAAATTGTGGCCTTGTTGAAGAAAGTCTCACTAGGAGAAGGCTTTAAGGTCTTAGATGCCCAAGTTACACCTAGAATGTCACTGTTACTCTCTGCTGCCTGATGATCCAAAATTAGGGCTCTCAGCTTCTTCTCCAGCACCATGTCTGCCTTCACACCAACATGATTCCCTGCATGATGACAAAGGACTAAACCTCTAAAACTGTAAGACAGCCCCAATTAAATGTTTTTCTTTGCAAGAGTTGTATGGTCATGGTGTGTCATCATAGCAATAAAGACAGCTAAGAAGTTGGTACCAGGAGTGGGGTATTTCTGTGACAAGTCTAACCATGCTTTTATTTGGAGGAATGTAGACTCTGGAACTATGGATTACAAAAGCAGTTGAGGGATTTAAGTTAGACTTAATGGGCCATCCTAGTAGCAACATAAAAGACAATGATGATGAGAAAGATTTGAACTGCATAGGCCCAGATCAAGAGATTTCAGATTTAGTATGTGGCCTAGAGACTATACTATAATAGGCCAGGCATCTGTCAGGGATGTCCCTGAACAGAGGAGAGGCCATTTAGTGAAGTTGTGAAGATAAAACTTGGATTGTCTTAGAGACCTCAAGATGTTGGAGATGCCAGAGCCATGGGATACCTGAGAGAGAAGTGTGTTACAGTCAAAAAAGCTGAGAGGAGTTGGAGATCTGAAGAGCATTTTGACATTGGACATGGAGATGCAGAGTTTGGAGTTTGCCCAGCTGGTTTTCTGTCTTTCTTTGGTCTAGTATTTTCTCACTATGTTTCCTTCTCTATGTTTTAAGATAATAATGTATATTCTGTGCCATTGTACGTTGTAAGTATGTAACATGGTTTGCATTTTGATTACAAGGTATTACAGTTAAGATTGTATTGGTCTCACAAGAGACTTTGACCTTGGACTTCTAAACAGTGTTGATAGTTCGATAGACTATGGGAACTTTTGAAGCTGTACTAAATGGATTTTTGGTTACAACCTTATGGGAGACAGGACTGTAATGTGGTTATTAGAATAAAAATAGCCCCCATAGGGAGGAGCACTATTAGGAGGTATGCTTTGTTGAAGTAGGTATGGCCTTGTGAGAGGAAATTGTCACTGAGGTTGGGCTTTGAGCTCTCAGATGCTCAAACTATGTCCAATATGTCACCGTCACTTCCTGCTGATGCAAATGCAGAACTCTCAGTTTTTTTCTCCAGCACCATGTCTGTTCGAACATCACCATGCTTCCCTCCATGATGAGCATGGACTAAACCTCTAAACAGTAAGTCAGCCCTCAATTCAATGCTTTCCATTATAAGAGTTGCCATGGTAATGATGTCTCTTCATAGTGTTCAAACCCTAAATAAGAAAGGGCTCTTGGAGTTGAATGCAAATGGAGTGATTCTCTGCCAGTCACTCAGAAGCTCAGAGCCTCAGTTTCCCCACTTGACATTTGGGGTTAGTTACAACATTTCTCCGGTTGTTTTATTTTTAGGCTAGAACAAATCTTCAATATAGTGATCCATATGCTCACCTCGCTAGTGTGTATGCTTTCCTGATCAATGGCAAAGTGGATACAGGGGTTTTCAATGGCTGCCGTATAAATTTCTATCAACTCCATTTCTGTCTTCACCTATGATCAGTCCCCTAGGTGACCCTGCACTTTCATACAACTCTCTGCTTCTGTCTGAGGGGGAAGGCTGACTCATTCATGGCCATGACTTCTTTCCACAGGTTTTCTCTGCATTCTCCCAGTGACTTCCAGTCTATCCCCAGATCAGCTCTCTTTCGTCCATCTCTACTCCTTGGATGGGACTAACTCTGAGCTCATCCCAGATGTGAACTCACTGATCTTGTGAGCAGGTGAAGGGATGGGACATGTATGGACTCTGGTGCTAAAACTGTGGTGTGAAGAGGAGCCAAGGCCATCTTGATAGACCAGAAGACCCAGGAGCTGCTGTGTTGATGAAAGAAATGGTCCACATTTCAATGAAGGTCTTTGGGCTCCTGGGTCTGTGGCCTGCCTCATACTTTTCTGCTCCTGAAGGTAGAGAGAGCTCTAACCACTTAGCTTATCAAAGCAAATGAGCTCAAGTGTTCTGGATAAGAGACTCAGAGGTCCTGAGAACAGAGTGTCAGGTGACAGTGCGTGGCAGAGAGTCATCCACCATGGAGCAACCTGACTTGTCTCTGCTATCCCCACAAGCTAGGTGACCTCAGGCAACCAACTGGTTCATCCATCTGCCTGGTTTCCACAAGAGTTGATGACCTCACTAAGATGCTGGCACAGTGTCTGGCTTGGTGTGAGGAGTTACTAAGATGCTGGCACAGTGTCTGGCTTGGTGTGAGGAGTTGGACCTGATCCACTGGGAGACAGGAAGGTCTAAAGATAGACCTCAGGTTCTGAAGCCTGCCCTGCCTCTTCCCCTGCCCGCCCTCCTGTTGGAGACCTCACTTTAGTCTGTGTTGTGCTGCTACAACAAACACCAGGTTAGTAATAAAAAACAGAAGCTTAATTTATCTCTAATTTTAGAGCCTGGGAATCCCAAGGGTGTGATGCCAGCATCTGCTGGGGACTTTTGCTGTCATCTAACATAGCACAGACTGTGGCCACCTGCTAACACCTAGGAATGGGTGGCATTCTGATGATATCACCTAACTTCAGTTATCCCAATCACTATAACATGACAATTTTAAGCCTCCCACATAGGAATTTTGTGTATTTATGTGTTAGTGTGTATGTTCATGTGTGTAGGTGAATGTGCACATGGGTGCCTGTGTGCCCGGAGGCCAGAAGACAGCCCTGGCTGTCATTTCTCAGACACCAACCAACTTGTTTGTGGTTTTATATATTATTGCATTTTATCATTCTAATTGTGTACGGTTGTGTTTGGAAGTGAGCTTGCCATGGTGCACCTGTGGAGGGCAGAAGATAACTTTCGGGGAGCTAATTCTTTCCTTCCACCACCTGGGTCCTAGAGATCAAACTCAGGTCATCGGGCTTGGGGCCAGGCACTGTGTTCACCAAACCCCCGGCCTGTTTTGTGAGACAGTTTCTTCTGGCCAGTAGCTCATCAAGTAGTCTGGGCTGGACAGCAAGCTCCAGGGACCTTAAGGTTCTCTGTCTCCCCAACGCAAAGCCATCTCCCCAAACCCCAGCATGTGAACTTTTAAGGGTGACATCCTCACACCAAAGCAGAGACTAAATCCAGCTTCCCTTGTCTAACAGTGAGCTTGAACCCTGCGACCCTCCTCCAGCACTTCTGCACCTTGGCATTGAACAGAGCATGCATCACAGGAACAGCTATGACCACAGATATAGTCAACTCCCCAGCCCAATTCCACTCGAACCACACTGCAGCTGAGCATATTTGCAAGGTGTCTGATGGCTGCCAGTCCCTCTGAGGGCCATTGTGCCTTCCCTATAACGACTTCATTTGTCTGACATCAACCCTGCTCTTGGGTTAATGCGTTTAACATAAAGAGACATTTGTTCTCCGTTAGGAAACTCCAGAGGAAGCATCTTGCTCCTGATGGGCAGATTAAGGCTGGACTTGAACATGCTGACTAAGGCAACGATTCTCACTAGCAGTAGCGGATGCTTCAGATATGGACTGTGTACAAGTTAATTTGTGTAAAATGCCTCATCTCTTGGGGGAAGAGCTGGGATAACACGGGGTCTGTGATTTCTGTTCCATTTGTCTCCATATTCCCTCCCCTATACCAGTCCCAGCTCCACAGATAAAAAAAAACCAAGGCCAGTGGGTGAGGTAGACAGAACATGCCTGGAAGTGAGCAGCAGAGAAACCAGGGCATGCAGAGCTCATGGGGAAATGAGGAAAAACACCTATTTACCTCAGATAAGGCACTGGTGATGGACCTAAAAACTGGTTTTAAAAAGGGCTAACTGGTGATGCATTGAATTTATTGGGCTTGCTCAGGGAGTGACTGAAATCTCAGGTGAGGGTCTGATGTCCTGCTTCAGCCTCTCCATCTGTGAGCTCCGGTCCCCTTCCCTCCTCCTATAAAGAGGCTGCTGTCATTGTATGAGGGTAGCTACCCTGATGGCTTTGTCTAGTGTCAACAGGCCTGGTCTTGAGGGTCACTTGCAGTTAGTCACAGCTACACTGATTAGGAGGACGAACACAATCTCTGTTGCTGGCAGAATCCCACGGGGAAGTGTTCCTGTGGTGGCAGAGACTACAGGGTGAGGATTCTGGGCCCCACTTTGTCTTTACCAGCTCTGTGGGCTTCACTGTTTTGTCTCCAACTCATGCCTGACACCCTCATGGTTGTTTGATGGTCAAGAGGAGCACAACCACTGTGCCTCATTATAACTCACAGAATCCAATGGTGTCCAGAGAACAGAAATGCTCAGCATCCCAAACACTGAGTGAGCAGAGGTCAGTGTCTCTGACCAGAGCACCATGGAATGACCTACCTGGAAGTCAGTTTTTTTATGTCTCCATCAGTGTAGAAATTTAGCATGTGCAGCCTTGCTGGAGGAAGTATTTCATCAGGGGTGGGGAGTGAGGGGCGTAGGGGTGGGCTTTGAGAGTTTAAAGTCTTGTTTTACTTCCTGTTTGCTCTTCTGCTCTTCACATTTGAGGATGTGATCTTTCAGTGTCCTGTTCCTACATCCATACTACTGCCGTGACTGGTGTTTGCTGCATGCCTTTCTGCCATGATGGACTCTTAGCCCTCTGGAACCATAAGCCAAAAATAAACCCTTTCTTCCTTAAATTGTCTTTTGGTCATGGTGTTTATCACAGCAACAAAAAGTAACTAAGCCACTTAGAATTACTGCCATCTGGTCACATCAACCAGGGAGCACTCTTTCTCCTCCAGGGAGGAGTCAGCCAGCCATGATGATTCATAACCAAGGATACCCTCCAACAGATTACAGAACAGAGAGACACAGGCCCCTCTCTATATCATCTTCTCTCTCATTAACTCCAACTCAGTCTGTCAGTGATATCAGCTGGTTCTTTTGTCCACAGGCATGGATGGGGCAAGGTAGAACTCAGAGGCAAACTGAGCTGAGAGTCAGGGAGACCTGATGGACAATTCTGCTGTAATCAGGGCAAGAAATGACAGGGCCCTCTGCTTTGTGTGTGTGTGTATGTGTGTGTGTGTGTGTGTGTGTGTGTGTGTGTGTGTGTGTGATTTCTTGATTCTAGATCATGAGTGTCTTTAGAAGTACTGAACACGGTACCTCACTACACAGTGGGTCCTCAGGAAAGGGTAGATTGTTTGTACCTTATGAGTGATGCTTCGACTTTTTTAAAATGGAACACTCAGAAGAGTGTCTATTGGCTGAGCATCAGTAACTAGTCTCTAAAAGGGTGAAAAAGGCAAACTCCAGTTGCTAAGAAAGTTTGCTAATGTGTGCTAGCCTGGGAGACGGGGTCTCTGGAGAAGTGGCAGAAGAGCAGGATTAAATGCTGATTGGTCGTTAATTTTCCTACTTTAGCTCCTGTTCACATACCAAGACTATTGGAAGGGAAGGTGACCTTTAGAGAGCATGGCTTCTGGCTACTAAGAGTGGAGAACCCTGTAATCTCAGCATGCAGGAGACAGAGACAGGAAGTTCAGGAGTTCAAAGCAATCCTCAGCTCCAAAGCAAGTTCAAAGCCAGCCTTTGAACATCAGACCCTGTCTAAAACAAATAAATAATGAATTGTAGCCAGAGTTTCTGGCATGTTTGGCCTGAGGTCCAGATCTGCAGTCCTGCAGCCATTTAGCCCCAAATAATGCTTATATTAATTACAAATGGTGTTGCCTGTGGCTCAGGCTCATTACTAACTAGCTCTAACAACCTAACTCAACCCATTTTCATTAATCTATGTCTTCCCACATGGCTAGTGGCTTTACCCATGTTCCATTACATTCTTGCTTTCTTGGGTGGCAGCGAGCAGTGTCTTCCTCTGACTGTCTCTCTTTCGCTTTATCTATGTTTGGATTTCCCGCCTGCCTATAAGCTAGCTCACTATAAGCTGAAACAATTCCTTTATTGTCCAATATTAATTTACAGCATACAGAAAGACATCCACATCAATAAATAAAAGGAAGAAGATTGGTTTCTTTCTCATTTTAAAATTTGTAAAGGTCAACAATGATGTGTAATGACTGGAGTGCTCCCCAGTCCAACGTGCTCCCCTGCAGTGCTCTCTTGATGGGATTAAGTCTGATCATATCAGTAGAGAACTATGCTCACTCAGGTAAAAGATCATGTGTGTCTTTTAGGGAGGAAAACTGACAACATTTTGGATCAACAAATATGCCTTTAAGGTATTGTGTTGGGGCAGAGTTGGAGTGAGGGATCATTGGAAATAAAAAAGATACCCCAGGAAAAATGAGCTTGAGCTTCCAAAGGCAGCAGGTTGACCAGCTGTTGACTTTGTTCTAACAAAGACTTTGTAGACAAGGTCAGACATCCCTCCCCATACCCCTGCCACAGAACAAATAGAGGGGGCTGAATTCAAATGGATACTTTAGGAGGGACCCAGTTAATGTTGGACATGTTATAGCTCTTGTTCTGTCCTCAGTTTCCTCAATGTATAAAACAAAGCCATGAAGCCAGTAGGTAGCTGTGGATCCTTCAAAGTAGAATGTTGGAGTTTAAGTGTAGCCAAACAGATGAGGAGAGATTTGCAGGGAGGAGGCAGGAGCTATTCCTGATGAGTTTGCTGATGTTCAGAGCACTGTCTGGACTACATTAGTCCAAGACCAACTTCCAGCTACCAGCTGCCACTTTTCTTCCCCTGGGGGATTTTATCTGGTCACATGCATGCCACTCTACTACTTGGTGTGGCTGGACTGAATGCCTGGGAGTCAATGCCTTTCTTCTGCAAGTAGCTTCTGGCCCATGGCAAAGGGCAGGTGGTGGGTGATTCCCACCCCATGAAATTCTGCCAGTCATAGGACTAATTCCTGACATAATTTCCCCTGCAGCCTCCCCACCCTCCTTCTCACTCCCCAGCTTTTTATTCCCTACCAAATGCTGACTTTCCCATCTTGCTTTCTTAGGCAGCAGCCTACAGCTTCTCCTTGACTCCGCCCTTTATCTCCTTCATCTTTGCTTGGATTTCCTGCTCACCACCAAGCTGCTTTGCCATGGGCCAAAACAGCCTCTTTACTAACTAATGGCAACCAAGTATATTCACAGCATCTAGAAAGACTTCCCCCATCATAAGGATTGTCCCCAGATTGCCAGACTCACAACCTACTAGGAGAATTCACTTTTACTAGGGCCCAGATCAGTTGTCTGCTTGTCACATTCATTGCCCACAAAGGCATGGCTGCCTCCTTCTCTTCAGTATGACTTTGGTGTCTGTGATGGTTAGGCTTTAATAATCAACTTGATACAATCCAGAGTGACCGGGGAAGAGTCTCACAATGAGGTGCTGTTTACAGAGGGTTGGTTTTGATCATGGTGTTTAACCACAACAAAAGTAACCCTAACTGAGACAGAAATGGAAGGAAAATTCTAGAGCGGAGAACGGCCTCACTGTGTTTGTGAAACGAGGCTGGGAATTTCACAGAGCATGAGAGCAGAAGCTATCTGTACAGTTGCACACAGGCAGGAGGACACTGGAGGAGTGCAAACCCTGGGCATTCTAGAAAGATCTAGTGATGAAAATGGAGACAATATCCTGCAGGTCACAGTCGGCCTCAGTCAGGTGAGCAAGTAGGCCTCAGTCTCAGCAGCTGGATAAAAGAGACTCTGTCGCCTCTGAGGATACTGCCTCAGAACTCTGGAGCAGCTCTTCACCTCAGTCCCCAAGTCACTCTCCTTGTCTCCTCAGGTGCTCCAAAGCCATGGCAAACACAAAGGACTTTGAGATGATGGAGGCCAGAGTCCTGCTGGTCCATGGATCGGAAAGGAGAGATCTGCTTCATGACAGCACACTTTTTAACAACATTTTTTTGTTTATTTATTTATTCAGTGTGTAACAGAAGGCAGGATGTGTCCACATGCATGCCTGTGTGTGTTTCTATGTGTGTGTGATAGAAAGCAGGGCTTCTGTGTATGTGATAGAAAGCAGGGCTTCTGTATGTGTGATAGAAAGTAGGGTGTGTGTGTTTGGATGGCAACTTCAGGTGTTTTCCCAGTTTCCTGTTTTGTTTGAGATGATGCCTCTCATCATTCTCTACTGCACACCCCAGGCTAGCCAGCCCCACACTTCTACACTCTCTTATTCTGCCTCCCATCTTCCCATAGGAGCCCATAAATAGAGTAGGACCTCTAAGGAGAGGTGTGTGGTTCCCTGGGTAGCAAGGGAGCAGACTCTGACCCCTCTGGAAACCCCTCCAAGTCTGTAGGACACAGGAAAACCCACAGTCCCCTCTGAGGCACATGCCCCAAGGCAAAGAGCAATGGATGCTGGACATCACCCAAACCAAGAGGACCTGAGTCTTCTGCAGGCAAGACCCACTCCCCATGTGGAGTCTCTTTGATTCCTTCTTAATGAAAAACACATTTCTTCTGAGCTGAAATTATATTGTCAGCAGTTAATTATCACTTGTTAAACAAGAGTGCGCCCGGATTGTGGGTTTTATTCCCATGAAGGTTTGCAAAAGCCTCCTTTCTGTTATTTGTGAGGGCTGTCTCCTTGCTG
Organism: Sigmodon hispidus; assembly: GCA_004025045.1. NCBI lineage: Eukaryota > Metazoa > Chordata > Mammalia > Rodentia > Cricetidae > Sigmodon > Sigmodon hispidus. The sequence continues at coordinate 160,061 of PVIH01001272.1, read as the reverse complement.
GAAGTGAAGCTGTTTTAATGCAGATTTTTAAAATAAACAGGTTTCCTTGGCATCAGCTCAGGCTCCTCCCCAGGAACAGGAAAGCATGCTATCTAGTTAAAACTGGGAAGACAGGAATAGGGCACTGGCTTCGTGCATTCTTGAGAAATTTAAGGAGCCTGAGTCTGGCTGGAGAGGGACCCTGGCAGGCATGCTCATCTCCCTTTTGATTCCATCTAGATTATCTGCATCTCTGCAGGTGGTGGCCTCAGCTGTTGGTCCTTCAAACGTGGTCCTCCTCATCTTCACATCCCACATCCTTGAGTCAGGGCAGGGAAGGCGATGATCCAGAAAGATCTGGACTCAAATTCTGCTTCAGCCACCGACTCTCTGGTTCCCTGGGCACATCCTTAATCCCATGTGTCTATATCTATCACCAGGGCCAACTCCTGGCACATGGCAACTTCAGCTTGCATGGCTCACACATATCAAGCAGAGATCCTCAGTAGTGAGATCACATGGCAGGTTCTGTGTGGAAGGTGGCTGCCATTATGAATGACAATGGTACTAGTGGTCACAGTATTCAGACTGTCCTGTGATCAGACAGGGAATTCCTTACTGGGGACAGAGATGGTAAAAAGTCATGTGTCTGTCAAGAACCCCTAGCAGTTGCTTGGAAAATGCTCCAGCCATGTCTTGAGGTTGTGATTCCCCACCAGGCACATGCCTTAAAGCACTGGTCCCCAGGGTGACAGTACTAAGAGGCAGTTGGACCTTCAGGAAGCAGATCATGGTGGGAAGCTCTAGTGTCACTAGAGACTTACTTTTGGAATAAGCAAGGGGAAGGCAGACTTATAAAGCCTGCCCCTCCCTTCCCCCCCCTCCTTTCCAGGTGTGCTATTTCCTCCCTCACGGGCTTCACCATCTGCCATGGACCTCACTAGAAGATGCATCTTGCTGATCTTTCAGCCTCCCAACCAGCTAAATAAAGCTCTTTCTGAGTCATCAAGATCACTCTGTGGGTAACAGTGCTTGGCACCAAGGCTAACGACCTGAGTTTGCCCCTCAGGACCCACAGGAGAACAAGAGAACTGAGTCTTTCTCTTCCTAAACAGCCTATGTCAGGTTTTCTGCTACAGTTCCGGAAGCAGGAAGGAGTCTGGTGGTGGGAAGCACTACAGTGGCATTTCCTAGGCACACGAGAGGGGACCCAGAGAATTCATGAGTGGATGTGACTTAATATCAAGTGGTCAGCTTGGAACCAACAGTACTGTTGACAATGTGGAGGACATCACTAGAGACTGGTAAGGGTCAAGAAAGGACAGTGGGGTGTGGAGTGAGAGCTGCACCGGCCCCTGTTGGCCTAGGCCACCGATCCCTCCCTCATCTCCAGCTATCACTGGCCCCAAGAGAATCTTAGCTTCCAATCTCCCTTTGCCAGTTGAGAAATTGCTCCTTTGATCCTTGTAAGTGGAGGCCTGCCACATCCCTCTGAAGGTCTCCATGAAATCATGTTGCCAAGAAAATGTTGTCTCCCAATTATGCAAAAAGATGGGGAACAAAATGCTGCTGCTGAGGAGGCATGGGAAAGAGCCGGCTCCAGCGTGATTATCAGGGCCAGCCATTTGGTTACCACTTAGCTCACAGTCCATTCGCTTCCTAATGGGCCCTCCGAGCCCACTCCGCATGTGTGTGGGGAGGACAGCCAGGGCTTATTTCTTCCCTGTCTAGCCCTGTGGCTCTAGCTTCACAAGAATCTTACCCAGGAAAACGAGGCCCAGTGACAGACAATTCAGATTGTTTTTGCTCCTAAGAACTTTCTGCTCTGACTGTGGACCAAGGGCAGGGCTAAAATGCTCCCAAGGGAAAGAGAAGGAGCTAGCTCAGTCAGGGTGATTTTCTTCCTTAGTGAGGAACCTGATGAGGCCACTGCTGATTGTCCTTGGCTTTTCCTACAGATGGGTGTGTTCTCCAGCCTCCCTCATCCTGATGGGCTACCCACTCTGGCCCATATTCCTGACCCTGTTCCCCACCTCCTCCCACAGGAATCTCTACTTTCTTCTTCTGGTCTCAATAGGTCCCAGACAGATAGAGGTCCCCAGTGAACAATATGAGGATGCACACGCAGACACATATACAAGGTATGGTTGCGGGGAAGGAACTGATTGTAGATGTGAGGAGGCTATGACCAGAGGCATCTGGAAGAGGCCAGAGGAGGGAGAGAAAGTTGGAGGCTAAACATGACCAGCAGGCTAAACTGAGTCATAAAAGGAGAGGGGAGGAGAGTGGGGGGGCAAGAGAGCTCATGGCTGAAATTACAGAGTTTCATAGAAATGAGAGACTAGGGAAGAAAAGCACATGAGCTGGAGACTTTTAGGGTCGGGGTGGGATGAGAAGAGCTGAGGGGAGCCTGGAGGTCAGCATGGGCTTTGGTATACCAATGGGCACCTCAGTTAGCTATTTGTCCAGAGTTGCCTTTGGACCTGACACACACTACATGTGTTTGTGGCACTAAGTCGCAGCCAGTGGCTAAAGCAGATGCATCTCCAGGGGCTTCTGGACTTTTTCCCATTAAAGTGATCGCTGCCAGAGAATCCCATATACTATGAGAGGACCAGCTGGGATATGCCCTGGGTTGGAATGGGGAAGGTCAAATGTACTTCTTGAGAAAAACCTGAAGCTCCATACCCCACTCAAGGCAGCCCCAGAAGATACATGGAGAATACTCCAGGCAGAGGGAACAGAACATGCAAAGGCTCAGAGGTTTGACAATTAGAAAAGTTCAGCATGACAAGTCCATATACAGCGGACCTGGACCTCAGAGGGCCACAAAGTTAGACTATACAGGCTCGGGATCAGGCAAGGAGAACATCTGGATTAAACCCAAGCACCACGAGAAGCCACCAAGCTGTTAGATGTGCCATTAGAGTCCCCCTTGGTGGCCATGAAGTCATTGAAGCAGCACAGGCAGGTATCAAGCATGGTGGCCTCACTTTAGGGTGCAGGAAAAGAGATCTGAGGAGCATACTGGGGGTATACATGCTGACAACTGGTGGCTGCTGGGATTAGGGTAAGGGGGAGAGCATAGAGAAGTGTGGGTCTCTGGTCAAGGGTTAGGGTGGATGAAGAATCAGCTGAAGGTAACACCTTGGTGCCTGAAGAAGCCTGGGAAGACAGTAAGCCAGTGATCCTTCACAATGGGAATGTAAAGATAGGGATTGGAACAGCTAGCCAGATGCCCAGGATGGAGATGGACCAGTCTGTTAGGGAAAGCACAGGTGGCAAGCACAGCCCTAGCTTACATGGCTTTCCTCTTTCCGGAATCTTCATCAGCAGGGGACGCTGTACCCTAGCACAGAAGACTTCTAGTGGGTGGACCCTGCACAGGGTAGGGAAGTCTTTGTTTGCCATTTCTACAGGTTCCAGTGTACCTGCAGGACAGGTGGCTGGGTTTCTGTAGGGGGTGGTGTCTGTGGGTCTTAATGGTGGGGATGCAGGGGGAGCTGGCTGGGGAAAACAGCTACCCCAGGCTTTGCTATCTGCACAAGATGAGCAAACAGGCTTTGTGGAGGAAGCATGAGACCCTCTGAGACCCCATGTGCCCCCACATACCAGCCAGAATCCCTGCCCCGACATGGTGTAGGGATATCCTCAGATACTCTTGGACATCCTCATACCCTTTCTGGAACTATCTAGAATATTGTCAAATATTCATGAGATCCAGGTCATCGAATGCTTGAGGCCCTGACCCTGGACCCTGACAGAGCCTGTCTATCTATGAGGGGATCAGCTTGCCATGCTGAATGGTTGGGGTAAAGGGGAAGGAAAGCTAATGGACACACTTTCAAGGGTATGTGGGAGAGAGAGAGAGAGAGAGAGAGAGAGAGAGAGAGAGAGAGAGAGAGAGAAATATCTTAGGACCTGGATGCACATGCAGCATCATGGAGCACCACAAGAAGCTGTGGGAACAGCATTTAGGATAAGACCCACAGAAATACCCACAGAAATAAAGCTATCACGAGGAGTAAAGAAGGGTCTCAGGTTCAATGAGGGGCCTTCAGAGCAGATGACACGGGACCGGAGAAAGCAGAAGAGGAGACCGATCTGTGAAGAGGAGGAGACTGGAGGAAATAGCTGGGCAAAACCCACAGGATCTGCAATCGGTTTCCAGGAAGGGGGGAAGGGGGAGGGAGGGCCATGAGGCGGGCCAACAGGTAAGAGGGGTGGAGAGCACAGGACAGGGCTGCAGGCAGCACATTGTGCCTGAGTGAACCTGGAGTGAGCCTGGGACTGAGGAGCAGAGGCACCTGAGGCCGAAGTCTCACTAGGGTTCTTCTGGCTGCTGAGGGAGGAAGGGACAGAGCTGGGGCTGAGACAAGATAGAAAAGAGGGCAGGAGGCTACTGCCATAGTCCAAATATGGAGCCGGTGGGGACAGGGTAGGAGGCCAGGGAGCCTAGGAAGATAATGGTCCTGGGTTTATGTTGAAGTCATAAAGAGGACTGAACCCTCCCAAAATAGGTGCCATTAGTGTTTAAAGACTCATACGGTTTTGCTATCTCTTTGTAGAAGATTCAAGGATGAAAGTCACAGCAATGTTACTTATGAAAGATAAACAACTGGACCCATCTAAGCTTTAAAACAAGGAATTTAGCTAAAGTGTGGGCAGTTATACATTCCAGAACATATGGGGGACAGGAGCGGATCATAGTGGAGGGTGGGGTCAGATGCCCAGAGTCTAAATCTGCACATATTGAGGGTATAGCTGGGGGTCACTAGAATCCAATTCTCCTTCAGGTATACAGCACACATGCCCCCTCAGCCTCCATCTCTGGGGTGGCCAACCCAAGAAGTGCAGTGTCCCCCTCAGATAGGAACACCTTGGAGCCAGACTGAGAACCGAGCATCTTCCTTCTCCACAGCAGATTGCAGATGTACACACTAAGATGGGGATGTCTGGATCAGAGAGATTCCCCATGAAGAACCAGTCCTTTCCTGCTGACCGCTGAGACATGCAGCGTGATGAGTGAGCAGTCCTGTTTCTAGAAACAGGAGGCCATGGCCTCAGCCCATCTTATCCTAATGCCTATGTTGTAAGCCTTGCAAATACACCAACCACCTTGTCTGTGCCAGGATCTGCCATTTGTGCCCCCCACCCCCAGCTACCTGACTATTGTCCAAGCCAGTTTGCCCTACATAGTCCCGGCTTGGCACTCAGCTGGAGCCATTCAAATAGATGCATCCCCTCCTCCTGCAGGAACTCAGTGCCTTACCATCTCCAGGCTGGACAGCCACTCTCCTGTGTTCTAACAGGGGAGAGTGATGCCTGTGATTTGCACATGACCTGCGTGTTCCTGGCATTTTACAAGAAGTGTGCATCACTCACATAAAATGAAGCCTCTGAGCCACAAACAAGAGCACCTCACTGATCCAACCGTGCTCCCAGTGGAAGGCACTACCCACTGTCATCCTCCCCCCCACGGGCTTCTGGGATACTTGGGCCTCTGTCCCGCCCCATTAGCTCTTTGTTATAGATTGCTTGTCCTCTAATTGTCTGCCCTGCATAATTTAGCACAGCCATGCTGTGTCTGTTCCCAAATGTGCAATTTAGTGTCTTTGGCCTCAGTGTTTTGATCTCTAAGTGAGATGGTGACAGAAAACAAGGCTTCAGAGGCCCCTCCATGCAGCAGTCCCTCAGGTGGAAATAGCAAATGCTAGGCCTGGGTGGGATCCCCACGTGCAGGGTTTCTCCCCAAGTACCCCATACACCTATGTCAGCAGAAGGCTGCTGTTGTGGCTGTCCACCCTCCCCCATGTTACAGATAAAGATGCTGAAGTTCAGAGAGGCTCACTTAGGTCACAGCACTCAGAAATGGTGGCCTTGAACCCAATGTTTCCAAGACCTTTCCTTCCTTCCTTCCTTCCTTCTTTCCTTCCTTCCTTCTTTCCTTCCTTCCTTCCTTCTTTCTTACCTTGTTTCTTTCTTCCTTCATTCTTTTCTTTTCCTCACTCTGGTGTGAGGCTTCCACCGTGCCTAGACCTTGTGCAGGAACAGGATGCTTACAGACAGGATGTGATATTTACTCAGAGCTGAGGAATAGCAGCAATACTAACTCTGCCAGTTTGCCTGTTCCCTTGTACCCATGGCTCACTATGTCAGACATCCCAGCAGCATCCTGAAGAGAATGTGGTACCTCAGTGTCACACTGGAGAACCGGGGACATAGAGGAACCCAGGTTCTGTACACAGCCATGGAAGTGTCGACTGAGCCCAGGAATCTGCCTCCAGCTGCTTCACATTGTTGAACCCTTTGGCATAATCTGTTGTGGTCATTGCTACAATTTCTATTGTATAAGCAGAAAAGCTGATGAGTTCCCAAGAGGTTGAGTAACTTGCCAGAAGTATTAGCAAGGAGTGGTCACGTCTGGGTTGGAAGCGACGAACATTCAAAGCCTTACTCTAACCACTGAACATCACTTCCTGTGACCAAGAAAGCCATTTACAGGAATGAAGCCTCTTGTACTAGGGTCTGGGATTAAAATGTAGTCTCATCTTGCAAGACAGGCCCATGGGAGGGCCATTTGAATGTTGTCTTGGGGACTCACTGTAGAGCAGTTGGGGACCAGAACTCTTCCGAGATCAGATGAGATCGGGCGCGTTCAGGGTGGTATGATCATAGACAGGGGACCAGAACTCTTAAAGAGCCTGAGAGGAATAATGCCTGTCCACAAGAACCCAGAAACAGCCATCTTGCTACTGTGACTAATGCTGCCCGCTGCATAGAGACTTGTCAGGCCAGCGTGGAGTGGGGTGGGAGGGGGCAGCTGTAGCCTCCTCAGTTCATTGTCAGCTCCGAATTAACCAGATTTATGGCCCCACATGACTCACTTAATTCCCTGCTGTCATGGCCAATAATGTCATGTGACAGCTATAAAGTCCAGTTTCAACTGGGTCCTGAAGACAAAGGATTGTGCAGACATGGTCACAAAAAAAAGTGGGCTGGGGATTAGCGAATGCTGGGGACAAGCTGGTTTTCATCAATGGCTACACTCACTGAAAGCTGGGACAAGCTAGGTGGAGTAGGGTAATGAAATGCTTACATCACGGGAGCTGATGGGAACACACCAAGGGTTGTGTTACATATGACCGGAGAAAGGCCACCAAGCAGGAGGCTGAGCTTGTGAGACACTCCTGGGTCTTCAGGACTTGAACATCGCAGGAGCATGGGGCAGGGCAGAGGAGAGGCCTGGATGCAGTTCTGCTGCTGTGAGCTATACATCTCTTTGGGTGCCTCACTGCAAAGGGGATTGGAGGCATCCTTCCAGAAGCAGGAGGCCCATGGCATGACCCAGATCCTGGATAGGTGTAGATACACATCGTTGGGATATTCTGAGTGCTGTAACACAAGCCGACAGTTGTCTGTCATGTAGCCGCAAGGCTCACCAGTTTTAGTCTAGCTTTAGCTTTAGCTTTAGCTCTCCAGCCTAGACAGCTCTGGCCTGTCTCAGAGTCAACACATACTGCTAAATGGATCGGCAAATGACTGGGGACTGTGCAGAGCTTCTGTGACAATGGTGGCTGTGGCCTGAAAATGCACACTGGGATCCCTATCACTCAGTTTCTCCAGCGCATTGCCTCAAGGGACATGGGATTAGTGGTGAGGTGGCTCAGGCTCATGGAGGATGCTCTGCAGAGATCACTACTGTCCTTACTCTTAGAGTCCATGCTGTTCCATCTCCAAGCTATTCTGCCTGTCTGCCATTCAGGAAGGGGTGATGTGCCCAAGTGCCCTCCTGCATCTGCCCTCCTCTCCCTTTGTCCATGCTACCCACTGCAGCTGTCAGAGAAGCCTAGAGTGAGCAAATTACAAACAATAGCAACATGTGGGGTCTGGGGTCCTGAAGGCTCCAAGTTCAAAAGGTCAAGGTCATCTTTGAGAAGAGTTTCTTGCTCCATCATGGCTGGGCAGAGGGCATCACAAATAGAGGGCTAGTGAGCAGCTGTGTAGCCTCCAGCCCAGCCTCTTTATAACTTGTCTGACTCTACTAATGAGGGTGGAGTCCCATGACCCAAGCCCCACCCACTTGACTCCACCTCCCAATCCCTGGAATTTAGGACAGTTTTAAAGCACAGCTCTAGCCTTATCAGCAGGGTCCTTACAGGGCTATCCTGTTCCCTTTCCTATCACTCTCTTCCCATGCCCTCTGAAAGGTTGCTGGTATCCCTCATTGCCTGGTGTTTACAGGCCCGTGATGACTAGTATTATGTCAACTTGGCACAAACCAAAGACATTGGAGAGAAGGGTAACTCCAGTTGAGAAAGTCCTCCCATCATATTGGCCTGTGGGAAAGCCTGGGCTGCATTTTCTTGATTGACGGAGGAGGACCCAGCTCACCATGACTGGGGCCACCAACCACTGGGCTGGTAGTTTCCGGTGTTATAAGAAAGCAGGCTGAGCAAGCCACGAGGAGCAAGCCAGTAAGCGGCACTCCTCCATGGCCTCTGCATGAGCTCCTGCCTCCAGACTCCTGCCTTGAATTCATTCCTCAGTGATTGACTAGTGCCTGGAAGGGTAAGCTGAAATAAACTCTTTCTTCCAGGAGTTGTTTTGGTCATAGTGTTTTATCACAGCAATAAAAGAAGGCCCTCATCTGTCCCTGGGTCCACTGTGAGAATGAAGCCTTGCTTTTGTTCATGGCTGCCTCCCCAGAGCCTAGCACAGAACCTGCACACAGTGACCGATTAGTGAATGGGCTGCAGCTTACTTGTCCAAAAAGTGGGAATATGGCTCTCCATGGTCTCCCTTATCTTTTCTGGGAGGGTCAGGGAAGGTGGGTAGAGAAGCAATGAGCACAGGTCCATGAGGGGCAGCAACAGCAGCAGCTGAGGCCCCCAACGGTGTACAATGTCAGCACTCCCATTATAATGAGAGCAAGGAGTCTCGTGCAGCTATGGAGCTGTGTGTGGTGTGTCTGGAGGCGTGGATCGTGGGAAGTGGGTTTTATACATTATGACCCATCTATGAATATGCAGGATAATTATCCATCATTAGCATATGCTTTTGTTCTGTGTAAGTGTGTGCTGCTTCTCAAAGAAACACCAGCAGGACAAGGACAGCAGCCTGGCCACTGTGTATCTCCCACTACTGACGACACAGAATGTATACATTTATGGTCCTCGGGAGGAGAGAGAGTCTCCCCATGCCACAGACAGGTTCCTGTCATCCTGGAGACAGAGGGAGAGAGAATGGGGTTGAGGGACCAGCCCAGACACCAGCTTGGATGCAGATGATCTTTAGGGTGAGAACAGGTTCCTGGGCACCTGTGTAATCTAGCTCCATCCAAGGGTTCTGCAGAGGAACAGGGTACAGCCATGCAATTGAACCAACACTTGCTCTGAGTGGGCCTGGGGTCACCTCCTTGAGTCTCAGTTTCCCAGTATCAAAGCAAGAATGAAAGAAGTACCTCCCTACAAGGAGATGGGAAATCACATGAATATGTGCAGCCAGGGCTCTGACTCTCTAGAAAGACCCACAGACATGAATTCCTTACCCTACCCACATTGTCCATGGCTGGATGGCTGCACAAAGCAAGAGCTATGAGTTCATGTCAAAGATGAACTGAGTCATTGCACTGTAGGACAGTGTGAACACTCTACGTGCCAGTCACTCTCACATCCTCCCAGTATGGCAGATGCCATGGGGGACAGCTATGCCACAGGTGGGTCTAGTATATATGAATCACACAATCCTGGTAGGAGGAGCAGAGACTCAGAGTGAGGCTCTGACGCCTCCGGGCTTGGCCACCAGCCCAGACTCCTCCCTGCAAGGACATTCGCAGGCCAACACTGAGGATAAGTGGTGCCATAGCTGCCCCTTCCCTTTCATATAGACTCTGAAATCAAGCTGCAGCCACAGATGTACACTTGTATGCTCCTCTTGATTGGGGAAAAAGCCACGCCAACTGCCCCATCCCCTTCTCCAAAGATGACTTAGCAGTGCACCTGTAGTCTGATCTGACTCTGGGGGTGTTGAAGGTAAATCTGATCATGGAAGAGAGATTCTTCCAAAAAGCATTTCTTCCTGAAAGGACTCACTGCAGAATAAAAGACTCCTTTGCTATCCCTGGGCATCTCTCTTGTCACTGACAGAGGCCTCCCCAACTCCCTAGCAGTCTCCCACACTGGGTGCACACAAATATGGACACTGGCAGATGTAGGTTATCCACCACGGGACACAGGCTGCAGAGTCAGGAATGTGTATGTGTTCCCATTGTGCAGAGGCCAGGGGGGTCTGTTCAGATGCCAGAGATTTGGGGGAAGGGAGCAAAATCTCAGACAAAAAGCAGGAGGAACAAAGAGGAAGCCAGGATGTGCCAGGGAGATTAATTCACCACTCAGACATGAAAGAAATATGTTCAATTATTTTTTATTGCATTTCATTTTAATGTACACGTCGTACTTAGCTGCCTGCAAGCCTCAGATTACCCAGAGAGAAAGCATAATGAAAAACAAGAGAATTAAAAACACAGACCCCAAAAAAATGCTCTTGAAATTGGAATCACGAAGACAGAAGCAGGAACCAGATTAGAGACAAAGAGACTGCTTGGCACTGAGACCTACCCAGCACTGACGCCAGGTGCCCAAGGCCACGCAGCCTAGGGAACCTACCTTAGCTGGGGATGTCAAAGGGACTTGATCTTGTGGACCAAGCTGTAATCCTGAACTGGACCCAAAGATTATGTGACATGCACAGCTTCTGTGCCTTTCTGAGCTTCATTTTCTTGGGAGAAATGAGATTCCTGGAAGAATGGTGCTTGGGCAAGGAGCTCTTTTGTTTTATTGTTTAGTGAGCGTGAGTTCTTATGATGTGGGGGTAAGACATGGGTACTACCATGTCAGCAGAGGACAGCCTTGGGGAGGTCAGTTCTCTCTTTCCACCTCTGTGTGAGTCTCGAGCTCAGGTCGCCAGGCTGACTCGTCAAGAGTGGTTACCTTCTGAGCCATCCTACCTGCCTCAGAGACCCACGAAGAATATGAAGGCTGAAGAGTAAGAGCAAGCCACTCTGGACTCAGAACGGAGAAAGGGAAACTCAAAGACATCACCAAGTGGGTGAGATCTCCAGGGAATCTCATGTGGAAGGGCGGATGATGAATCAGGCACAGAGAAGCAGGGAGGAACCAGACAAGCACCTTCATCTGCTCTTCTAGCACATTCTGTGCCACTCAAAAGTCCCGCCCCTGGGCGGGCCCTCTGTCCCACTCCCACCAATTCCTCTCATGAGAGACCCAGAAATTTCCTCCCATTGCAGCGTGATTGGCTGTGGAGGGTGAGAGGCAGACGCTCGGCTCTTCCAAAGCAGCACCATCTATTTTCAAGAAACAAAGTGGCCACGGAGGACATATTTGTCCAAACCCATCACTACGGGACTCCTAGAGTGAGCCAGAACGCTGGCTCTGGGCTCTGGGAGGCAGAGCTGGTGCTGCACAGGCTGAGGAACATGACCATGGTAACTGTTAGGTGGCTTTCCTGTGGGAACACAGGGCTATGTGTACCTTCTGCTCAGTTCTTTTATAAATGTAAAACTGCCCTAAACAGCAAAAAAAAAAAAAAATATATCTATTTTTTTTAAGAATTGAGTGAATGAGTTGGGCATGATTGGACATACTTTTAATCTGTACTTGAGAGGCAGATCTCTTGAATTCTAGGTCAGCCTTCTATACATGGTGAGTTCCAGGTCAGCCAGAGATACAGCGAGACTCTGTCTCAAAAAGGCACACACGTATGTGTTGGGGATACTAAATGTGTCTTAAAACTGAGAAGTGTATTTGCTGTGTTCTTTTTTTTTTTTTTTTCATGCATGTGTAAGTGCCTGCCTGCATGTATCCACATGCACCACATACATGCAATACCCAAGGAGGCCAGAGGGGGCATCAGATTCCTTAGAACTGAAGTTACAGACTATGAGTTGCCTGTGGGTGCTGGGAATTGAACTCAGGACCTTGGCAAGAGCATTGTGCAGTCTTAGCACTGTGTAGTCTCTCAAGCCCCTGGATTTCTGTTTATTTTTTCTCACAAATCTATTGCTAAATATTTGTGGATCTTGAAACTCATAGCGTCTGAACCTGGGGAAGATATGACATCACATTATGACATGTTCTCATAGCCAGCTGGGTGGTTAACTTCATTGTTCTTCCTAGACTAGCTTTGAAAGTTTCACTGAGTTTCCAAAAACAACGTAAGAAAAACAAAATGTCTTCATGATCTAGAGATAGAGGAAAAAAAAAGAAAAGCTGGAAACCACAATTCAAATCTATCAAAGGTAAACTCACATCATCCAACTCAAGACTTTGGATTTTATGGGTGCTGGTCAAAGCACTATTTTACAAAAGAATTTCCACAGACAGCAGATGTTTCTAGAGGGCCATTCAGCATGACTGGCTGTTAGAGCCATGTAACCAGAGTGAAGCCACACATGAAGGGGTGTGGCTGGGTGTGTAACACATTTGCTGCGTGAGTGTGAGTTCAGATCCACACAGAAGCCGAGTGGGCATAACGGCCCTCCTATACTTCCAAGAGCCAGAATCTCATGATCTCTGGGAAAGCTGGTGAACTAGAACAGCCCCCAAGGGAACTTCATGGTCAGCAAGAGGCCCTGAACATACAAGGTGGAGAGCACAGAAAACACCAGATGCCACTGTCAGGCCTCTAGATGCATGCCCACAGGTGAACATTCTCACATACACATGCGAAAGCACACGCACAAAGCCACACTGAAGACTGGGGATATGGTTCAGTGGGCAGAGCCCTTGCTTTGTATGAAAGAAGCTCTGGGTTCCATCCTCAGCATTACCTAAAACTGGGCAAGCTAGTGCATGCCTGTAATCCTGGCTCTTGGGAAGGGAAGGGTAGAGGCAAGATCATCAAAAGTTCAAGTTCATGCTTTCCTTGGCTACTAATCAAGTTTGATGACAGCTCAAGCTGGAGACCTTTTCTATAAATAAATAGATAGGTAAATAGATAGGTAGATAGATAGGTAGGTAGATAGATAGATAGATAGATAGATATAGATAAACTTGCCCATTAAATACCCCATGAGGTGCCAGCATGCAGCTGTTAAAATGACTACAAATACCAAGGTTTGCGAAGAGGCAGGTCAACTAGAATTTCTGCTCACTGCTCTTAGTGAGGCAAAATAGTACAGCCACTCTGAGCAAGAGGTTTCCAGGTCTATAGAAAGTTAAATAAGCATACGTGTGGCCCATGACCCAGAAGTCCCACACTGAAGACAGACCAACTCAGAACTGTAACAAGGCAACCCATGCCCCTTCCCTTATTGATGAAGTAGCTAGAGAAGTCACTATGTATTTGGAAGATTTGAACCTTTATGAACTTGACCTGAACTGGCATTACACCCAAGAAGAGTCTAGTTTATGTGCTTTTCAAAATGAATAGAAAATAGTTTCTGGTATTGACCAGACCTGATGATCAATAGCTGTAAACAATTTAAAACATACAAATTTTGCCCTCTGACCTCAGTGGTAGTAAATAAAATTCAATAAGAGAAAAATATTTGGGAAAGTTTTGAGATATTTAGAAGTTAAATAGGATATGTGTAAATGACCTACGGGTCAGAGAAGGAATCAATACTTTAAAGTATTCTGAAATGAGTCTCAAAACTTGCAAGATGCTGTGGAGGGGGAAATTCCCAATGTTAAACAGCTAAGTTTTAAAACAAGAAAAAGTTCAAGTTAAGAACTTCATTTTCTGTGTTACCTTTCCACTGCTGTGACAAAAAGCCCCAACATAAACAATGTAATAGTAAAAAGAGTTCCTCTGCCTCACTGTCTCGCTTTTCTACAGAGGGTCTCTGAACGCATTGTTCTGGGCCCATGATGACAACAGTCATGGAAAGTGGGGGGGGGGAGGGCTGTTCACCTCGTGAGAACCAAGAAGCAAAAAGAAAGATTGGAAAGGAGCAAGAAGCCAGTTGTCATTTAAAAGCAAGATTCCAGTGACCTGCCTTCCTCCCACTGGCTCTACCTCTTAAAAGTCCTCATTTTCTAATAGTGCCCCAGGTTGATAAGCTGTTGTTTATCCTATGGACATATGTACCAAGCTGATAACTGTCTTTTACCCTGTGGACATAAACCCTAGGCTGACAACCTGTTCTTTGCCCTGTGGGCATTTGGGGGCCATTTCAAATCCAAATGGTGCCATATTAAGAAATCAAGGCCAGGGGCCAGAGAGATGGCTTAGCCATTAATGCAATTATGAAGTCGGGAGGTTAGAGCCCAACACTCAGGAAACAAGCCAGATGTTCTCCCGTATGTTTACAACCTCAGTTCAGGGAGGTTGTTGAAGCCAGAGGAACTCTGGGTTTGCTGGCTATAAGCCTCCTTGAGAAAATGGGAGCTTCGTGTTCAGAAAGGGGTCCTGTCTCAAAGGAACAGGTAGAGAGTGACAGAAGAAGACACCAGATGGCCTCTTCCGGTCTCTGGTAAGCACCTACACACACACACACACACACACACACACGTAAATCTTTTTAAAAAGACATTAGAAGAAAATTGACCAATTCAATGATAAGTTCATAGAAGAATGGAAAATTGAGGGCAAGGATGAAATCTATAAGATAGAAATCAGAAAGCCAATAAGGAAATCAATAAACCCAAAGTTAGTTCTTTTAGAAAGCTAGCAGAATTGATATATCACTAGGCAGATGGTTTAGGAATAAAATAGAAAGATAAAGGTTAAAAACGACTCGTGTCAGATGGGGAAGCCTAGCAGCATTCGGAGCCTGAGCACACAGGATGGGATACAGAGGTGGACTTTATGCCAGCAAGTGGGGTGACTTGTGTGAAATAGGACAACATCCCCAAATATGCAAACTACAGAAGAGAATATGAGACAGAATAGACATTGCAGTGTTTGTTGAGACAGGGTCTCTCTCTATAGCCCTGGCTATCCTGTAATTCACTAAGTAGATCAGGCTGGCCTTAAAAAAGAAAGGAATTTCCAATGAACCTCCATGCACTCACACCCACCCACACACCCCTCCCAGTCTCCTGTCCCAAAGGCTTAGGAATGTCCCTCTCAGAGTCAAGGAGGAGATAGTATACACAAGCCTACAGAGAATAGACGAGGGAGTGTGTCCACCCCTCACTGTTCACACCAGACCAGACACAGACAGGACAAAAAGGAGAAACATGAGAAATATCCTTCATGTTTACAGAGGCCAAAGTCTCATAATGTACATTTAACAACTTACTTTCAAAGAGCACATCCCGAGTGAGCTGAGTTCATCCCAGTAACACAAGATGAGTTTTAACATTTGAAAATCAATTAGTGTAATTCGTCATATTAAGGAGCTGGAAAAGGAAAACATCGTGATCATCAAGATAGGTGCCAATTATTTAAATAAATTCTAATGTGAATTCATTATCAGCCAACTAGAAGCTTCCCCGTTCAACTGCGGAGCATGCATGTGCAGCATAGCCAAAGCGAACCGTATTCTTGATGCAAAAATTAAGGCTAAGAAATAAAAGCAGATTCTGTTCTCAGAGGGGCTGTTCATGTGCACCCCAGAGGTCCCAACTAAAACCTGGAGGCAAAAAAAAAGAAATAAAAGTAACTATATCAGAAAGGGAAAAATAATGGATATCAATGTCAAGGCTTCCTATGTAGAAAACCTAGCAGACTTTACAAAAAATAAAAATAAAAAAGCGCTGGCTGCAATTTGTAAGATCAATACTGAACAGCAATAAAAACCAGAAATGAAGATTTAAAATATCACAGATACTGGCATAAAAATTTTAAGTAGGTAAGAGTAAACTTGACAAAGAATGTGCTAATCCTAAAATCTAAACACTGTGGAGCAGAATTTGGAGGACCCAAGGAAACAGGGCGAAACAGAGAAACATCTTGTTTCCATACCATGAGCCTATCCCCCTAATCTGCAGTTAAATGCAGTCACAAGCAAAATGTTACAAAGTCTTTGAATCTGATAAATTGTTTCTAGAAGCAGTGTGGAAAAGTCCAGATAGCGACTACCAACTCATTCGAGAATCCTTTAAATGGCCTCTGTGAGATGGTGTGGGGTTAGGAAGGGTAGACAACTAATCAGCAGACCTGGAGAGCCCAGAAGTACGGAGAAAGAGAGGGAGGGAGGGAGGGGGGAGGGAAGGAGGGAGGGAGGGAGAGAATGTGTTGACTTGGACAAAGGCATGAAGGAGATTCAGAAAGGTCCAAAGAATCTCCCATATCTTTGCCAAAGCAACTGGACATCCACACCAAACACAGCTGTATCTCTCTGCCTCACCCATCATGTATAGAATTTAACTCAAAATTCATAGTAAATCTGATGTAGAGCCTAAATTTTATAGAACTTGTAGACAATAGTCAAAATTTTGTATGAAGAAAGCAGGGGGATCTATTTTTGATGTTGAGCGAGGCAAGGATTCCATAGCTGTGAACCAAAAGCATATGGAGTCGGGAAGAATGACAAAGTAGATCTCCTCCTCACACGGAAAAGCTTCTCCCGAAGGAACGACGAAGGGAGAATCTAGAGTGAGAGAAAATATTTGCAAATCATACATCTAATAAGAGGCATGCACAATAGATAACAGTCCTAACAGTGACAAGAAAAATACAATTTTAATTAAGAATTTCATCAAAGATTCAAACAGAAATTTTAGTTTTTAAAAAAGACACAAGAGAAAATAAGCAAAGATGGTCAATGTCCCCAGATCTCAGGGAGCATCACAATGATAATGTTTGGGAAAGATGGAGGAAAACAGATTTTCACACAGGTGACCCACCCTGGACTGCTTTGGAAGACAGTTCGACAACTTCTTAAACACACACACACACACACACACACACACACACACACACACACACACCTTTGTCTGCGTTCACTCACTGATCTGTGTAATGTTTGTTTAAAAGAAAAGAAAGTGCATGCGTGTGCAAACTGTCATTTGCAAAGACCCACAACATTTCCATTGGTAACAGTTGGACAGAAATGACTTAGATGTCCTTGGAGGTGTAAAAAGAGAGTCAGGTTGCTGTATTTCTGTTCAATGGAGCATCATTTCACATGATAAGTCAACAGTCTTGTCCTTGAAATGGATGACAGTGAAGGCCTTTGCTACCAAGCCTGACAGTTTGAATTCTATCTCCAGGGGCTGCCTGCTGGAAGGACAGAATCAGTCCCCCAAAGTTGTCCTGTCCTCCGCATCATGCTTTGACAAACAGATGCCCCCACACATGTACACATCACACATGCTCTGGACTTCAACATGGTCCAGCATGCAGAGGTGCTTGCCACCAAGGCTGACCAGTCCCCAGGACCCACATGGTATAAAGAGAGAGTCAACTCCAGTAAGTGGCCTAATGTCTTTTGTGCACTATGATACAAACATACATAGACATATACATATGCCACACACTAAATAAATAAAGGGTTTTTTTTAAAGCCACATTACTGATACCCACAATATAGCTAAATTTAAGATGATTATGGGATGTGAAAGAAGCCAGACAGTAGCACACACTGTGGGACTCCCTTTACAATATATTCCAGAAATTTAAATTGGATCACTCATGGCAGCAGATAATGGGAAAAGGAACAGCAAGTGAAGCAGGATGCTGGGATTGTTCTAGGGGGCAAGGAAGATCTGGACAAGTGGATTCATCCCCTGTCTTGTATATGAGGATGGTTTCACAGCTATGCATTTTTGTGTCAATGTCATCAAGCAGCACATTTTAAACAGTGACTTAATAGGATCTCAGCTTTAGCCCAGTACTGCTGCTGAAATTGAAAAAAAAAAGGGGGGGGCGGGGAGAAAGACTCCAGATACGGGCTGCCTTTGATGAGCCGTTCTGTGGGTGCTGTTCTCCTCACCTGGCTTGATGATGGTGGAGCGGGGGCATGACCATCACTTGTGGACCCAGACATCTCCAGCTCCAGCTGCACGGGTGTGATGACGGAGCAGGACAGTGAGAGTGGGTGATTGTCCAGACCACCGACAGGTCAGGAGCCTCAGGGACCCAGCAGCCGCCGGGTGACAAGTGTTCTCTCACTGTTCACTCATGTCCAATAATTTAATACAGTTTTGACATTTCTCCAGCTTAGTGGCCTCCAGGGCTCCAGCCACATGCAATCAGGTGGATGAAAGCCTGAGCAAAGGGCATGGATATGCTGGCTTTCTGTCATTTTGCAGCCAGAGTCCAGCAGGCACAATAACAGACTGTGAAAGAGAAGCTCAGGATCTTGGGAAATTGTTATGTCCTGTTAGTCACCTGTGATTCCACTTGCAGAAGAGAACCAGGCTATGCTGGGGGCTCCTAAGGAATCCTAGAAAAGCCATATGCTCCATACTTTTAGACCCCATCAGTGAACTCTCTCTCTCTCTCTCTCTCTCTCTCTCTCTCTCTCTCTCTCTCTCTCTCTCTCTCTTACACACACACACACACACACACACACACACACACACACACACACACACACACACACTGTGCCTCTACCTTGTGGCATTATCATTCAAGAATGCACCCTGAAGATCCCAGGAATACTGTGGTGGCTCAAGCAAGAGGCTGGGGCCTGCTGTGGGCTCGAACCTGCTTCAGTCACATCTGCACCTCAATGTAGGCAGCGTTGGGCTGCCTGGCTGCGGAGATGGTTGGGAAGTCACTCTCATTTCCTCTCTTCCTATCTCCTTCTCTCCCTCCTCTCCATCCTTCCCTGCTCCCCTCCTCCCCCCCCCCCCGCCACAGGTGCAGGTGATGCTTCCCGTACCCCAGGCAGTGTCCTAGATCCTGAGACATTAACAATGAAGGCAAACTTGCTCTATGTCCTTCCTGGGCTAGTGCTAAGGGGACAGAGCTAGAGCCAAGGTGAAGGGTAAAGGACTAGCTTCATCCCTGGGTCTCCAGCTCAATGGGTTCTCTTGGTGAGCCTGCTGTGACTTGTTCCCAAACAGGAGTTTCTACTGGGTCAAATGCTCATTCAATGACTGAAGGCCCCTTCTAAAACAGCAGGCTCTTGTTTCCATAGGCATGTCCTCACTTACCTGCCCTAAGGAACTATCATTTAAGCAGCACTAGCAATAACATAGAAATACAAATACCTAGTGAGTGGTGGCTGGGTGCCAGTCCTGTGCTCAACATGTCCACGCATGACCTTGCTGGATCTTTAAATAGCCTCAGTGAGAGAGTCTACAGAGATTTGCTAAAAATCAATTGAACCAACAGTCAATTCACCAAATGACCAATTTGCCATAGATCAATTTGCCCAATGATCTATTCCATGTTCAGAGATGGAAACACTAACCCATTCCAGATATTGAAATCAGACAGCTGAGGAGGGAGAGAGAAAGAGGAGGAGGAGGAGGAGGAAGGGGAGGTGGAGAAAGAGAAGAATTAGGAGGGTAAGAAGGAGGAAGAGGAGGAGAGAAGGAAGAAGAGAAGGAGGGGGAGGAGGAAGAGCGATAGGAGGAGGAAGGGGAGGAGGGGAAGAATGAGAAGGAGTGAGATGTCAGTAGCAGCAGCAGCAGCAGCAGCAGCAGCAGCAGCAGCAGCAGCAGCAGCAGCAGCAAGACTTGGGCCCACAGATCCAGAGGGCCAGGTCTTAGGTGTACCTAGCCAGAGTGCTGTGATCCAGGTTTGCAGAACCAGGACCAGGATGTGGGTCCCAGCAAAGCCTGGTAGCCTTCCACTTGGGGAAATCTTCTGTGAGTGACCTCCCAAGATGAAGGAGCTAGAGCTGTGCCATCAGTCCACCTGCTCCAGGCGGCCCAATTGGGAAGACACCAAGGCTCAGGGCTGTCTGACCCTAAGCCAGGATCTACTTCTGGTCCCAAAGGTGGGGAGTCTCCCATCCTTTGTGGCCACCATCCTGCACCCTAGGGATGCTGGTACCTCCATGCCAGCATCTGTGTGGGGACTGAGCAGCCCACACCCTACCCGGGCTATACCCAGAACCCCACGAGAACATAGTATTTCCTCTAAACAAATCAATTTGCTCCCACCACACAGAAGGGAGACAGTGTCTGTGTATCAGAAATGTAGAAATGGAAACTTGCAGTTTGGTTAGCTGTGATCCTCAGAGGTGTGCCCTCTGCTCAGGGGTCACTGATCTCACTCTGATCCTCTGTTGTCTCACACCGGGGTTGATCTGAGATTTGGTTGGCTGTGATCCTCAAGGCTTACCACCCTGCCCTGCCAGCTAGACAGCAGTTTGCTTTCTTTCCCCTCTCTCCGGCTCCCTTGCTAATCATGTGATATGTGAGAGCAGGAAAACAGCTTCAGAATGCTGCTGTCTCCTATTAATTAGGATTTACTTCCTTTGTTACATGAAGCGATAGAGATGGTGCTGGTGGTGATTCAGGTAGCCTTCCCTGGAAGACAAGAATTTGTCTAGAGTGTGGATTTGTTTTCAGGGAGCTGTGGTGTGGGAGACCTTGAGAGGAGTCTGTGTACTAGCATGGACCCCATCTGATAAGGTAGCCAGAGGATGGAGGTACGGTTGCTAGGAGGAGAGACGAGCTGGGCTGTAGGAAGAATGGAGAACCTTTCAGTGGTGCTGGTCAGTGGCCTTTTCATGAGGATGACGGGATATCTAAGAATGGCTGTAGAAGGAGCAGGCCACTGGACTCAGCTTTGCTGGCTGGAGAGACTCATTCTAGGCAATCCACATCCTGTCACTGACCTAGCCTGTCCTGGAAGTCCTGGGTGGTACAGGCAGCCATGCCAGGGGATGAGCAATAAGAAACAAGGAATGATTGACTCCAGACAGACCCTGGGCATGGATCTTCCCATGTGTGTTGCTGAGGCTTGGGACACCTCTATCTACCTACTCAATGGCTTTGTCGTGCCTGTTCCTCACAGTCTGGGCTGGAATTGGATGTACCCTGTCATTGAAGTTCTGAGAAGCATCACTTATTCCTTTCTGGCTTTATGACTAAGCATCCTTTCCCAGGGTCACTTCCTGTCTGCTGACTGACTGTCTTCTTGACCTGTTCATCCTCCAAGAGAGCACCAACAGGGCTCTTCTCATTCCCTTTGATGAATAAAAGGAATCCAAAATGCCAGTGGTCCTATACATTACAATGTCCTTGGTGGCCATCTCTGTCCCTAGGAAATTCACACCACTTGGCCAAGGGTCAAGCTTTCCTCAACCAGGCCTGGCCTGGGTTAGCAGTCTAGCCATGTCTTTACATTGTCAGCTCCTCACCGAAGAGGGACCAGAATACAAGTATGGGTAGTCCGATGAGGTCTTTGTAGGCTCAGCATCAGCTGCCAGAGCTTGGCAATGACGGGGCAAGTGGCCCCGATGGTACTGACGTTCTGTTCCTGAAAGTATTCGGGTTACTGATCATAGGATAGTGAAGAGGGGACTCTGTGTCACAGGCTGTAGTGAGAGAGACTCCAGATGCCAATCCTGGGACACCCATTCTCTGACCTGCTCTGTGTGTCTCGGGCTGTGACACACTTTGTGTCTTCCCAGCTGTTGCTTAACCTTCAGGCTCTTTGTGACACTCAGGGCACCTGTACCCTGCCATTCCAGGAAGCACACTCAAGATGCTTCAAGACTGGGAATCAAAAAGCCCATCGAGGTGTGCTTGACTCATAAAAGGAGCTGGCACTCTACAGTGTCATATATGGGAGGCACAGTCCAGAAAACCCTTGGAGAAAAGGAAGGTTCCAGAACTCTCCCCATGTCAGTATCTCAAAAGGAATGTGTTAGGTTGATGGTGTCAGGCTCTGTGGGCCCATGGTCCTGGATTCCACACCCCCATCTTTACTTCACCTACTTTATTCTAGCATCTTCTCCCTTCAAGTGGTGACTCAGCCATCTCAGAATCCCCTCCACCCAACCCTGGTTATCCTGAGGGCAGAGCTGTATCTTCCCAAGAAAGGCCTTAGCATGGACAACTGTCTCCAACTGCCCTTGTCATTTCCCTGTATGTAACCCCACCCACACCCTCTGCTGACAGGGCTGCACCACCCCAGGCTTCCCATGCCTGCGCATCCTTACTTCTGCCTGTGGGATTCCTCAGCACTGTTGTTGGCTGAGCTAAGTGAGGCTAATCTATCCCCAGGGATGTCTATGCTCACTCCCCACAGTGGTGAAATGGGCCCTGAATCCCCAGGGACAGAGACTACGAGGCCAAAGCCTTGGCAGATGGGCGCCAGCTGAGCATATCTTTTCCCTGAGATATTAATTATGGTAAGGAAGGCGGGCACAGTCTGGGTGCGGGTGGAAATTTTCTGGTGCATCTTGCTCAGACAAGAAGCAGCAGGAATTGGGAGCAACAGCCCCTCCCTTCTTCCTTGTCTGTCTGTTCTTCACAGGGATGAGCCTGCTCCTCCACGGGGCTTCCCATGCTCACAGCCTGACCCTCCACATCTCTAGGGCTCCAAGAAAGATTGGACAGCAGGTCAGGTTTTACTCTGTGTAAAGGAAGTTGATTTCCCAAGGACAGGCAGGGAAGGGCTGGGAGGT
Source organism: Sigmodon hispidus (assembly GCA_004025045.1). Classification (NCBI taxonomy): domain Eukaryota; kingdom Metazoa; phylum Chordata; class Mammalia; order Rodentia; family Cricetidae; genus Sigmodon; species Sigmodon hispidus. The sequence continues at coordinate 137,575 of PVIH01001272.1, read as the reverse complement.
TGGGAGCAGGACCCTCTAGGACATCTCTATGACCCCCAAGCCTCAGTTTTGCATAAGCAGCTCCTGAGGGGGAGGAAGGGGAGATCCTCAAAGCACCTGCTGTTATGAAGAAAACCCAAAGCCAGAGCACATAGATCTGGCCATGGAGGTGGAGCAGGCCATCCATCTGTGTCCTAGCAGACTTCTGGAAATCCTCTGGCTAGCCTGGGCTCATTTGTGCCCAGGCTGAGTCCTGAGCTGCAAGAGATTCACCACAGAATCGAGCAAAGATTCCCAGGCTTCACATACAAGTGCATGAAAGTCTGGGTCTCCGGGCTCAGCAGCAGTGTACTGGCCTCACTTGCAGGACTCAAGGGGCAATGGCTCCTTCTCCACCTTCATGGATCATGCCTCTGGGGCTTCAGCTGTGTGGACCATGGAACAGCCCTGGCTAGCCTAGGGTCTCCTCCTGTCCCTTCCATTGTGGTGCTACTTAAAAGAAAGCTCCAAGGTTGAGTTTCGGGCAACCTGATGGAAGCTGGTGCCCTTTTCCAAGGACCTGAGCTCACAGCCAGCTGTCCTTAAGGGGGATGGTACCTGTGACAACAGAAGGCAGATCAGACTATGTGGCCTCATTATGTTCCTGCCTGTGTTCTTTAGCACTGCCCATGATGTGGTGGCTGCTATAGTAACCACACAAATGAGGTGACAAAGGGAGTCCCTGGACACATCCAAAGAGCATCTCAGCTCTCAGAGATTTGAAATAAAAAAAAACCCAGAGGCTGGTGGGCCTGACGTTGGGACCTCCCTGGGAAGAAGGAAGTAGAGGGAAGGAAGCGTGAACCACTCTCCTCCCCCAGACTCTACAATGTGATGGACGTTTACGCATATATATATGTAGCTCTTTGGGCACAGAGCAATGACTGTCCAGGTCACTGACATCAGACCCTAGTCCTCAGCCTTTACTCTGTAATACACTAGCCTCAACTCACTTCAGGGTCTCAGGTGCGCATGAGAAACAGGACAGTGCTTCCCATTTCCCAGCTGAACAAACTGAGATCTTGGGAGGTACAGTCATATGATCACAGCTATGTAGCAGACAGAGTCCAACCTGACCATTGGGCTACAAAGAACCTGTTGTCCGCAGAGACTGCCTGTGTTGTGTCTTCTAGGTTTGATGAGTTTAGTGAGGAGACACTCTGCACGGTGATTTGAACAGGGGATATGACAGTGAAGAAGACACCCTGAAAAAGCCCTGCTCTGAAGATGGGGCTCAGCCTACAGTGTTGGAGAAGCTGGCTGGGCCTGATGGAGCTGGTCTGCAGGTACCCCAGACAGAAGACATCTCCCCAGATGCAGGCAAGAGGGAGGAATGTTACTATTACAGCAGATAGAAGCATAAGATTTGTCACAGTTCAGGGACATGATTACCTGTCCCTGAATGGACTATAAGGTCACCAAGAGCCATGCAGTCTCTGTCCAGCACTGCTGTCAGGGCCCTTAATTTAGAAAGATACTGTAGCAAGAAATGTAAAACAGCTTCCTCCGCAGTGTCCCTTCAGCGCCCTCTAGTGATAGAGCTGGGCATCGCTTCATGGCACAGAAGATGCACTAAGGAAGCTTGGGGTGGGATTGGGAGCCACCAGACAAGCATAACCCATGGTCTGCAACCAATGACTAGCTGGTCACCTGGAGCTCTTCATATGGCTGTTTTTGTACAGCCCTTGAGCTAAAAGATATTTTTCCCTTATTGATTGAAAGAAAATCAAGAGAAGTCTTCCATCATATATCAATACTGTATGAAATTCAGACTTTAGTCTTCATGACTTCATTTAAGATTATGCATTTTAATTATCAATTTAAAAAAAAACCAAAATAAAGCAGAGATGTCCTTTTTTTTCATCTGATCACACCTGCATCATATTCTAGAGTTTTCTTTGGGTCCTCCAAGCCCCAAATTAATCCAATAATATATTTAGTACCTAATCTCTACAGAAAACATGTAAGAGGTCCTGCTCTGAGTTAGGGACTCAGCTTCCTCAGTCATTCTTCATCAGTCCAACTGTCACCACCCAGCACTATCCATCAGGCTTCACAGTCGCTCCATTCTGGTAATGCTTTGTAGGGTTCAGAGCTAGGAGACCAGAAGGGACACTAGGAAGTATCACTGGGACTTCTCATAGGAGCCATCAGAAAGCAGGGACTCCATTTCTACTCACTACTCAAGATCTGGCCCATGGCAGAGGTCTCTGGGAAGTTTCTGGGTGAGGTCATCTGAAGTTGTGGCATGCCCCTCATACATCCAACTCTATGACCAGATTTGACCTAACCTTAGATTGGAGGTCTAGAGGCCCAGCTGCCTCCCATCCTTTTACACAGGCCTGCATATCCCCTTCCATGGTCATCCTTTTCAACACACACCCCAGCCTAAGACACACTCCTCCTGTGTGGGAGCTGGGCTCATTTCAGTCAAGGCAGCCGAGACCCAAAAAAACCACCAGGTAAGAGCAGACATAGTGGTCACGATGGGAACTTCTGCCATCACAAGACTGCCATTACGTTCCAGCCCATGTGTCCCAGGTGAACCCCACACCTTCCACAGCTTTACCTCATTAAATACCTGTCCTCTACCTTTAGTCCAGGGCCCTGCACACAGCTGTCTACCTCAGCTCTTCTATCTGTAAAATGGGTCTAAAAACATATAACTATTAAGGTGAAATTAACAGAAATGTCCAACATTATAACATGATAGTGTCATCTACAAATGTTTTGTGCTATATTCATAGCCATCTGAGGATAAGGGTGGCCCTCAGGACACAGGTTGGATATACCTTCTGACACATGAAAGGTACCCAAGAGATGGTAGCTTTAGAGATCCAATGCTGTCCTGACCCAAGTCTCTGATACTGAGTCTTGTGATCAGAGCAGCCCCCACCCCCTGCCCCATGCTGATGTACTCATTGTGCCCGGTGACCACCAGCAGCCAAGAAGCAGAGGCTCATGGTCGAGAAGCTCCCGCACAGCACCCTTCTTTCCCCTCATTAATTGCATCCTTGGAACTGGAGCAGATGGAGGGAGGGGGTCTGTTTCTCTCAGTTTTTCAAAGAGCTTTGGTCTGGGAGATAACTGTGTAATTAAAAGAAGAGAAATGCAAAACAAGCTTTTAGACAGACCAAGCCGTCTTCGCCCCCTCGTAAATCTATTAATGAACTGTCATTGTGAGATAAAGCCCTGTCCTGACCCGAAAACCAGTTCACGGGGCGGGGGGGGGGAGCGGGGGGGGTTTAGAAGACTGGCATTGTAGACCTAGGCCTCATGTGGGAAAGAAAAATTAATCAGCTTAGCTCTATCTATCTGCACAAATTCAAGAAATATCTATTGGTTGCCTAGTGATATGGCATTTTCTACCAGACACTGGCTGCCCTGGGGAACCTGGTTATCCCACTCTCTGGAGCATCTGTCAATCAAATCTGGAAAAGATGAATGCCTGGGTGGTAAAGTCCTAAAGATCTGAGAGGCACGGGGAAGCTAAGGTTAGTGACAGGAGTCTGGGTCTGAGCAGGTCTTCAGAGGTCCAGTTATGGAGGACTCTCACCCTACACAGGGACCAAGCCAGACCCTTGAATGTTATAAGCCAATCTCTCTAGAAGGAGGGGATTTGTGGGGAGGTATAGGGTTAGTTACTCAGGAGAAAGGCAGGAAGAGTATGGGACCTGTGGATAGCACTGGAGTGTGTGTGGTACCTCATGGCTGTCCCACATGGGGAGCAAGCCAGGTCTTCTGCAGCTCTGTATCAACTAACTGTAGATGGACCAAGGAGAGCAGTAACTAAGAGCATCCTCAGTGGTTGCGTCCACTGGAGTATTCCTCAGAACATCTGGCAGTGAGCCATTAGCAGCTAGAGGATGAATACTGGCAGAACCTGACAAGAGGTACCTCAGACCTCACTCTGACGCCATCACAGATGACAATTCTACCCATTCAGCACCATTCTCTTGGGCCCTCTCCTTGACCTTCTCACTTCTCATTGCTCTTAATAGAAAAGGGTCTCGTCCTGGGTTTCTGAATGGGTGGAGCCCCAGACCTCATCACTTAGAATAATGAATGTCTCTGGAAGACCCAGTGATTGGTCCAGGAGTGGATGGGGCCAGAGATGAGGTGGAAGTTTATGTAGATGCAAATGTAATAATGTTCAGGTTTTTAGTAAGGATGTCTTAAGAAAGACCTCAAAAACCAAGCAAACAAACAAACAAAACTGGGCATTTTGAGTTTTTCCCACTTTGGGGCGAAGTTAAATGAAACTGTAATTAATCCACTACTTACACAACTATGTCTTAGTTGTCTAGGAGTTCAGTTCAGAGTGCATGTCTAGAAAAGGCTGTTCTTGATGTGGCTGACCTGTCTACACCCCTAGCAATGCAGGCTGGCCAGGCTCTATCCAGCCTCCCGCTGCTCAGCTGACTCAGTCCTGCCATTTCTCTGAGAAAGACTTTATGTCACGTAACCCTTCAAATGTGGAAGCTTCATCATGTCACATGCTTATTAGCTGAATAAATGTACTATAAAGTGTCCTTGGTGTGTCTGAGTCATTTTTATTGCACTGAAAATATTTATTTATTTGTGTGTGTGTGTGTGTGTGTGTGTGTGTGCAGGCACACACTTGCCATGCCAACACGTGGAAGTCTGTTGCTAAAATCTCTTTCCTGGGGGAGATGAGAACAACATTATTCCTCCTCATAAGGTTCCTGCCACAAACTAAAGTGTGATGTCACCACACTTTGTCCTGGGGACCCAATGAGCTTATGGGGCTTTACTTACAGAGAGTGGTAACCCCAAGGCATGGAGAGAGCTTTCTGCAGCTGCATAGACAGAGACTGATTTTCCCACTCTTCCCTAACCGTATATTCTGCTGGGACCCCCCAAACCGCATGACATGAGGCTAGAATAGCATGCAAATGGACAGGAGGAGAGGTCTGGTCTGATTCTAAAGTGAGGGTCTGGTGACTGTCTCCATTCCTTCCTTCTAAGAAGGAATGTCAGCAGTCCACAGGCCCAATTGTGGTGGACCCCCACAAGTAGGTATGTGAGCTTATGGAGATGGCAGCACATTGGCTCAGAAGGCACCTAGCAACACTTTGTGCTTCCTCCACCTCTTACATTCTTTAGCCCACCTCTTCTGTAGTGGTTTCCAGAATGACATTGTTCACCTACCCCCAGGGAAGGAATTTTAGCAACATATTGAGTAGGCAGAAGAGCATAAGTAAAGTAGAGATAAAGTTCAGGGAGATTCTGGCATTGCTCCTGCTGTGGACAATGACTTGGTATCTTTGCCCTGGCCATCCTCTGGAAAAACGTTTTGGTGTATGGATGACAATGTTAACCCCTGAGTGCTTTGAAGATCTGGAGACCTGTTTGAGAGACACAGAGTGCACCTGAAGGAGCAAAGATGGGAAATGGGTCCACAGAGGCACAAGCATGTAGAGAGCTGCATGCAGCCGCACCTTAAAGATGGCGCTGGCTTCCGCCCTCCACCTTCCCGATGATGAGTGCTCTCAGTGATAAACAACTCCATATTTGGCTAAGGATAAGGATCTGGCTTGCTTCCGCGTACCTGGGCCTATCGGTAGTGCCCACGTGGCATACCAAGGTTGGCCGCCCAGAGGCTATTTAGGCTGTGAGCAGGTTTCCCTGGAGGAAGAAGAAGAAGAGGAGGAGGAGGAGGAGGAGCAGGAGGAGGAGAAGATTGTTCAAGGTTCCTGAATAAACTGCTGAAAGAAGAGCCTGGTGTTGCGCCTTCCTTGCTGGTCGAGGTGGTTGTGACACAAGTACAAGGTGCAGCTGTGCCATTCTTGGAACCTTTATTGTTCTGGTGATGGGGATGTCTGATAGCCTGGGCCTGTAAATGCTATAGAGAAGACAAAGGATAAAGCCAGATGAAATGTTGATTAAGAATCTCAATGCTAGGGTGGGTCATCTCCCTAGGACTGATGAGTTATGAATGCTTTAGAGACCCCTAAACAATAAATGATATCACCCCTGTGGTGCCATTCCAGAACTCAATGGTAAGACTCTATTGTTGAAGATATTCTATGCTTGACTGTAGAACTTGAAGAAACAAGGGCAACACTGAATTAGAAGTGTCCCCTCCATGAGAGTAATCGAAAGGGCTATCAAGGTTGCTAGGGGGGATTATAGCTCAAAGTCCTATCAGCTGTAGATTCTACACACTTTATAATGGAAATGCTGACTGGTGCAATAGTGGCCAAAATGGTTAGGTAAAGAACCAGTTCTCTGATCGGACTTAAAGGAAACCCTACGACATCCAGTAATGGGAACTTAGACATAAAAACTGTAGTTAAGGAAGGCCCAGTCCCCACTGAAGTGACAGCTATTGTCTGGGTAAATAAATATGATGTGCCAGTCAAGATGCTTCTCAACATTTGTATTTATAACAGTATGTATGACTGCTGTCAGTATCCATTTGGATATTTTCCCATTCTCTGCCTTTTCCTCCTTTGTGTTTTATAGCAGAAGGAATAGTGCAGATACTCATCGACAGTCATGATCTGAAGACAGTGATGAATGAGAGGGCCTGAGGGTTTGGGGTCTCTTAGAATAGAAATTAGGCATCTATGTCTCCCCTTCTAAGGCTCGGGAACCATTGTGGAAGAGGGATACAGAAAGAATATAAGAGCTAGAGGAAGGTAGAGTGCTATGAAATACCATTCTCCAAACAAAACATCTATCATCTTCATGAGATCAGCCTGCCTGTTTTCACCCACACTCCTGTGAGTAACCCCAATAAACTCACTGATTTCCCAGGTAAACTGTGATGGAGTCCTATTTTGATTTGTGGTTATGACTCTAGAAGAAGCTCAGGATGCTGTTTTTATTCTACCCCAGGGGAAGAATTTTATCAATAAGGTCAAAGGACAACTTTTGAGAGTCAGTCATCAGACTTGTATGACAAGTGCCTTTAGTCTCTGGGCCATCTGGTAGACCCTATTGCACTTTTCATAGGAAGACTTTGTACTGCACAGTAAAGGGTTGAATCTCTGTATCTTGAGTTGTCATCATTGTGTGCCTAATGCAAAGTGTTAATTTATAGACGGTGAGCCTGAGCAACCTTTGCCATAAAGGAACATTCTAGATTGAGCTTCTGAAGCTGCAGGTGGGTTTCACCGTACAGGTACTAGAAAGGCTGAAGGGAGGAAGAAGCTGCCCTTGGGTGCAACCTGGTAAGGGGATGAGCAGCTTCACAATAGTCATCATCACACTTCAGGCCCTGGGTTCGATATGTTCATGGGTAAGGCTAGCTCAGTGGTAGAGCATCTGCCTGGTATCTATAGGGTATCTATCACTGCTGGGTCACAGGTCTTTTCTGAGGCCAGCCCCATCCTAGGTCAGACTGTAGATGAAGCTGGAGCCTCTGCAATGAGTCCCTGGACAAGGGGCCATGGTTAGGATGCTGATCACTGTCTAGAAAAGGGTTCTTGGGTACTCAGCTTTAGGGCTGTCCCTATTGTGATCTGAGAGAAGGGGCCCTGACCTTAGGGCTCTAGGATTGACCCTGTGTGATAGGCCAGAGATCCTTCAGAAAGGCCATGGCTGGCACTTTTAAGGGCTGTATTCCCTGATGTAGTCTTCAGAGGGTGGCAGGATTCCAGGAAGGCTTAAAATCTAGATCTCAGACAAAGACTTTTAGAGTTTTGTAAATCTGGATGATTACATGAGATGGAATGGTCCAGAGTGGCCAGACAGTCTTCCACTTGTGAGCTCAGAGCTGACTGTAACAAAAGCCTCCCAAATACAGGAATTGAAATATGAGTGCAATAGTATGTAAGCCTTCCCATAGGAACCTGGTACATAGTGTAGGCATCTCCCCATTACAACCAAGCAGCCTAGCTAAGGGTTGGAAATACACCATGCATAATCATCCAGGGCAGACCAAGTCCTGTTTCCCTATCTGCACAGAGGCTGCCAGGCTGGGCACATGAGCAGCTGGGTGCTGGGTGCTGGATCCTAGGGCTGTTTGGAGCAGATAAGCAGGTAGCAGGAGGGATACCTGACCATGTGCCTTTGACTCAAGCTCAAGCAGGAGAGGCTCTGGGCAGGGAAATAGAGGTCTTTCTAGGGTGAGGTGTCTTTCTGTATGCTGTGAATACCACTGGTTAATAAAGGGACTGTTATGGCCTATGGCAAAGCATCTTAGAAGCAAGTAAAAAAATCAGCATAGATAAGGGGGAAGGAAGGCAGAGTCAGAGAGAAACGCTGCTAGCTGCCACCCAGAGAAGGCAAGATGTAAAAGTACAGGTAAACCACAAATTATATGGCAAACACAGATTAATAAAATGGGTTGAGCTGAGTTGAAAGATCTAGCAATAATGAGCTTGAACCATAAGCCAAACAGTTTATAAATGTAAACCTTTATGTGATTATGCAGGGTTAAGCAGCTGCTGAACTGCAGATCCAGACCTTGGGCCAGAAACTTCTGACTACAGAGGTCCCACCTTTTCCCTCCCCCCAGGCTCTTCCCAGTTGCTCACACAAATATAAGCTGCCATTGTGTAGAGGTGTCACAAACACCAACCACCAGCAATTCACTGCCTATGGTGGACCAGGCACAAACTGGCACTTGGAATCCCTCAGAAACCACTTTCTTTTTAGATCCTGAAGCAGGTCTGACTTCCTCCAGGACAGAAGACACTACCATTATTAACTTGACCTAGAAAGTAGTGAGTAGCCTGACTTGCCCTCATGTCTGGCTGCAGAAGTAAATGGCTTCTCCATGTCACGTACACACTGCATGTCTCCAAGGAACAAATTCTTATCCTCAGCCAAGGCCCTGAGATGAGACTCCAAACAGGGTTGGGGGGTGTAGGAGGAGCTGGATTTGAGGATGCTGTAGCAGTAGTACACATTTGGTAGCATCAAAATAATTTAGAAATACTCCCAGGTAGACAGAGTAGTGATAGAGGAAGGGAGAGAGGGGCCAGCCCAGTAGGGGTGGTGACCCTGGGTTCAATCCTCCCTTCAAAAGCCCTAAGGGAACCTGAGAAGGCAGAGATCTAACAGTGCCTATTCCACAGATTAGGAAACTGAATCTCAGAGTGGTCAAGAACGTACCTAGGGAGGTGAGGTCACAGGAAGTGCTGGAGCATAATGCAACCTAGGCTCTGCTTCTCTGCTTGGCCTCCCAAGCCTACTCTATTTTGTTTTCTCTCCCACTGGAGGCCTTCCAGAACATTCCTGACCTGTGCTAATTTCCTTTTCAGCAAGGTAGGCCAAGGTGACTTCAGGAGCCCTCAAGGTTGACTCTGATCTGCTCTTCAGTGTCTGAGGCTCACAGTGCACTAGCCAGCACTAGCCTCTAGCTCCAGGCTCCTCCTTATCTGAAGTCTAGGATCCTCCCCTTATTCTAGCCTCAGGCTCCTTCCACCTCCAGCCTTAGGTTTCTCTTCTCAAGGACAGGCTTCACCTCTTACTACAGCCCTGAGTTACTTCCCTGACCCCAACTCCAGGCTCCCCATCCCAGTTCTAATTCTTCCTTTCCTCGGTCTCCAGCCTCCTTTCTTCAGGTTGTGTGTCCCCTAAAGGCACCCATAGTATTATTTATAAGGAACCAGGGGCTACTGTGTGCTGGGCAAAGATCCAATTGGCTGAGGGAGACCATGGCTGGCCTCTGGCATCCCTCTTGTGTGACCCAATGAAAGCTGTGTAACCTTTCTGGATGCCTGTTTCTTCAACTACAAAAGGGATACATCTAGTTGTAGAAGGCTAGATGGAAAATGTGTGACTCAGGGTCGGGCCTGATTCCAGAGTGAGCTCAGGTTGTCTCTGCCAACCTCAATTGTGTGTGAGAGACCCTTCATCTATCACTTTCAATTGGGTCTTATGTTGGATTATTGTAAAAATCTCCTCAATCAATCCAACTGTTGCAGAAGAAGGATGATTCCAGAGTGCCGAGAGCTGTTGCCCCTGGGCGGCCTCCCAGAGGAAACACATCAGCTTGTGTCTCTACCTTTTCTTTGGTGTCATAGCACTATGTCAAAGCAGATGCCAGTTCCCTTTGCTGGTGTGACTTTGACTTTTATGGGAATGTCCCCATCATTCATGGGGTCCTCTGTGCTGTGTTTGCTCTTTTCACTTGACACTGTTTGCAGTGAGCTGTGTAGACATGAGCACCCGTGGCCTGTGGGGCTGCTCTGCACAGGAGATTCTTCTATTGTCCACCAGTCTCTGTACACCTAACGCTTCTAGCCTAACTGATGCTCTTCAGGCAACTGTTGCTTGTTTATCTGCTGTTGCAGACCAGGCATTAATGAATATACCCGCACGAATTCCTGTTGCACCTGCATAGCAGATTCTCTGGAGAGAATGTTCTAGAAGGGAATTGCTGGCATGTGGAGACAGTGTTTGATCAACTTCGCAGGTCGGTTACAAATTGTTCTGTTCTGTGGCTGCACCTGCTTCCCCTCCCAGCAGAGCTGTGTAGAGTTTATAGATTTGCATCCAGATTTGAGTCTGAGGCATCAGAACTGTTGACTGTTGTGCCTGGTTGGGAGTGTAAAGATTCCTGGCATTCCACGTAGCTGAGCCAACTCGGCTCAGGTGGCATGCCCCTGGGTGTGGCTGCATAAACCCTGCAGCATAAATTCAGAAGCACCTCCCTGTACCCATGATGCATATCTGTACATGACCCTTCCCTTAAAAGAGACTGTGCACACATGGCACATGCTCCAGTCTCTCTGTTCCCTGACTTCTGTCCTGCTCCTCTGCTTCTGCACCCGCCTGGGAATTCTCTCTTAAATAAACTCTTGTGTGTGGCCTTGACAGTGTATATTTGCTTTCATGTGCAAAACTAACAGGGAGACCTCCAAAGAGACCACCAGAGACACGAGCTCTCTGAAATGCAAAAGCAAGGTTTATTAAAAAGTATGAGCCATGGCAGGGACTTTGTCACAAGCACATCATTGTAGCAAAGACTGGAGGAGGTACCTGTCCCTCTGCAAGCTAAGTTTTTAAAGGCAAAACCATAAAGTTACACATCAATTAGGGATCTCAGTATGGATGCAATAAGCTGTCCTTAGGGACTTTCCAGAATTCCTGTTATCTTGGCCTTCAAGTTGTTCAGTTGTTTGTCAAACCCATTTTGTGTAGATTATCTCCTGTGCTAGGACAGTCTGTGGTTAATCAGTTGCTATTAGATGGTCCTAGGCTATCTCCTGTGCTAGGACATTTTGACTTTGTACTTTCAAAGTCCTTGGAACCTATGTCAGCAAAACTTAGGCCTGCTTCAAGCTAGGATCAGGGACCTGCTCAAAATAAAGGTGCTTCCCTGGTTCTTTATTGACAAGAGAGTAGGTATAAGATACTAATGTGTGTGTGTGTGTGTGTGTGTAATGTAGAGGCCAGAAGTTGACATCTAGTGTCACCTATGCCTTACACTTAGAAATTTTGTTTTATTTTTTTCTAATATTTTAAGACAGAGTTTCTATGAGTAACAGCCCTAGCTGTCCTGGAACTCACTCTGTAGACCAAGCTGACATTGAACTCACAGAGATCCACCTGCCTCTGCCTCCCAAGTGCTGGGATTGAAGGTGTGCACCACCACCACCTGGCTTTGCCCTGTTGTTTTAGATAAGGTTTCTCAGTGAATCTGGAGCTCCCCAAGGAGGACCAGCCTGCCTGCCTAGCAAGTTTCCTGGCTCACCTATGTCTACCTCCTCAGTGCTGGTACTTAAAAACTCATGCCACACACACATCCGAGTCACTGGAATCAAACTTGGGTCTTCACCCATGTTTATCAGGCACATTATTGTAGTATTAGGTTACTAGGCTGGACTTTCTGGCCTAGGCCAGAGGTTCAGATCCATTCTCAGCCCCACTTAGCCTCAAATAATCACACAAGACTTATGTTAATTTTATGCTGATTGACCTAGGGCCCAGGCATATAATTTGCTAACTCTTTCATCTTAACCCATAATTTGTATTTTGTTCAGTCATGTGGTACCTTTTCTTAACAGCATTTCAACTTCTTTTTTTCTGTGTCTCCTGGTTTCTTAGTCTGGTAGCCCAGCCCACACTTCCATCTGGCTCTGGCCAATCAGCCTTTTATTAAACCAATAGGAGAGACAAATATTTACAATGTATCAACATAATCCCATTACACATTACCAACTGAGCCACCTCCCAAGCCTTGAGATGCTCATCTGTATACTGTTCATGAGATCAGTGCCGCTGGCTATGAGTGAAACTAACTCTAATTTCAAGTCATTACAGCTCTTTGTGTTTCATCTATGCAATTCCCATTTTCATCTAATTTTTTACTCTTTGTTCCCATCCTACTGATTTTACCAAGCCTTTCATCTATTTAGGATAATAACTGTTTATTAACCACAGTGTAATATTTTTCCCTATCCAAGATTGCCTGCTTACCTCCTCATAGTGTGGACTCTTAGAATCATCGTTGTTGCGATTTAGGCAGTTTTTTTATTCTCTTCCTTTCATGGTTCATCCTTTTAGCACTTTGGGGAAAAAGTATTTTGCTACTCAAGGTCATAAAAATAGTCCATATTCTCCTCTAACATATTTAAAGTTTTGCATTTTCCCTATCCATCTGGAATTGATTTTCATGGCATTCTAGATTAGATTTTGATTTGATTTTTCTCCATATGGACAACTTACCATTGCAATGTGGTTCCCCAGTGTCCACAGACACCCTGCAGTCCTCTGTTTGTGCTCTTATTAAATCCCTGGTCTCAGTGTCTCACATAGCCCTTGTCATCTGAAATGGATTGAACCCTGCCTTCTTTTCCAGGTGTGGTTTGGATACTTCCTGGCTTCCTTTTGTTATTACTTTTATAATCAGCATGTCAAGTTCCTTGAGATTTGCTATATAATGTTAAGGAAAATTTGATGGATCTGGAGAGATGTTGAAGGACAGCTGCTATCTTTGCGGGGACAAACCTTCCTGTTGGTGACTGTGTCACATCTCTCTGCATTTTGGCTTGGAACTTCTTTCAATAATTTTTCTCTAGAAGCATTCTAAATATTTTTGTCCGTGTCTTCTGTTAATAAAACCAAATATCATTTAAAGCTTTTCTATATGGATGGATGCTCAGATTCCCAGGATAATGTAAACCTGGTGGGAAGGCATGATGAATTTTGCAATTAACTCGTATTTTAGCAGTTTCACAGTGATGGTGATTTCTGTAGCTATGTCCACTGGAAATATTTGAATTACATACTTCTTATAATATTTTTATTTGGGTTTTGGTACTAGGATTATTGTATCTTAATAAAAGCCATGACGAGTTCTCAACTTTTCTTATTTCTGGAAGTTTAAGATAGCTGATAATACAGTGTTTCTTTGGAGATGAGTTTAAACTTCAAATTTGATTATTTTAAGTTAGCATAAATTAGTTGGGGAGGTGAGATTGCTCAGTAAGTAAAGTAAGGGTAGGGATCTGGCTTTGGTTCCTAGAACCCTGGAAGAAAAGGCTGGGTTTGGTAATGTCTGGTGCTTGGGAGATCGACAGGCAGACTCTCTGGGACTCAACCACAGGGAGAGAACCTGTCAGAAAAACAACGTGAATAGCTGTGAGAAAGGCAGCCTAGAGTAAGCAGGAGAAACCAGAATTGTTAACCATACTGCCTACTTTTTTCAACAGAAGGAAGAACAAGGCCTGGTCACCGGAATGCTTCAGTGAAAGTGTCAAACAACCAGGTGATCCTTTGCTGTTCTATTAGAGGCGAGCCTCCACCTGGATTTCCTACATCCTGGAGAATCATTTAGGCTCTAATCCTGGGCTTTTTCTCTCATTAAGTAAAACTCATCTTTATAAAAGAGATCCCATGTATTTTGCATTCTCCAGCAACAGAATCCATTCTTATGTTTTTGTAGTGGTTTGAAAGAAAATGGACCCCCAAAGGGAGTGACACCCATTTGGCTATTAGTTAAGCTGATAGTATTATATTAGTGTTAAAAAACCAGGCTTCTCTTGGCCTGCCTTCCTAAGTGGGATTTTTTTTGTAGGGACTGCCAGCTCTTCAATAAATGACACAGAGACTTATTAATTATAAATGCTTGCTGATAGCCTAGGCTTGTTACTAAATAGCTCTTACAACTTATTAGCCATATTTCTTATCTACATTCTGCCACATGGCTCCGTACCTTTACTCAACAGGGCATGCTCATCTTGCTTCTTTCTGTGTCTCTTTGTGACTCTGTCCTTCTTTATCTCAGAGCTTTCTTCCTGTTTGCAAGTCTGACTTAACCACTTCCTGCCTAGCTCTTGGCCATTTAGCTCTTTAGAGAATCACATCTTCACAATGTACAAAAAGATTATTCCACAACATGCCTTCAGTGACTCAGAGCCACAGTTACATGATCAACAGTTGACAAGTACGACATGTGTACCCTTTAAAAGGTCTCCACCACTACAATTTACTCTCTCATGTTCTCTCTTGCTTGCTCTGACTGCCTGTCCCCCCTCCAGTGTGTGTGTGTGTGTGTGTGTGTGTGTGTGTGTGTGTGTATTCTTGTTCCCTCTCTGAGATGGCCTTTTGCTTTTCCCCCCCAACAAATTTCTTACATGAGACCTGTCATATGGTATAATCTCTGTGGCCAAGGTATTTCATACACCACTAAACCCTAACAGCTGGCCCTTTCTGCTTTTTTAAAACATGTTTAACAAGTTATAATTTCTACACAATGTCCTTTCAATCAGTTTGAAAAATATCTGTATACACTTACTTATTTTATTGTCTTGCTGTATTTTTAATGTCTCTTTGAATTTCTCAAAAGCCCTTCAGCCAACCTCTGGATTTGCAAATGAGAACAAAAGGGTTTGAGGTGGGAGTGTCCCCATCCAGGCGTCATATCAAGAAAGTGGCAGAGTCAAGACTTAGAAGTAGGTAAATATAAAATCAGCACTTTCTGGTGGTGCTAGTGATGAAACCCAGGACCTTGCCCATGTTAGGCAATCACTCTGCCACTGAGCCACACTTAACCCTAAGCATGAGAAACTATTTGTAAAATGCAGATCTCCACTACACCATGCAAAGGAGGAAGAGTGGGCGGGACGTAAAAGTGTTCACTGTTACAGAGTGGCAAATTCAAGAACATGCATGTGGGTGACTGGGAGTGTGCTGCTTTGAAAGAAAATGGCCCTCAAAGGGAATGGTACTATTAAGAGATGTGACCTTATTGGCGTAGGTATGGTCTTATTGCAGGAAGAGTGTTACTGTGGAGAAGGGCTTTGAGATCTCATATATGCTCCAGCCACACCCAGTGAGACAGACCACTTCCTGTTGTCAAGTTGTAAAAATCTCAGTTCCTTCTCCAGCACAATGTCTGCCTACATGCCACCATGCCCCACTATAATGACAATAGACTGAATCTTTGAACTGTAAGCCACCCAATGTAGTGGGATTATGCTGGTAATGTTGTAAATATTTGCCCCGGTTGACCAAAGGCAGACAGGAAGTGTGGGCGTGGCTACCAGGCTAAGAAAACTGTGGGAACATCTCAGAGCTAGATAGATGCCAGACACAGAGCCTCCAGAGAGACAAGGCAGATGCCAGGAGACAACCTGGAGGAGAGAAGCTGAAATGCTGCTCTGAGAAAAGGTACCGAGCTGAACAAGATGGATTGAGTTCAGATGAAGGAGCTAGCAAATTATATGCCTGGGCTCTAGGTCAATCAGTGTAAAAGTAATATAAACCTGTGTGTGATTATTTGAGGCTAAGTGGGGCTGGGAGTGGGTCTGAACCTCTGGAAAGTTCGGGCCAGAAACCTAGTACAACAACCCAATTAAATGTTTTTACTTTATAAGAGTTGTTGTGTTCATGTTTCTTCACAGCAATAGAAACCCTAACTAAAGCAGGGAGGACATGCAAAGTATAGTAGGGAGGATTCCCAGGGATGTGAAGAAAAAAGCAAGGAATGAGATGGTTAGACATAAGTCTTAGTAGTATATTCATTGTATCAGGAGACACTAACCTTGGCCCCCAGAACCTGGATATCTGGTTACAGATGGTGCTCATCAGCTGGATCTCTGTGTAAAAATCATGAGGAAGCAGGAAAGGCCCTTCAGTTAGTCATTGGAAGATTTTCTTTCCCTTGTGCTTGGTAGCGGGAACAGCAGTGGGCAGGTGGAAGCATCAGCAGGAGTCACATCCCAGTATCACAGTTCTGGGTAAGAACCTTGGCCATCCATACCCTTAACTCTATAGTAGTTACA
The DNA here is from genome assembly GCA_004025045.1 of Sigmodon hispidus. Lineage (NCBI taxonomy): Eukaryota > Metazoa > Chordata > Mammalia > Rodentia > Cricetidae > Sigmodon > Sigmodon hispidus. Next base: position 121,349 of record PVIH01001272.1, on the reverse strand, counting down.
TCCCTTGGCCTTGGCTGTTGCCTACCCTTGGACCTAAAGACATGACCTTACTCTAGAACTTTTCTAGTGACCTAGGATTAATGACTTCTCTTCTTTAGGACATCCTATCTCTCAGTGTCAACTCTCCATCCTTCTTGCTATCTGTGACCCTCGCTGTCCTCATTGGTCCTGCCCTGGATGCTCATGAACCACCTAATTCCTCCCTCAAGCAGCTGTGCATCTTGCAGCTTTCACGGCCAGCCTCCTGGGGTGCACCTTCTATTGCCACTGACTCTCCTGTGCCCTCACTGCCACCCTGACATCTCTGCTACTTCTTTCTTTGTGCTACTTGCTCAAACCAAACCATGAGAAGTGGGTAAGAAAAGTTTTTTACTTGGACTGTTCTAGAAACACCAGGGTAGGTAGCACAGGAGAGTGTTCCCTGGTCATCAGCTCAGGGAGTGAGCCTGGGCAGCTCACTAATTTAGCTAGAGAGAGAGGTGTCAGAATTAATCATAGCCATTTGCTTTGGGACAATAAGCCTTGCTTATTCAGTGCAACCACAGAAGTAATTCAGCCAGACCACCAGGGGATGTGCTCTCTTCTGGGTTAGCATCATGAGGAGCTCGGGAAGGTCTTCCAAGAGCAAAATATCTGCTAGAGATTGCCTCAAGTAGCCCTGCTGAGGCTTCACCTTCAAGATATGCTGTGAGCAGCTTCGATTATTGTGTGGTTTGCTCATGTTGTCTGTGGAAGGTTCCAGATGGTTGATGCTGACGAGAGGACAGTTCAGCTAGATACTTGACTGACGGTTATTTTGATCAAAGCAGCTAGGGAAGCAAGGAAGAGCCCAGTATCTGCCAATTGCCAATTAGGCAGTCAGATCACCCTGTTCCCAGCACCAGCTCTCACTTACATCACTTTTGTGCAGCCAAATGAGGATCAGGCAGAATGCTTACAAAAACTTAAAGAATTCACCACTTACACAAATAGTGATTTTTTTAAAATATTTCCGTAGTCCTTTACCCTTGTCTAGTGCTCTGGAGGGCCGTGGCTTTCTCTCGGAGAGACGTGGGTGATTAAGGGAGTCAGTGCTGGGCTCATGTCAGAGTCCTGAGAAGGGACACCTGGGGATAGGATGACCAAAGGAGATTCCCAGTGACTGCAATCATCAAGACATAGTCATGATGACAAGTGACCAAGGACAAAACAGAGGACATGGTGGAGCAGCCAGGAGGCGAAGGCTGAAGAAATCTTCCTCTAAGTCATAAAGCACATGCCTTTGCTTTGCTCTTCTTTCCTTTGGCTGCCCACTGGGCCAACTCCACCTCCAACTTTCCTTCGCTCACTAGCGGAAGGCAGATTAGCATCCTGGAATCCTGTCTGAGTAGCTGTTCAGACTGAACAGCACTGGGCTCAGGGCTCAGTTCTTATTGTTTTAAAATTTCTAATAATTTCATCTCTGTACTTTGTTGGTAAAGTTAAAAGTGGCATAAGGACACATGTAAGCGGAGGAGGAATATTACTGTGAGTGAAACGGCTATTCTGGGCAACACATCTACATACAGTGCTAATGACAACCCCTTAAGTGCAGAATTCTAGGCATTCATAACAATTAACTTCAATTGTCAACTTGGGCCTACATAGTATCACCCAGGAAGAGAGTCTCAATGTGGGCTTCTCTACACTGGGTTGACCTATGGGCATTCGGGGGAAGAAATTGTCTTATGTTAGTTGATGTGGGAAGACCTAACCCACCATTCGTTAGGCAAGGCTTCAGAACTGTCAGCATGTAGAAATCAAGCTGAGCACAAGCAAGCTAACATGTCTGAGATAGATATTCATTTCTATTTGGTCTTGACTTAGGGTGTGATGTGACCAGCTATTTGAACCTTCCACTTTGAACTTCACCACAATGAAATGCTTTAACATGGAACTATGAACTGAAATAAGCCTCCTTCTCCTTGAAGATGCTTTTAGTTTGGGTATTTTATCACAGCAACAGAGAGGAAACTGGAACAACCCATAATATGTGGGAGCCAGGGACACACAAGGGGGGAGTGTGAGAGGTCCCACTGCACACATGTTAAGATGATTATTGCTGAGCAAGCAAACAGAAGCCAGAAGAGAGCAAGCAGTGTGCGAGGAGCCCAAAGCTCTGCACTGTTGTGGGAAAGGGCAGCTGGTACAGATGCTACAGAAAATAGTGTGATAGTTCCATGGAAAACAAAACTTCGGGACTAGGTGTTCTATCCATCAGATCCTCTTTAGGTAGAGACCTAGAAACACTACAAATGTGGGACTGAACAGACATCTGCATGGCTACATTCAATGTCAGCACCATCCACAAAGGTCAAAAGCAGAAGCAATCCCAGATCCCAGCAGCCCCCAGCAGAGGAGCACAGAAGCACACACAAGGTGCCTTATTGGTCGGTCTTGGGAAGGAAGGGGATTCTGTTACCTGCCACAGCAGGATAAGACATAAAGCTCTATAAAGCAAGCCCATCTTCCAGGGACAGTAATACTATGGGAGTCATCTCCTTTGGAGAGACAGCAAATGGTGGTGGTGCGTGGAGGGAGAGATGAACAGCTACTGGAAAGTTCTATTTTGAGGCACTGGGGGACTGAACCTGGGGCTCCCATGTTTCAGATATGCAATACTGAGCTACATCCCCAACCCTTCTTTTTGAGCCAAGTTCTCACTAAGTTGTCCAGGCTAGCTTTGAACTCACTATGAGGTTAACAAGGCTGTGCTGCCAAGCCTGGCTGGGCAGAGTACTCAGTTGGTAAGAAGCTCCTCTTTGGAAAGGTGGACAAAGCCCTAGAGGCTGCAGGCAGTGTTGGGCACAGGATGTGAACAACGGAGCCCGTGTTACTGAGCTGGGCATTTAAGAGTGATTCCCAAGCACATGTGTCATCCATATGTATCACAGATTTTAAATAAATGCAAGGTAAGAATGAACTTTGCATGTCTGAGACACAGTTAGCCCTGAGAGGCCAGGCTTTTCCTGGATCCTGGACCTGCTGTCCATGCAGAAAATGGGTCTGTCCTGCTAAGAAAGTGAGAGACATAGAAGTCATAGCACATCCTTTCTGATGTGTGCTGGCCCCGCCACTTGCACTCAAAGGGATAACAGAAACAAAGGGGGAAGCTTGTCACCCCCAGAACCTGTCAGTTCTGCCCCAACACTGAATAGCAGGCCGAGAGTAGAATGTGTGTATATTCACAACACATAATGGCTCATGTCTATAATCCCAGAACTCCATTCGGGAGCCAGAGGCAGGAGGATTGCCATGAGACAGAGGCCAGGTGTGTGTGAATGTGTATGTGGTGTGTGCCTCTGTGTGTGTGTGTGTATGTGTGTGTGTATGTGTGTGTGTGTGTGTGTGTGTGTGTGTGTGTGTGTGAAGTGAGCTAGGCACAGGGGAATAATCTGTGTGTGTTGCTTGATCCATTATGCAAGAGTATGTGGGTGCACAGACAGCATCCAGCTCAAATTATCCGACCCTGAGCTCTTGCATGTGACCCACACACTTTCACATTTTTCTTTGTGTCAGATAGTAGTGAAACATGCTGGCATCTTAATTTATAACATTAAATATTGCATTAAAAATACCATGGTGAGGCCATCATCACTAAGTTCAAAGCCAGTGAAAAGTTCTGTAAAAAACTATGAGACAGTGTGACAATTTCTCTCATGAGCATAGCCAGAAAATTTTCTCAAAAGATTACTAGATAATCAAATCAAGAATGCATAAAAATGATTACAGACTGTGACCAAGAAGGAATTACCCTAAGCATGCAAGGCTGGTTCAACATTCAAAAATCAGTCACTGTAATCTACCAAAATCAGTGGGCAAGTGAAGAAAACCTGTATGAGAATTATCATTGGTACAGAAAATATGTTTGATAAAATTCAATTCCCACTCACAATCAAACCACAGAGAACAAAGGACAATCAGGAACTCCTTCACCTTGACAAAGACCATCTGTGGGAGAGAGAGAGGAGAAGAACTGTGGATAATATCTCTAATAGAGAGAGGGACTGAGTGGGAATGCTATGCAACAATTGAAAACAAATCAAAAGTGTGTTCTCTCACCACGTCTTTCTGATAGTGCACTGATGACATGACAAGACCTGAAAAAAGTATGTAGCCTGGGTTAGAGTGTGGCTCACTGGTGGAGTGCTAGTCCAGCATTCCAGAGGCCCTGAGTTCCATCCCCATTCTAGGGGTGCCAGAGAGATATACAGTTAGTAAAGGAAAAAATAAAGCTGTCTTTATTTGCAAATAGAACGATTATTTGTGTAATTATCCACAGAATCTCATAAGGTAGAGCAAAATGTGTGGCCATAGTAAGTACCTCCAAGTTTTACTATTCAATCTTGGGATACAAAAGTCAGTTATTTTCCAATATAACAGTGATGAATAATTGAAATTTAAAGTAAGAAAAGTAATATCATTTCAAAAACATCCAAATGGGAATACTTAGATATAAATCTAACATAATCTGCACACTATCTCTATTCAGAAAAATAATAAAACATTGATTCAAGACATCAACAAATCTTCCAGAGCTAAAAAGTACACTATTTGATATGAGATTTTTACTAAAATACCATCAAAATATTAGACATTGTAGAATAAAAATGAGTACAATTTATGGAGTAGAATAGAAATTATCAAAAGATAAACACAGTGGATAAATATGACTATGTTAAAAAGAAGAATTGGACCTCAGTGATCAAGGAGACCGAGTCAAGAGGCATAGTGCTCAGTGGCTGGAATCCCAGGAGTGGATGTATGGGAGAGAGAGAGAGCTGAGAAGTAATGTATGAAGATTTTCACAGTGTATGACAACTGTCAGCCCCAGTCACAAGAAACTCAGTGGATAAGCATGTGTGCATGAGTGAATGTGTGTGGGTGTGTTTGTGTGTGTGGACGTTGTACATGTATGCATGCTGAAACTAGAGAATAACCTCACATGCCTTCCTGGGTCACAGACAGCCTGAAATGGATTGTGGGTAGACACCATCATTGCCTTAAGACAATTGTATAGAAAGAAAAAAGGGACAGGGCACAAGATGGAAAACAGGGAAGTATTTTATGAAAACTAGAAATGAGGGCTGGAGAGCTGGCTCAGCTCTTACGAGCACTGGATGCTCTTGCAGAGGACCCGGGTTCAGTTCCCAGCACCCACATGGTGTGGATCACAACCACCTATAACTCCAGCTCCAGATGTCTAAAGGCCTCTTCTGACCTCTGTGGGCAGGCACCCCCTCACACACAAGACACACAGTTATATTCAATGCATATATATACATGAATCAAACTTTAAAAATGAAAATAATACTGTACATGAAAAATATAGTCAGTTAAGTATATGCATCATATGTGCTAGAAGATTCACTCTTTTAAAAAGATAGTGAAGATAAAATAGTAATCATTTATGTATTTATTTTATTTATTATTTATAGTACTGAAATTGACCTCAAGCCTCACACATGTTCCCATCACTCAAGTAAAAAGAGAAAGATTATTACATGGCTGGAGTCACAGTGATTAGAAGGAATGGAGGATATCATGTTCATGAATAGGCAGACTCCATGTTGTGACAACTGTGGTTATTTGAATGAGAATGGCCCCCATAGGCTGGGTATCTGAGTGTATGGCTCTCAGTTGGTGGACCACTTAGGCAGGGTTAGGAGCTATGGCCTTGTTGGAGAAGACTTGACACTGGAATAGGCTTTGAAGCTTCAAAAGCCCATGCCAAGCCCAGTTAAAACTTAAATTAACTCATTTATATTAATCTGTGTTCTGCTACATGGCTTGTTACCTCTCCTTTGTACTGCATATTCTACCTCCTCAACATCTTACTGGCAAATCCACCTTTCTTCATCCCAGAGTTCCATCTCTACCCAGAAGTCCCATCTATCATCTCCTGCCTAGCTATTGGTCATTCAGCTCTTTATTAAACCAAACAGAATGAACCTTAGGCAGAGTCACATCTTCACAGTGTACAAATAGATTATCCCACAACAGCCTGCCACCACGCTCACCACCATGATGGTATGAAACATAAGCGAGCCCTCCTCAGTTAGCTGCTTTTTTCTACAGCTGCCTCAGTGATGATGTCTCTCCATAGCAATAGAACAGTGACTCTTAAGGTTTATCCATAGATTCACAACACCAACCCAAATCTCAGCAATCTGTTTTGAAGAAAATGATTCTAAAGTTCATGTGAAAAAATGGCACTGAAAGAGCCTCAAAACAGAAGACCAAAGCTGACCTTATTCCATGTGAACTCAGGACAAACTACAAAGTATTAGGGTCATGTAGGTGAACAGAGCTGATAGAGGAACCAAATATTAAAAGTGGATTCGTTCAATTGCCTTACATATAGTACTGTCTGAGCACCCCAACAACAGCTGTCTCACAGCAAAGAGGCCGAGAATTCAGTTGTTGTGTCCATGAGGCTGGATGTCTCAGTAGCCCCACTCTGATGCTAAAGGTCCAGAGGATTCTTGGAAAGCTACAGGCCTTTAGGCTACATTGGAATTCTGAAGAAGCTACCAGCAAAGAACCACGGCAGCCGCAGAATAGATAACCTTACCAGCAAAGGAGAAGACAAACAGGCTAGAAACGAAATTTCTTCCATCTTTCTTTTACCCAGGCTGCTGTGGGAAGCTGTTGTCCACATTTAGGGTAGGTCCTACATTTTAAGCAATAGGACCAAGAAAATCTCTCACAGGAGTACTCAGCACATGGCTTGCCTTTGAGTTGATCCAGATCCAGTGATATTTTTAGCTGTGATTAGCAATCACACTAGGCAAACGCTCTACCAACAGAGCTCTGGCCATAGCTCCTCATCATGTACTTCTTGACAGAAGACAGGGCCTCCTGGGTCTGCCTGTCAGCTCCTGTGGCTCTTATGTCCTTAATGACCACTTTTTTTTTCACCCTTGGTCTCTCTTATTGGAGCAACAACTCTCACTCTACTTTCTCTCTCTGACTAACCTTCATGGCTTGGTGTAGCTTCAACCTCCAACGTGTCTTCCCACTTCTTCCTTAAGGCCTACCCTGTGGTTGCCCTGTGAGGAAGCTGCTCAGCTGGATGTCAGCACTCCCCCAACCTCCTCTGCTCATATCCAGCTCCCACCATGTCCCCAACACTGAAGCCACTCTCTCCCTACACCCCTCCTTTCAACAGTTTGTCACAGCCTCAGAAGTGTCCACAACTTCAAAACTTTCTTCCCAATATGTGGCCATGCTTTCAACTGACCTTCACATGCCACCGCAACATTCTGGAAAGGACACAGAATGTCAAGACCTTTTGAAATGTCTCAGAGCTTTCAGCCACTTCCACAGCCCAAGTAAACATTTCACAGACATGTCTTCCAGACACAGTGGTGATGGCTGTTTGGTTGGCCCCAGTCAGGCTGTACAACTGGAACAACATGGTAGTTCAGCACCCACACTGTACATCTGCTCTCTGCTTCCCGGACATTAAAATGCAAGGCCCTTTGCACAAGATGTTGATGCACCTGCAATATTCTTTTTGAAGAAAAAAAAAAAAAACGATTCGTAGAGTTCTTGCCTGGCATGCACAAATTTATATAACCTTGACATAAATGTATGTTTTAAGTCCTCCTGGGGAAGAGTGACAATAAGGAGAACAGTCAGGGGAGCTCTCTTTAGGAAAGTATTGTTTAAACAGACACCTAAATAAGATAAAGGAATGAGCCTTGACAACATCAGAAGGCCTCAGTCATGAGAATGCAAGTCCAAAGGCCCTGGGGTTGGAATGAGGGTGGCATAGAGATAATGATGAAGAAAAAACACTGAGCAAGCACTGCCCTCCAACATAAGGACTATTGTGTATTCCAGAAATTAGAAGCACTCTACAGCATCTCAAGAAATCAAAAAACCAGCAAGAAAGCTAGTTTCAGGTGCTAAGACAAACCTCTTCCTGTCAGCTCCTGTCAGTCACCTCTCCTGCAGAGGCAAGTAAGCGTAGGTCACCACCCTTCAGGGCAACAAGATGTAATAGGTAGAGGTTAGACACTGTTGTCAAACACACTGTGCCTGAATCCCTTTATGTTGCTGATCACAGACTTCACAGTGTCTGGGCCTCAGCTTCCCAACTTATAACTCAGTATTGTTATCTGCACCATTGCATTATGCTGAGAATTTAATTCAACTAAGGTTCTGAAAAGGTTAATCTGTGTTTGGTATGAAATACATGCTCAACAAAGGCTGTGGTGATGGCATTAATACAAGGCGATGATGATGATGGTGAAGAGCATGATGGGTGATAGTGATGATGATAGTTTGGTGGTCATGATAGTCTTCATAACTGTAATGGCAATGATGGTGGTGGTGGTGATGGTGATCATGATGGTGGTGATTGTGATAATAATGATAGTAGTGATGATGATGGTGAATGTAAATGTGATAATGGTTGTGATGATGGTGATGAATGTGATGATTGTGATGATGGTGATGTGATGATGGTGATAGTGATGATGATGGTGGTGGTTGTGATGATAATGATAATCGTGATGATAGTAAGCTGGGATATTTATATTGTATGAAGGTATATTGCTATGAATGGTGTAATAAAATGCTGAACAGCCAATAGCTAGACAGGATGGATAGGTGGGACTTCCAGACAGATAAAGAAAGAAGGAGGAGAAATCTAGGTATGAGAGACAAGGATACATGAAGGAAGCAGGATGGGTGGTACAGAACAGGATTAATAGAAATGGATTAATAAGTCTCCGTGTCATTATTTGTGAGTTGGTGGCCCAAAGACATATCCAACTACAGGCGATGATGGTGAATTTGATGATGGTGATAGTGTTCATGGTGGGTTGGTGATGGTGGTGACAGATGATGGCGATGTTTTTGATGTAGTGAATTTATGGTGACAATTACTGAAGAGAAAGTTTAGGCGTCAAGAAGAGGAAGGGCTGGACTAGGAGACTACTGACATGTCATTCAGATTTGAAATCTGATAATGGGATGTGCCCATCACCACCAGGCAAGACTTGCTTTCTATAGTTACATTACTTGGTCTGTTGTCTCTCTCTGGGGGTCTCTGGTCCACTAGGAATAAGAGAGATCTCAAGGGGCTCATGGGATAGTCCAGGCTGGCTGTTTAGAACTGAACATGTATCTGTCTCAATTTGATGAGTTCTGGACACTAGAGAGACGGCTAAAGTTTGGAGAAAGGGGCATTAGACTTTCGGTTCTATTGACATTTCTTGCTATTACATATGGGTGGTAGCCCAGGTTATGTCTCAAGATCCTTGGAGCCAGGAGGACTGTGATTTCCCCTCTCCTAATTCAAGGGAGATTATTTTTAAACTATGTTAAAAATCCTGTGGAATATTCTTTTATCTTTGGCCCTGGAAATAAATTTAACTGTTTAATTAGAATCTGAAATAAATTAAAATCATGTCTCTCTCTCTCTCATGTAAGAAAATCGTAAATGCAAGAGTCCTAAAGCATCTACAGCTGCTGCAGACACAATTCTGTCAACAAACAAGACTCCATTTTTGGTTTTACTACATCACCCACAACACAATTTCCCGGAAACACTGCCTATGAACACAATACAGCTGCTGGAGCACCAGCAATCACAGCCACTACCAGACAAAAAGAATGAAAAATAGGGACTACAAAGCAACTTATGCCAGCTTCACAGGATCCTGCCAGAGTGTTTCCCTGGCACCTGCTCTCACGACTTCCAGTCACATTGCCCCTCCCCCCACATCTCCACCATCATCAGAAAGAATGTGAGAAAATTGCCTTAGCAGGATGTATGGACACAGCAGCACAAGGAGTAGAGAGGACTAGCATGTACAGCCTGTGTGTCAGCCAGAGCCAGCATGCTTGAATGAAGCCCAAAGACCCTAAGATACAAGTTCCAAGCTGCGGTGAGAGGCTACAGAAAAAGTCTCCTCGCTGCCTCCACTTAAAATTTTAAAATAATATTTTAGTAGCAGGTGCTCCATGTAGAAAACTTGGAAAGTATGAAAACTGAAGGGAAATGGTAATCCCCCACCAGAGGTAACAGCTGCTGGTATTTTTATCTCTGTCCTTCTGGGTTTTATTAGTCCCGCATTGGAATGTACCCTGTATCCGATTTTATAAGCTGTTTTTTTTTCTAGTTCTTAATTTACAAGTCCTTTCCTAACATAAATTATCTTTGAAACTTCCATTTTAAATAACATTCATCACTCAAACATCTTGTGGTGGCATAGTGTTCCTGCAGGGCCATTTTCCTCTCATAATTGATTTAGCAAATCCACCGTCTGTTGCTGGGCAGGAAGGCAGCCCCAACCTCAGCTGCTACGGTGACCCCATGCCAGCCAGGATTGACGGTAGACCCTTATGTTCACGTTTGGTTTCATTTCATGACAAACTTTTGAGCTCATTGGGTTAACGGCTGTGGACATCTGTAAGATGCTTGATATGTATGATGAAATTGCCCTCCTGGAAAGGGAGCCTGGGTTCCTACAGACTTACGAGAGGATCCCCAATGGGTACTTGAGGCCTCATCCTAACACCTGCAGACACCTTTTGTGGTCCTTCTGCCACAGCCTTCTCTAACCTGGTTTTCTCGAGGAACACGGTCAAAAGGGATTCTATGGACTAGGGAATAACAAAGTTAGTATGCTTGTCTTGCAAGCCTAAGGTCTTAGGTTCAATCCTCAGCACCGCAAGAAAGAAAAGAAATAAAATAAGATGATTCTATTATAAAATATGTGTCTGAAAGTGTGAAAAGTTGGCATGATTACACATCCCCTAGTTTGTGGTTCATCTAAGTATAGTTTGTGGTAACTGTCCCATCTGAGTGAGTGACTGCTCCCCTGAATGGAGTAGATGTAGGTTTGACTGTTTGGACTAAGCCTCAGGCTGGCCAGACAGCATCAGGTCCTTACAGAGGCAGGTAGATCTCTCACTGGGAAAGACAGAGTCCTGTCAGAGCTTTGACAAAGCACAAATCCCAGATTATAGCTAAACAAATTGCCTGGCTGTAGCCAGTAGCATTTCCTGTCTCCTATGTCCGTGGAAGCCTCCCAGCTAGGCCAGCTTGCTCAAGGTATCACAGAAAGCTACAATCAAGATCAAGGTCTTCACCAGAGTCATAGTTGCAAGGGAGCACCTTCTCCCAACTGCTCCTGCATGGGTCTCTCCAAAGGACTTCTGTAGTCTAGGCAGCTGGCTTTCCAGAGAGGCCATGGAAGAGATACACCCAGCGGGCCAACTGTGGGCTTATTATAACCTAATCTCTAAATGCCAGCCCATGTGCATGCATGTTTACTAGTCTACATGTGGAGGACAGAGGCCACATCTGTGGAGCCAGTTCTGCCCTTCTGGGAGGATTCCTGGGGATTGAGTAGCAGGCTGTTAAGCTTGTGTCTTTACCTGACAAGCCACCTCACCAGTCCCTCTAAGTAATGATAAAAAAGTAACTGATATTTCAAGTCACGTGTCACCATTAAATTCCTGATGCCCAAGTACTGATAGTTTCCAACCAGACAAACACACACTCTATATCTCACCTTTGGGAAGCTATTGACCTACTATATTCCAAGATGTCATGGACATGAGGTCATGAGTACAGTCTGGCTTTCTTCAACATGGTGTTTTCAGATTTTCAACTGTTTACATATGTTCCTATTTGCTCTTTTTCAGAGAGAGAGAGAGAGAGAGAGAGAGAGAGAGAGAGAGAGAGAGAGAGAACTTCTTCCTCAGCCACTCCTCCACCTTATTTCTGAGACAGGGTCTCTCACTGAACCTGGAGCTCTCTGATTGGCTAGACTAGCTGGCCAATGAGCTGCAGGGATTCTCCTGTCTCTGCCCTCCTCTATCAACTCTGTCTTCTGTGTGAGTACTAGGGACTACAATGTCTTTGCTTTCATGCCTCCACATTCTTGTTTTGCTTCTAGTGTCTGCCAGGGTTTTGTGTCATGGGTTGTGATGGCAGGAAGGGTTCCCTCTCTCCTTTAAAGTCTGAAAGAGTTTGTATAATGTTAATATCATTTATAAACATTGAAGAGAATCCAACAGGGAAGCCATTCAAACCTGTAGCTCTCATCGTGGGAAAGTTTTAAATCACAAATTTGATTTTCTTTGGATTCAGAGCTGTTCGATGCTCCACTGACAGCTTTCATAATTTGTGCTTTTCATAGGAAGTTGCTCACACCGCTGAAGCAGTTGAGCTTATTTCCATGACTGTGTTTATACCATTCCCTTATGATTATTATCACCTATACTATTAAAGGCTGTTATACTCCGCTAGGAATAGTGGCTCATGCCTGTAATCTCAGAGCGTGAGATACTGAGACTGGAGGATGACCATGAGTTCCAGGCCAGACTGGGCCACAGTATCTGAGAAAAACAAAGCAAACAGAACAACAGCAAAGGCTCAGTTCTCTGAGCGATGTCTGGGCCGACTCTCCTGACATTAGGAACATTTTATTTTATTCTCCACTCATTGTCTCTTGTTGATAATATTGGTTTCTAGTCTTTCATTATCTTAAGATATATGGACCATTGATTTTTAAACTTTTTCAAAGTTCTGATTCTAATCATTTTAGCCTCAGTGTGCCACTCTTGGGACTCACAAATCTTGATATGTTTCTATTATCATTGGGTTCAAAGAGTCCTCTTCTCTTGCCTGTGATTTCTGCACAAATCCCCTGGTTGTATAGACCTGTGTTGTTTAATTTTCAGATATGTATGAGGTATCTGGTGGCATTTTTGTGATTGATTTCTAATTCCATTCCACTAAAGTCAAGGGAAGTGCTCTGTATGGTTCCCATGCTTTCAAATGTCTTTGTAAGTTGTATAGCCCAGCATGTAGTCTGAGTTGGCAAATATTTTGTGTGCAGCTGGAAGAGAGCTTGTCGCCTCCACAGTTGGATGTCATAGGGTCTTCACAGCAGTTAAGAGCAGAGCGTGGTCTAGTGGGACAGAGCTGAGTCCCCTGGACAGCAGCCTTCCTGAGTCTAACACTGCCTCTCACAGACTGGACATCTCTTCAGAGCCACACAACAGGGACTGGTTCTTTACTCATCTGAGGGACTTAAAGAAATGCCCTAGTTGGCACCTGCACACAGAGACATGTAGACATTCACACCTGGGGACACTAACACACATTCATAAAAAGAACATAGAGTAGGGGGAAAATCCTGGAATCGAGAGCTCTGGAGACCGGGGGGGGGGGGGGGCTAGCTCAGGTCACAAGTCCCCAGGAAGACAGCAGAGTCTCACACACACAGGCAAGAGGGCAACTCCTGAATCAAGTGTGAGTTCTGCTCCATAGTTTTCTTTCACTGGCAGGAACCTCAGGAGCACACTATCAAAGATGTTCCAACCTTTGACATCAGAACATGACAGCATTTGTAAATACAATAGTTCTCATTTATCACTTTCCTGAGATGTGTGTGCCACCATCAACTGCAGGCCAGAAACACCTGTCAGGGCATGTGTGGCTTTAGTGTAGAAAAACAAACAAAACAGCCAAGCATAGTGAGACACACTTGTAATCCAACCATGAGAGGCTGAGACATGAGGACTATTGTGAATTTGAGGCTGTCCTGACCTACATAATGTCTGGAAAAACAAAACCCAACAAAGTCACTACCTAAAAGGAGCATGTGGTGCAGGGGCTGGTTGGTCCTTTTGTTCCTATGTTGTAACATCATTCCATAACCATAGCTTATAATGGTCACATGACAGCTCCCCTTTCTCCTCCCATGCCAGACATCTGCATTCTTTTCAAGCATCAGCTGTTGTTGTCAACACTGCTGTGGACATCTGTGCACACAAGCCTCAATGCTCAGCCTGCAATATACTTCTGATTGTAGAATGCTGGGAATAAGTAGGTATTTCAGGTTTGAGGTATGGTGCTGGGATGACTTTGAACCTGGGATCCCCTCAGGCTCCATCACTCCAGTGCTGGAATTGCAGGCTTACATAACACTTCCTATTCATATGGTTCTGGGAATCAAACCTAGGACCTCATGCATGCTGTGTAACAGCTCTACCAACTGAGCTATATTGCAACCCAAACTTTGCTCTTTAGAAAACTTGCTCAGTTATGACCTCACTCCTGGATTGAGCCAATGGGTTTTAGAAGCACAGAGGCTGAGTATTCAATGAGGGTGAGTGCACTATATATATCAGTGCACATTCACACCTATCTTCTGTCCTTGCGGTCACTATATTTCATGATTCACTGTTCTGGGGCTATCGAAACTCTAATGAGAGACATGGAACATAAGTATCACCCCTCCTTCCTAGGTGAGAAACTGAGGCACAGACAGCACATCACACACACTTTTGGTGGCAGCCCTGACCTCAGTCAGCTCTGCCACTAGGTGACAATGGCCTGTGCTGTTTTGTCTCTCTAGGTGTATGCTCTTGTTTCTAAGATGAAGATGGTACCTGTTTGCAGTGCAGATTCAGGAGGCTTCTGTGGAAACCCATCTATGGGCTGCTGCACAGTAGGGCTGTGATCAGTGGAAGCCTTGGGCATGGTAAGAAGAGTCACTTCCCCAAAGTCTCAGAGGCAAGATAGGGACCCACCCCAAGCAAGCATCCAGGCTTTGGACCACATTCAAGAAGAAGATGAAGGGAGAAAGCCATATCCAAGCTGGAACCCAGAGGCTCTTCCCGTTTAATCCCAGGAGAAGAGAGATGCCCATCCTCAAACCAGCCTTTAAGATAGTATGGCCCAATGCTGCAGCAGATTCATCTCGTGGCCCTATGACTGCAAGATATTCTTAAATGTTAAACTGAGCCTTAGCCAGTCATAATATCCTCACAAACCGTTACAGGACATCTTTCTTTCCATAGAACCTGGACCAAGGGTACCAGGCAAGATTTGCTGACACAAGAATGAGAAAGCCTTTCTGCACCCGGGTCTGAGGACTAGTCAATCCAGCTACCAAGCCAGATAATTCTGGATAATGGATGGCTGTTCTCTAATGCTGCTGTGGAAGCACGCTCCTCCTTAATCTACTACAGCATCATTAGGAGAGAAAACATTTGCTTCCATTTGCTCCAGGAGCTCCTGAGGCCTTTGGAAACTGCAAGATCAACACTAACAGCCAGGCAGCTCTGGCCTTAACCCTCCCCTACCCAGCCCAAGCCCAGGTTTTAGGGAGACCAAGGAGTACTGGCCTAGACCTCCAGAGATCAGGGTCCTGTTTCCAGTGGGCATGAAAATGGGGGGTGGCAGGAGAAAATAGTCTAAGGTTCTGAATCCAGATGCACCTCATCCCCATCCCAGAATAGGTTAAAGAGCATGAACTGGTGACTATGGGCCACTTCCTCAACCTCTCTGTTCAAGGTTCCTGCAAAGGCAGTGTTGTAGGACCACCTAGCCTCAAGGATTCATATTTCTTGCCAAGTAGAGTCTGGTGTGTACACTGAGAAGAGTGATAATGTCCTCAGCTTGAGGTCCCCACACCAAGGCTTGTTTCCTATTGAAACTCGTGTGATCAGGTGGGCAGAGGAGAGCTGGTGGCCAGGATGAGCTGAAGGTGGTGGAGGATACGGATACCCAGGTTCTCTGGATGCCAGCCCACAAGCTATCCCCTCTGCCTCACTAGGGCTTGCTGTCACCAACACTATGGAGACTGCATTGTCCAGCCCAAACCTAGCTCTGGCCATTACAAACCCAGAGACTAGTCCACAACCGTGGTGGGGAGTGCAGAAGGGAGTAGGGTTTTACCACTGCCCCTCCTACCAGTCTCCACTACCCAAACTCTACCAGCAAAACTCTCAAAAAAAAAAAACCCCAACTCCCTCTACCCAAACCTGCCAGCAAAGGCCAGCCTCCTTTGGGAAGCTCTCCCTGACTCTGACAGCCCCCAGCATGTTGTCAATGCAGAAAACACAGCTCTCACCTTAATGGGAGCAAAAGGCATTTTGTCCTGGAACCATTTTGAGTGAGCATGGCCCAGGAACAGACTTAGGTTACCCCAAACTCTGCATCCAACATGAAAGGAGTTTTATCGTTTTACAGAACAGAGAAAGTGATAAATCAAGGCAAGGTTAGAATGTACACGCGGATACATCAGAATCAGGCACAGCAATATGGGGAGAGCTTGTCTATAGGCCCAAGATGCTCTCTAGTAACAGATAAAGCTTTGGACTGGTGGAACTTAGGTCTCTGCCAAGTTAATAGATTCCAACACTTTTAATTTATTAGTGACAGAATGCAGAATGCTAGCTCTGACACAGAGATGGGCAGAAAATGTCAGCTCCAGGGGCTAAAGCTAACACAAGACAAGGTAATTAAGCCTCAGGACCCATAGAATCCTAGTCTTGCCCCAGAACTACAATTCCAGTCAATCAGTCTTTGCACACATAGCTCCTCCCCAGAGTTCTGGTTCACAGTGCCCCAGCCAGACCTTCGGGTGTTCTGCTTCCCATGTAAGTCAGGTGTGTCTCCCAGAGCACAGGCACACAGCTGTGTGTCAGGCTTTTCCTGGAGAGACACCACAAAACACAGACACACACACACCACAAAACACAGACGCACACACACACACACAGAAAGATAGAGAGAGGCACACACACAGAGAGGCATGCACGCACCTATTTGTCCCAGAAAGGGTGCCCACCCCAACAGACCTTAGTAACAAATGCACCAATGTCCCACTCAATGAAGCAATCAATGAGTATTGGGCTTTCTACAATCACTTGTTATTGACTGTGAGTGAGAGGTTACTCACAGGAGTAGGAATGACTCAAAGTCAACTGCATCACTAAGGCGCCTTCCCCACACCAGTGACTCTGGAAAGCCTATAGGAGGCCCCTATAGAGCTTGTAGGTCTCACTGCTACCCCATGATCTCTGTGTGGTTGCCCTGAGAGTCTCCTCCTCAGCTGTTGTTCACATCTTATAAAGCTGGGGAAGGTTTCTCGAGAATCTTCCAAGTTTCAGCTCTCCCAACATGTGACTTTGTGCCTCTGCCTTCCTCCTGGAGTCGAGTCTATAGGAAACTGCTATCTAATATGGAGACAGTCGCACCAGACTATATTCCACATTGGCTGGGTACAGAGCTGGAACCAAGATGCTAGCCCTGTGCTATACAGAAGAAATGGAACACCCACTGGCATCTGCTAGTGCCCTCCTGAGCCAGGCAGGTGGATTCCTGTCCTGTGTGGCAGTAAAGCAAACCTGCCAGAAAAGAGGAGGAAGTTCAGTCAGTGGCTGGGATTCAAAACCGGATCAGCCTCTGTTGTAAATGGTTCTGGCCCAGACTTTCCAGGCCTGAACCAAAGGTGTACACACCCACAGTCCCACAGAAACACATGAAGTCCCACAGAATCTCACAGACACTTGTATTATTTTTACATTGATTGAACTAGGGCCCAGGCATACAGCTTGCTAAATCCTTTATCTGAATTTAACCCATCTTGTTCAGCCTCACATCTCAGTACCTTTTCTCATAGCAGCATTTCCTCTGCATCTCCTGGCAGCTCCGGTAACTCTGGCATCTGTGTCTGCTCTGAGATGTTCCTGAGTTTTCTTAGCCTGGTAGCCCTGCCCATACTTCCTGTTTGCCTTTGGCCAATCAGCTTTTATTAAAGCCATAGGCGGGACATATATTTACATTACCAGCATAATCCCACTACATTTCCCCTTTTCTCTTTTTAAAGCAAGAAGAACCCCAAATCTAATATCTTTTTTATCACATTATCTATAACAAATTATACCCAACATTGTAAACAAACACAAATATCCTTAATTCATTTTTTGGAAATGTGGGCATAGTTCTGTAGGCTACTTCCTACTGAATGGGGGTTGACAATCCCATGGGAATCCAAAGAAAATTTTAGAATTATGGATAAGTCTTTAGTGGAGTAGTCTGTAAGGCTGGATCATCTTAGTCAGTATCTTTGAAGTTCTTTTAGATGAAGATCTCAGTGGAAACTGCAACAGAGGTGTTCTGAAATTCTGAATAATCTGGGACATCCATTTCTACTGGAGACTTTTCAGGGGGTCTTCCTTGATCAAATTTTATTTTCTTTAACTGGGAATAAATCCACAGCTTCTCATTTTTTTGTAGAAATTATAAGAAAACCTCTTCTCCAAAGTAGCTTATCTTTGGATTTCAATTTTAATGTTAAGTCATTTACAAAGTATATAGATTGGATTAATCAGGGAGCATTTATAAAAAATGTCTTTTAGCAGCTTTAACTACTTCATTTATAGTCAAAAAACTTAAAGACAAGACAATAACATACAGTATCCAGACACTCTTTGTATTTTTCATTTTTACTTGGCTTGTTGCTCTTTCTTTGTACTCTTTCTTTTTTTAAAGAATTTTTTTTATCTTTTTTCCTTTTTTATTTTCTCTCAAGTCTACATATATTTTAAACATACCCTAAACCATTTATAGGTTTTTTTAATCTATCTTTACTATAATCTCTTATATCTTATCTTTTCTATTTCTGACCACTCTTTTGCTTGCTAAGGTGGCTGACCCACCCAGCTCTATTTCTTTCTGTTCCTACATATCTTTAATCTGTCAAGGTTTGGTTTAAGGATTAAAGGCTTCACTAGGGTAGCTGACTCCACCCAGCTCCCTTTTTACTATTACTGTTCACGCCTTTAATCTTCCACCCAGTTTCTTCTATTTCTGTTTCTGTCCACACCCTTAATCTGCCAAAGTGTGTCGCTAAGGATTAGAGGTGGGGCCTTAAGGATTAAAGGTGTCACTAGGGTGGCTGCCTGGCTCCACCCAGCTCCTAGTCTAGCTTCACACAGTTTAGCTTTTTAGCAAATTATCATACATAATTACTAGTCTGTGGAATTTTAGGGTCCATATAATCATCAAGTAAAGTATGGTCGTCTGCTGCTTATTAACTCCATTTAAGTATTTGGCAGCAAAGCCTCTTAGAGGATTCACAAGTGTTTTCTCTCTAAGGCTGAATCAGGAAAGTCTCACTTTTAAAAGCCTCAAGCAAACAGAGCTGATTCAAGAAAATGCTGCCACTACTGAGAATCAATCTCTGACTCTGTTCCCTTTTACCTGTGAGAACAGAAACCTTAAATCCACCATATGCAGCTTGCTTCTTATGCCGAGTCTTTTGTGAGGCTTTGGAAACTAGTCTTGGTTTAAGCTGCCTGCCGCAGGCCGCCAAAGCCCAAGCCCACAAGCCTCACCAGGGTGTTTCTGAATCACAGCTCATTTGAGAAACACACAACTCAAAGCAGACATTATCTCTGATTCTGTGATCTAGAACCCTTTTTTAATTTTTCTCAAGCTTTATGTGGGTTATATCAACTACGTTGGGCAGCCATTTGTTGTAAATGGTTTTGGCCCAGACTTTCCAGGCCTGGACCAAAGGTTTACACACCCACAGTCCCACAGAAACACATGAAGTCCCACAGAATCACACAGACACTTGTATTATTTTTACATTGATTGACCTAGGGCCCAGGCATACAGCTTGCTAACTCCCTCATCTGAATACAACCCATCTTGTTCAGCCCCACATCTCAGTACCTTTTCTCATAGCAGCATTTTCTCTGCATCTCCTGGCAGCTCTGGTGACTTTGGCATCTGTGTCTGCTCTGAGATGTTCCTGAGATTTCTTAGCCTGGTAGCCCTGCTCATACTTCCTGTTTGCCTTTGGCCAGTCAGCTTTTTTAAACCCATAGGCTGGACAAATACTCACATTATCAGAATAATCCCACTACAAGCTTCCACAGTTACTTGCCCACAGCTTCTCTGCCCAAGACCTTCATCTGGGGACAGGATCTGTCTCTAAGATAGGGCCCTCCTGGAGTGCACCCAGCTGGGCCTGGATAGGAAGTAGCTTTCCATGCCTTTTGTCACCCACAGAGACAGACTCCTTCAGCTTCTTGGCTCTCAGCCTTGCCCTAAGGCAGTGTCTCCATTTGGGGACTCAAGGCCCCTCCCAACCTCTGGCCACCTGGTTGTTAAAGTGACCCCAGGTCCTAGCCCGACTATCCAAGCTTAGTCTTCTCACTCTAGACACTCTTCTTGGTGCCTAGGTCAGACCTTTACCAACCCTGTTCTCTCAGAGAAAAATCAAAGGACAGATGGTGGATGGAAGTCTTGGGCCACACAGATAAAGGCCTGGTCCAGAGTGACACTGCAGGATAAAGTCACCCCTGGAAGCTGGTGACGAGGCTCTCGGTGTGTATGGGCATCTGGTTGAACAGCAAGCCTACCGTTTCCTGGCCAGCACTCAGCTCTGGACCCAGCCAGGGCGGCTGGAGAGCTGTTTGCCTGCAGAAGGCCTGTCACACTCTTTCTGGCTTCCTTCCAACTTTCCTTTCTGTGAGTTAGCCTCAGTGTGGGAGGAGTCGAGAGGCTGGCAGAGAAGAGCAGCGGAGTCCATGCTATAACAGCACAAGAACCTTCCAAGTGGACTGCTGCTGTCACAGGTAGGGAAACTGAGGCACAGGGGGCCACACAGCCTCTTAATGGAATAGCTGAAATAATTCTCATGGCAACCGTTCAGGAGTGTGTATGTGTGTGTGTGTGTGTATGTGCCTGTGTGTGTGTGCCTGTGTGTACTTGTGTGCACATGAGTATGTGTATGTAGAGATGAATGTGTGTATATATGGACTTCTGTGTGCTTTATATGTGTGAGGGTATAGGTATGTGGGAGGGGGGATATGCGTATGTGTGTGCATGCATGTTGGGATATATCCATGACTATCCTATCTTGAGCCCTGTGAAGTGAGCCCAGTCATGTGACTCCCTCAGGACAGCTGCTGAGGCTGTGGGAAGAGAAGAAGGGGGCAAGAACAAAGTTTATCTTTATTTAGTTTGTAGATTACGGAAGGAAATTAAATTTGAGATGTTTGCAGGGAGATAATTTTCCCAATCACTCACCGTGCTCACAGATCCTACAGCCTGACTGTTTCTAATTGCATTAATTGGATGGTGAGGTGTGGGGGCAGGGGGCTCTCTGCTCTGGGGAGATCAGACACAGAGTGAGGGCAGCCAAGGCCCAGGAATTCTCCCAAGAGACACCCAGGCCATGGTCAAGAAGGAGGTGGCTGTGGGGTCTGTCCTCAGTTTGATGTCCTATGTCTCTTCGGGGGCCAGCCAAGAGAGGGCATTCCTATGTGGAGAGGAGAAAGGGACAGGCAAACTCTATGTCACCTGTCAGGGCTGCTGGCTCAACAGGAAGGTCACATGGCTGCTTGGATTCCCCAGGCGGGTAGCTGCAGTTCAGAGAGAGGCAGGCTGGAGATTGGAGTCTGGGTGGCCAGATTCTCAGTTAGGGGGCCTGGAAGTTACTACCTTGCTCCACAGTCCTGTGCTTTCCAGCCCTCCCCAGAGGCATGTTACAGAACCCTTTGCCCCAGACACCCACTTCTTCCTGGTCCTAGCTGTCAATCTTTGTGGCCTGTATAGGGCTTTCCAAGCCTGACTGTGTCCACTCTAAAGAACTAGGTTCAGCCCTGCTGGCATAATCAAGAAAAATTAGGCTGGGAGCTAGTGACATGGCTCAGGTGGTGGGGTCCTTGTCCAGTGTGCACGGAGTCCTGGGTTCGAGCCTATTACCTGGAGTGGGGAGTGGCGGTGCATGCTTATAATCCCAGCACATGGGAGGGGCAGAAGTTCAAGGTTATCCATGACTATGTAGGGAGTTCAAGGCCAGCCTGGGCTTCATGGGATTCTGTCTCAAAGAAAGAAATAGGGAGATGGTTGGAAAAGAAAGAAGAGGGGAAGAGAGGGAGGGAGGGAGGGAGGGAGGGAGGAAGAGAAGGAGGGAGGGAGGGAAGGAAAGTGAGAGTGTGTTAATGGTACATGAGGTGAGGCTGCTGGGAATCCCCACACACACCTACATGGCTAACTCCTGCCCATTATCTTAGTGCTAAGCGTTCATGGTGCCCAGGGTACAATTGCTCTGATGTACTGATCAACATCAGGACCTTTCACCTTTCTCCTCCACTTCTAGCTTTTAAGATAATAGCAAATATTTATTGGTCACTTACTGTACACTAGACACTTTTGTAAGGCTCCCACATAGATTAATAAACAATTAGTTCTTGGCAGCTATCTAGGATCTCAATTTAACAAACAGAAACTAAGAATAGAGGAAGTTATTTCACTTGCTACAGGTCTGTAGGCAGCTGTGACGGGGATGATTTCAGCCCCAGGGCTCTGCTTCTACCCCAGCAGACTCCGACAACAGTCACATCACGCTGCTTACCTGAGCTTACAGTGGCCATTGAGTTGATGCCTTGCTGAACTCTTCCATCAGACTGTGAACCTCACAGAGGCACCCGTGTGTCTGCCATGTGGGTGGCTTTCCCAGAACCCAGTGCTGTGAGTAACACAAACAAGGCCCTGGAATCCTCACCTTCCAGGATGAGGCCACCCAGCACCCAGCCTCTTTCCAGCTCACTCTCTTTTCCTTCCCCACCACCCGCTTCTTCCTGCCCTCCCCCACCCTCTCTGCCCCTGTCCTGACACACTTCTCCTCCCAGCCCCCTGACCCACTGAAACCTCCCGCTCCCATTGCATTGCCTCCACTCCCTGCTAATTAAACGGTCGTGTACATAGTTTCATTTGCTCAGAGGCCTCAGTGCCTTGGGCTGCATGTTCATTAAGCGGCTCTGTGTAGAGGGTGTAATGAACCGATTTCATTACAACTGTCAAGGCTGCCCAGCCTGGGGCCGATTAAGCATTCACTAGGAAGAGAGGGCATCACTCCTCTCTGCTCTTTCTGCCTGGGGTTCAGGCACAGGCTTCTCTGACTTAGAGATCCTCTGCTTAGTCTGTCCAAGCTCTGCTTTGGGGTGCTGGTAGAGAAGGCTAGACTGAGCTCTGTGAATGTCAGAAATCCCAGTGGCTTGGCCAGGGTCGCATAGTCCCTGGAATGACTTTTGCATGGGCTTCCACATTTATCCCTGTCCTGATCGCCATCTGCAGACAGGGTACCTGGCCTGCCACAGGAGGACTATACTTTGCACCATCTAGGACCACCTGGCCAGGGGTCAGCGGACTAGAGCTTGAGCCCAGTTTAGCCTCATAGGTCTCAATGCCAACAGATATGGACGGCCTGGTGAGGATCCTCTCTGGGAGATCTAGCTCCTAGTTCCCTGCCTCCACCCTCTCTGTCTGCAGAGGTTTCTGCAGAAGCATAGAGACTTTGCTTTGGGCAGGAGTTGCTTGCAACAGGAACTACACACTAAGACCCTTTTCCTGCACAGTCCCTCAGCGGTCTTCCCACACACACACAGCCATTCCACAACATTTTTAATTATCATAATTATCACCTGGGACGTTGGCTTCCTGCCCGAGATGATTAAAATGAAACTCAGCTCAGTCTCGCTCTCCTTCAGCCTCATGTCTGATGGTATGGAAGTGATTAGGAGACGGGCCTCACACTGCGACAGTCCTAAGAGAAAGAATGGGGAAACTTTGCCTGGATGAGGGTGTGTGTATCCCGGAGGGTATGTGCCTGTAGGTGTTCGTGTTTGCTATAGATAGGAATGCACATGTGCATTTTCCAGCATACAGGCTGGTGCTTGCTTATGTAGACACAGAAAGAGGCACGGGGGAAGTGGTGTCAAGGGTAGCAAATTGCCAGGGCTGGGAAAATAAGAAATGGAGTCCACAGCAGATGCCTGGACAAGGAGATTGGGCTTTGTTATTTTGCTGTAGGTAATGAGGAACTGGGAAAGGACTGGACCCCATGGAGAGGAATGACACGGGAGCCACATCAGCTCCAAAGGAGAAACATGTCAACATATTAAAAGCTAAACTAGAGGGGTTTCCTCCTCCAAGGTTCTCCAAGTGGCCTGGGACTCACCCCTTTCTTGCTCTTGAGTCTCAGAAATAACCACAGAGTACACTGAGAATGTTCTGGAGGGGTCTGAGAGCTGGTTATATCAGCTGCCTGTAGTGGGACTATGTTGTTGCATTGTAAATAATTGTCCTGCCCACTGGTTTAATAAAAATGCTAATTGGCCAAAGGCAGACAGAAAGTGTGGGTGGGGCTACCAGACTAAGAAAACTCTGGGAACAGGAAGAACAGAGCCGAGATGCCAGCGGGAACTGGATGAGTTGCCAGCAGAAGCAGAGGAAAGAAGTTGAAATAAGAAAAGGTATAGAGCAGCATGACTGAACAGGATAAAAATCATGGGTTAGTTTAAGGACAGGGTTAGCAAGTTATATAGATCAGCATAAAATGAATGTAAGCGTCTGTGTGTCTCTGTGAGACTGTGGGTCTGCAGGTCTGCAGGTCTGCAGGCCAGAGCCTCAGTGCTAGGTCTAAAAGTCTGGGCCAGAAACCTAATACTTAACACACCTGATTGCAAATGCTTTAAGGTCTCACCTCAGGATATCAAGCACAGAGCAGCCTGCCTGTAAGCTCTGTCTGCTATTTAGGGAGAAAAGGTTTTTTGGTGGTGGTATTTTGTTTGTTTGTTTGTTTGTTTGTTTTTGGATGACATGTTTGGATCATAGTCAACCATAAAGAGAAGTCTGGCAAGAAGTCAGACAGAGGTCACTGAGGAAGGCTGCTTCCTGGCTTGCTTCTCAGAGCTTGCTCAGCTGCTTTCTTATACAAACCAGAACCACATGCCCAGGAGTGGTCCCACATACAGTGGGCAGGGCCTGTCCACATCAATCGTTAATCAAGAAAATGCCCCACAGATTTGCTCACAGGCAATCTGATGGAGGTATTTTCTCAACTTAATCTGAATCCAAGTACCTCTGGTTTGTGTCAAGTTGACAAAAAGTATAGCCAGCACACCCACCTTCCAGTGTCCTTGAGCATCAATGGGTCTCCAGACACAGCGGGGAGAGCAAAAGAAATTATTGCCACACAAGTCTGTGGAAATCTACTTAATCTGAGACAAGAAACCAAGCACTGGGAACTGGGAGATTGCTCAGCTGGTGTCTTAGTCAGTGTTGTTACTGGGAAGGGACACTATGACAATAGCAACTCACAGAATAAAGCATTTAATTGGGGCTGGTTTCCAGTTTAGGAGGACTTCATTGCCACCTTGGTGGGAAGCATGGCAACATGCAGACAGACATGGTTATGGAGAAGGAGCTGAGAGTCCACATGTGTCCGCATGTAACAGGTAAAGAGGGACGCTGGGCCTGGAGTGGGCTTTTGAAATCTCAAATACTATACTTGGTAATACACTTCCCCCAACAAGGCCACACTTCCTCCAACAAGGCCACACTTCCTCCAACAAGGTCACACTTCCTCCAACAAGGCCACACTTCCCCCAACAAGGCCACACTTCCCCCAACAAGGCCACACTTCCCCCAACAAGGCCACACTTCCCCCAACAAGGCCACACTTCCCCCAACAAGGCCACACTTCCTCCAACAAGGTCACACTTTCTCCAACAAGGCCACACCTCCTCTAACAAGGCCACACCTCCCAATCCTATCAATAGTGCCACTCTCTAAGCATTCAGCTAAGTGAGTCTATGGGAGCTATTCTTATTCAAATCACTACACTCAACTTCCTGGTCCCCATAGTCTTGTAGCCATGTCATAATAGAAAAAATGCATACAGTCCAATTTCAAAAGTCCCATAGTCCATAACATCTCAACACTGTTTAAAAGTTCAATGTTCAAAGTCTCTTCTGAGATTCATGCAGTCTCTTAACTTGTCAGATCAAAATCATAAAACAAATCGCATGCTTTCAACAAACAGTGGCACAGAATATATGTTACCGTTACAAAATGGAATAGAGGAAACATCGTGAGGAAATATTGAGCCAAAGCAAGACCAAAAACCAGCTGGGCAAACTCCAAACTCTGCATTTCCATATCTGATGTCAAATGCTTTCAAATATTCAACTCCTTTCAGATTTGTTGACTGCAATACACTTCTCTCTCTTGGGCTGGTTCCATATGCTGTTAGCAGCTCTCCTCAGCAGGTATCCCATGGCTGTGACATTACCATCATTTTGGAGACTATAACAAAATCTGAGCTTCACATTCACAGCTTCATGCAATGGCCTCTTGGGGCTTCCATGCAAGGACATCCCTGACACCAGAGGCTTTATTTAGCTGAGGGGAAGAATTATATAACACCTTTTCTGTATCCTTGACTCTAAAGCCAGAACCATGTGGCCAAAGCTGCTAAGGTCTGTTGCTGGCTGGGGCTGAACCTTGGTCCCTTTGTTCAAACACATTTTCATCAGCCTCCTGTTTTCAATGATTTCCTTCACTGCTTAGCTCTTTCTTTAATATTCTCTAGTTCCTTTCTACAGGTTGGAAGCTTAGCTGGGTAGAAGCTAGCCTTGAGATCACCACTCTCTTTATTTCATTTGGCAGTAGGTTTTCTTTTATATTTTGATCTCCTTGAGTATTGGAGATGCCTGACTTAGCTCCATTACATTCCCTAGTTTTCCTTCTTACCTCAAACTGTACATTTTGCATTTTTCCTTGCTCAGCTTGCTCCTTTTCATTACAGATCTGCATAAGAGTGGCCACTAATAACTATGTTATACAGGCAATACTAGGCTGTCTTGAAATCTCCTCTGCTAATGCCATTAATCCAAAAGTCCTCAAATGAACCTCAGACAGATGTTTTGGATAAGGGCAAAAAGTAGCTACATTCTTTTCTAAAATATTATAAGAATAGTCTCGAGGTCACTTACTAATATTTTTCCCCCTGAAACTTCTTGAGCTGGGTCCTTACATTTTCAATCACCCTCTTTCGCACACTCCTACTAGTATGACCCACTAAGACTTACTTAAAGCATTCAATTGTTTTCCTAATCTAAGTTCCCAAAGTCCATGTGGTATGTTCAGCCCTGATATAGCAATACCTGCTCCCTGGTACCAACTTCTATCTTAGTTAGTGTTCAGTTTCTATAAAGAGACATCATAATCATGGCAATTCTTATTCATTTGGGACTGGTTTACAGTTTCAGAGGCTTAGTCCATTATTGTTGTGGTAGGAAGCATGGCAGAACAGACAGACACAGTGCAGGAGAGTAGCTGAGAGTCCACATCTGGATCCACAGACAGACACTGGGCCTGACATGGGCTTATGAAACCTCAAGCCCACCCTCTGTAACACATTTCCTCCAACAAGGCCACACCTCCTGATCCTTCCAAATAGTGCCATTCCCTAAGCATTTAAATAAACAAGCTTATGGAGGCCATTCTTATTAAAACCACCAGTTGGCAAAGTGATAGCTTTGCATGAGGACCTGAGTTTGGATCCCTTAAGCCCATGGTAAAAAATTAGGTACAGCATGCCTACCTGAAATTCTAGTGTGGGATACACAGATAGGAGATTCTCTAGGGTGGGCTGGCAGCCAGTCTGGCTGAAGTTTTGAACACCAGATCCAGTGAAAGATATTGTAAATGGTTCTGACCCAGACTTTCCGGGCCTGGACCAAAGGTTTAGTCTCACTCTCTGCCCGCTTTGCCTCAAATAATCACACACAAGCATATATTATTTTTATGCTGATTGACCTAGGGCCCAGGCATATTTCTAGCTAGCTCTTGCTCTTAAACTAACCCATGTTCAGCCATGCACCTTTTCTCAGAGCGGCATTTCAGCTTCTTTCCTCTGCGTCTACTGCCGTATCATTGTCGTGTCAACATTGCATCTCTGTGGCATCTGTTCTTCCTGTACTCAGAGTTTTCTTAGCCTGGTAGCCCCACCCACACTTCCTGTCTGCCTTTTGGCCGATCAGCTTTTATTAAACCCATAGGTGGGACAATTGTTTAAAATGCAACACATAGTCCACTACAGAAAGATGTTGTCTCAAAAAGTAAGATGGAAAGTGCTTGAAGACATTAGAAATTGAGCTCTGGCCTTTACATCCAGTCATACATGTAACATATGCGCATAAATGTTCACATACATACAAACACATACACAAACATATACACATGTGTGAGCATGAGTCTGGATAGTGGCAGGAACATGCTGTTCTAACAGTGGTACAAGTAAAAATATGTGTGCTCTGGAGACAAACACACAGTACATTTATTTGCCTAGGATCCAAGACTCATCATCTTATTAGAGGGCTACTTCCTACAAGCCTCAGGGTAGAAAGCACTGAGGGAAAATAGCAGTAGGTTTTGGGGAGATGTTGTTAAATACATGATTCTTGGTGTTCGACCACAAAGAAAGACCTCAGGCAGAGATCTGAGGGTCAGACTTTGGAGACTAAGTTTTAGGTAGCTAGTACCTGAAAGCAATGTAACAATGTAAGAAAGCAAAGCCTGCAAAATATTGAGAGTAACCATGGCAACACTCCTGACTGTACTCCCCAACTAATGATCTCACTGAAGAAAAGGTATGCAAATCTTTCTATGCACAAAATAAAAATTTACCTCAGCATCTCATATCCTATGTAAAAAAGTCCAGATTTCAACCAAAAGTCATAAGATAAAGGTAAGAAAACACACACACACACACACACACACACACACACACTCACAAAAGAATTAAAACCCAAACTCAGAGGTGGCCTAGACTATGGGACTATCTGAGAGGGAATTTTAAATTATTATGATGAACACATCAGGGATTCTAATAAAAAGCAAAACAACATGTAAGAGCAGTGTCTAGTTTCAGCAGAAAGAATATTCTAGAAAGCAACGAATAAAAATGCCAAGAATAAAAAGCCCAGCATCAAAGATGAGAAGTCTCTTCCATGGACTTTTCTGAAGATTTTGGGTAGCTGGGAAAACATACACACTAACTAAAACCAACAAAAGTACCCAACCTGAAACAAATAAGCAAGAAATTGGAACAGCAGAGTATCCCAGAACTGTAAAATGAATAACATACAAGCAATTGCAATCCCAGATATGGAGGATATTTGATTGATATGTGATAGGCAGGAATTTCCTAAAATTAATGGTGGACACCAACTTGTAGGTCTTAGAAGCTTAACAACACAAAACAACATAAATGCTAAGAGTAAGGAAATGAATAATGAAACAAAAACATTAAATGTAGGCCAGAGATTGGAACAGGTTCCTCATTTAAGAGCACCTACAATGTTTACAGAGAACCCTAGTTCAAGTTCCAACACTCACAAGTGTCTCACAACCACCTATCACTCCAGCTCTAGGGATCTGATGCCCTCTTCTGGCCTGCTCTGGTACCTACACTAATGTGCACACACCCACACACACATAGGCACACAAAAATGAAAGTGTGATGTGTTATTATTATGGCATTCATCAGAGCATGCATTATTTGAAGGTAAATTCCAACTGCTGAGAAACAAACTAAGAAAATCCTAAAGAAAGCCAAATAATTGAGACATATATGCCAGGAATCAAAAATAAGAATGACAGTGGACTTTCTGCCAGAAAGAATGGCAATAAGACAGTGGAATAGTGTGTTCCAGGTTCTGGTGGAAGGAATGAGTCAAGTTCAACTTCCACAGTCAACTGAATATGTTCTTAGAGAACAAGGTAGAAATAAGCATTTTCCCAGACACACAATACTGAAGAAGTTTAATACTTACTCTCTTACCATAATGAAGATGTATGTGTTGGCCACTTTCATGTCAACTTGATGCAAGCTAGTCACTGGAGAAGAAGGAGCCTCAGTTGAAAACATACCTCCCTAACACTGGGCTGTAGGCAAGCCTATAGGGCATTTTCTTAATTAGTGATTGGTGTAGAAAGGCCCAGACCATTATGAGTGATGCCATCTCTAGGCATCACTGGGTTGATCCTGGGTTCTATAAGAAAGCAGGCTGAGCAAGCCATGATGAGCAACTCAGTAA
Source organism: Sigmodon hispidus (assembly GCA_004025045.1). Taxonomy (NCBI): domain Eukaryota; kingdom Metazoa; phylum Chordata; class Mammalia; order Rodentia; family Cricetidae; genus Sigmodon; species Sigmodon hispidus. The sequence goes on along the minus strand of PVIH01001272.1, from coordinate 91,604 downwards.
GCAGCACCCTTCCATGGCCTCTGCATCAGATCCTGCCTCCAGGTTCCTGCCCTGCTTGAGTTCCTGTCCTGAATCATTTCAGTGAAGAAATATGATGTGGAAGTACAAGCCAAATAAACCCTTTCCTCTGCAACTTGCTTTTGGGCATAGTGTTTCATTGCAGCAATAGGAACTCTGCCTAAGACTGGCAACCCGAGATCCATCCCGGAACCTATGTAAAAGTGGAAAAAGAGAAAAAACTTCACAAAGTTGCCCTGACTCTCTCTCTCTCTCTCTCTCTCTCTCTCTCTCTCTCTTTCTCTCTCTCTCTCTCTCTCTCTCACACACACACACACACACACACACACACGAAGAAAATTCTGACAATGAAGATAAAAATTACATGAATTTTCTTTGCTAATATTTAATTGTTCTGAAGCATAAATGACTAGGTGAAGAAAAATAACAATAACATTTCATATGGTTTTAGTATGTTTGAAATTGAGATAGATAACAAGAATGGCTTAAAGACTAAGAGGCTAGAAGGAAATATACGACTCATGGGTAGTCATACTATTCTTGAGTGGCATGGTTTTATTTGAAGGTATACTTAGATTAACCTAAATGTATATTATAGACACCATGGCAAACACTAATGATATTCTTACAAGAGAAAAAAGAAGAAATAAATTTGAGTCATGAAATGTTGTTAAATTAGGAGAAAGAAGAAAAAATAAAAGAAATGACAAGTATTAAAGATTAGCAAGTAGCTAACTAATTAGCAGTTATGGCTCAGCTCAGTCATCACAGTGAATATGAATGGGCCAGTGCATTTCCAGACTGAGTATAAAAGCAAGACCAGGCTATATCCCATCTGTAACAGACTATACAAAAATACCAGAGGGTCAAAAATTAAAGGATAGAAAATCTACCTGAACTCACTAAAACCCAGAGAGTCTATATTAACATAAAACAAAACAAAATGGAGAACAAGAAGTAACATTTCTTGGATGGCTTATGTGAGTGGGAGTAATTGTCTATGAATGCACAACTATCCAAAATATGTGTGTACCCCAAAACAAACCAGAAAGATCTGAAAAGGATAATAGAAAAATTTTACACCTATAGTTGGGTCTTAGTTACTGTTCTAGTGCAATGAAGAGACATCATGACCAAGGTAACACTTACAAAAGAAAGCATTTAACTGGGGGCTGGCTTACAGTTTCAGAGAATTAGTCCATTATTATCATGGCAGGAAGCCTGGTGGCAGGCAGGCAGACATGGGGCTGGAGGGCTTACATCCTGACCCACAAGGCAGCAGGAAGAGAGAGAGACTGAGGCCTGGCATGGCATTAGAAACCTTAAAACCTACCCCCAGTGCCACATACCCCCTCCAACAAGGCCACACCTCCTGATCCTTCCCAAATAGTTCCACTAACTGGAGACCAGGCATTCAAACATATGAGCCTATGGGGCTGTAGTCTGTACTAGTAAATAAGATTTAGGGCTGTGGACTTGGCCCAGTGTTCATAGTACCTCCTGTATGTGACTGAATACCTAAGTCCAGATCCCCAGGATTTGTGTTAAAACTGAGCCCTAAACAAACAAAATATACAAATTATATCTCAAAAAAGCAAGTGTGAGTGTGTGGAAGCGTCTGTTGCTGTTTTCACAACTTCTCTAATCTGCTCTTGTCTGGGTGTTGAATGCTCCCAGAGGCCCATGTGCTGAAGTCTCGGTCCTGGGACTGTGCTTCTGAGAGGCAGTGGAATCTTTAAGAAGTGGGACCTGATGTGAGTTCTTTAACCCTTGGCCATTCCCATGAAAGAATCTTTCCATTTTTCTCTTTTGCTTCCTAGCCATGAGGCAAGAAGATAAGTCAGCCACATATTCCCCATAATTGCCATTCAGCACCTCCACCATCAGCACCCCACCCCCACCATCCAGCACCTCCATCATTCAGCACTTCTATCTTCCAGCACTCTTATCATCCAGAACCCCACCATCTAGCATTCCTTCTATCCAGCACCCCAGCCCCCACAATTCAGCACCCCCACTATCCAGCACACCACTATCCAGCACATCTACAAGAAACTTAATGACCTTCACTCTCTAAAACCACCAAACAAAACAAGCTTATTATTTGTATAGGCTAATTCCCTTTAAATTATTTAATTTGTTATAGTGGTAGAAAACTAATATACACTCTAAAATTAAACATTTATTTTCTAGAAATAGATAAAATGTTGACGGTAAAAATAATGAACCATGGGTACACACCACAGATGAGCTGCATAATAATTAGATGTGCTGAGAAACACAGACACAAGGAAGATATTTGATGTGGTTTCTTACATAAACAATTCTATGTCATCCATAGTAGCACCAGGATTAAGTGGCTTCCTGGGTGGATGGGAAACAGCATGAGGAATAGGTCATCAAGAAGCAGCAGAAAATTATTATATTCAATATCTTGACTGTAGGGATCATGTGGTTAAAACCAAATCCATCAAAAAATTAACAGATTTAACTCATTGTGTGCTTTTTACAAGGGCAGTCTATTGCATATGAGTTACATCTCAATAAAAGTGTCCTTTTATATGTTCAACCTCTAGGCTTTAAATCGGAGTGGTTTGCTATAAATCATCTCTATAAATTTTAAGTCAGTGTGATGACTCAATTTCATGGTCTACTTGGCTGGATTTGAAATCACCTGGGAGACACACTACTAGGCATGGCTTTGAGGGAGTTCCCAGAGAGGTAAATCTGAAGATCAAAGACCCACACTGAATGTGAGAGGCCTCCAGATGGAATAAAAAGGAGAAAGAGGATCAAACACCAGCATTCATCTGGATTAAGGACACAATATGACCAGCTGCCTCCAGTCCTACAGTATCACCTGCCCTTCTATGATAGGCTCTATCCCCTCCAATGGCAAGGCAAAGTAAACTCCATCCTTTAGCTGTTTTCCATTAGGACCTCTGTCACAGCAATGAGAAGATAACTAATATGGTCTGCAAGGCTGTGGCTATCAATAAGACCTGCTTAACAGTTTGTACTTCCAACCAGAAAACACCCAGTCTCCTCTGAGGGTGTTTTGTTGGGTTTTATGGAGATAGACCTGTGCCCCTTTCAATTTAACAGTATACACTTTTGGGTTTTTTTTTTCTTGGTGATAAGAGGGTCCAGTGACATCTTCTTATCCACCTTTAAGGAATATTTCTGCATGTCTTATATGCCTAGAGTTCTAGAAATTTTACTGAGGTAGAAGATTCTGGAAATTAGGTTGGTGTGGTGATATGCAGTCATGGTGCATGTGGTTAGTCCCAGCACTTGAAAGGCAGAGGCAGGAGGATCTCTGTGAGTTCAAGGCCAGCCTGGTCTTCAAAGTAAGTTCAAGGACAGCCAGGACTGTTACACAGAAAACTCTGTCTCAAATAAACAAAACAAACAAACGAAGGGTGGTAGAGGTGGCACTGTCTTCTGATATTCCAGGCTGATTTTATTAAATATATAACATATCACCACAGATTGGATCTATTTCCCATGCTATGATGTGTAGATGCATTGCCAATAAGTCTAAAGTCATCACTACCTCCTAGGGTTTTTTGGTCCAATAAGCATAAGGCCTTCATCAACCTGGTGAATCAATGTGACAGACGTGTAGAAGGAGCCAGTGACTCATAGTCCTAAAAACTAGGTGGTCACTCAGGTCTAGAGGACTGGCAAACCCATGATGTGGGACAATGAAGGTGTATTGCTGTTTCTAGAGTTTTTTGGGAGGTAGGATAAAAAAAAAACAGTACTTTCCAGATCAATAGCTTTATACCAGGTACCATAAGGGGTGTTAATCTACCAAGCAAAGAAATCACATCTACTCTAGCAGCTGTGATTGATGTCACCCCTTCATTAAACTATCAGCAGTCATTGTCCAACATCATCTGTCTTCTGCATGGGCCAAATTAAAGAGTTAAGTAGGAATATGGTGAGATCTGTCCAGTCCATGGTAGTGCTAATGTGTGAGGCTCTCCAAGGACTCTAAGAATTTCCCAGGAAGGGGCAGCTTTGAGGTGTCCATGTAGACTGTCTCACATTCACATTCCTCACCCCACAGGTCAGAGAACTAACGTGGTGACTCTGCCTAATGTATGCTATCCAGCTATGTGTTCTGGGACCAGAAAAATGACCACTGGATGAGCTAAGAGACCCACACGACTTGCTGTCAGTTGCATCTTATCTAAAATTCAGCTGACATCCATAATGTGTACTCTGACTGGAGGGCAAGAAGTTATTTGGGATCTCCCAAATTCCATGTCAGTTCAGAGACAATGTTCAAAACTGTTTTGGATTTTCTTTTCCTCGGTGTACAGTTGCCTTTTCAAAAATCTGTAGTTCTCTTAAGGACAGGAAAAGAGAAATCAACCATAGAGATTTGTGATGTTGTACCAGAAGACCTTCCTTAAGGAGGCATTACTTCTCTGTTCTTCAAGGGTTTCATAAACTGGCTCAAGTCTAGGAATAGGCTGAGGAGCTGTGACTGATGCTGTGAATAAGAGCACTGTCATTTTATTGCCCCAGGACCTGGTTGTTTTCATGGAGAGAGTCAGACTTTATACCCTTCTTGTCTGTGTCTCTTTTCAGAACACTGAGCATCTTTCAGACCGTTGTAAACATTGCTTTGCCTCTATTGTCCATACCAAAGCATGTTCACCTTGCCTTTGGCTGTTGAGTTCTAGCACTTGGTTCTGCCACTCTGGGGTCCAATTATCACCTAAGTAATGACTCCCGCTGTAAAAGTAGACCTTTGGAGAAGATCAGTGTCAGAGGTCTGCAGGGCAGTGTCTCTCACAAGTCTGCCTTCTCAAGTACTGGTTACAAAGTGTTTCCTTTCCTGTTGGCTGTGGCAAATTGCCCTGAGAAAGGAACCAGGAGAACAAGGGTTATTTCAGCTCACAGTTCCAGGGTCCAGTCCATTATGGCAGAGAAGTTGAGTAAGCAGGAGCTTTGGAAAAAAAAACTGGTCCTATTGCATCTGCCATTGGGAAGCAGAGAGAGGGGGATGCATCCAGCTGCCCAGATCCCTTTCTCCATTCATACAGTCTAGGATCCCAGCCAGGGAACGGTGCCTCCTCAGTTCACATTGTTAAGGTAATCCCTCATAGGCATGCCCAGAGGCACATCTCCTGGCTGACTCTGCAAAGTTGGTAATTACTATTAATCTGCACAGCACATTGGGATTCTGGTGTGTAGAGTAAGTCTTCTTGGGTGAATCCCATTCTGGCTTCAAGTATCTCCAGGATTTTGGCTCCTTCTGTCAACAGTAACCCTTAGCCCTTGGCATATCAGGCATTTTCAGCTCACTCACAGGGTACCATCTCAATCCACATTTCTGCCAACCAGCCAAATTAATAGTTATTATCTGTCTTAATTACATTTCTGTTGTTGTGACAAAAGACAAAATGTCATGACCAAGACAATATATTAAAAAAGTATTTAGTTTTGGGGCTCACAGTTCCAGAGGGTTAGACAGACCATCATAGTAGAAACTATGAAAGCAGGTAGGTAGTCATGGTGCTGGAGCGGAGGCTGAGAATTTACATCTGATCCAAGAGCAGAAAGATTAAGTGAGTGAGTGTGTGTGAAAGCAAATGAGTGAGTGTTTGTGTGTGTGCATGTGTGTGTGTATGTGTGTATGTGGAGGGAGGAAGAGGGAGGGGGAGGGAGGAAGACATCACTTGGGATGGTATGGACTTTTGACACCTTAGAGGCGACCCTCAGTGACACATCTCCTCCAACAGGACCACACCTCCTAATCCTTCTCCAACAGTGGACCAACCTTCAAATATATGACTCTCCAGGGACCATCCTCATTCAAACCACCACACTACCATCTTTAACTCCGGGAGTCACAACATTAAACCCAGAATCTCTGCTTAATAGGCCCATATCGATAAATTCAGCCTCATCCAAGTTTATGTTTCTTCCACCATTATCTCCAGAGCTAAAACCTCTTCCTGCCACATTCTCCAGACCTTTGCTTATATAAAACCTGAGATCTTTGGGCCTATAGCATACATCCTCCACATACCACTATGTCCCTCATCTCTAGGAATAAGCTGTAGATTCTGGATGTAAAAATACAGGAAGGAGTGGGCCCATGGGGATCTCACCCTTGTCTGACAGGAACTGCACAAGTAAAGGTCAGTACCTCAGGGTGGTGATGCTGTTGAGAATGAGGCTACCATGTCCCTGACAGAGAGACCCATCAGAATGTAGGCATTTAGTGTCAGCAGCCTCCTACAGGTTTTCATCTCAATTTAAGGGATTCTGTTCTCCTCCCACAAAAGCCTTCACTGTAACTGCAGGATCCTGCAATGCCAAAATCTTAACTTACACTGTAAGACAGCAAGGATGTGAGAGGTCTGGTGTCTGGTGCTCAGCAGCTTCAGCCTTATGGCTGTGGGAGGGGAGATTCTCTTTCAGGGCACACTGCCAAGCCCTTAGGTTGTTTATACACACGTGGGGCTGGGAAATGGACTCTCTCAGCTCATTCGTTTTCTTTATTGCTTTGTCCAGCAATGCTGGAAACAGCAGCCAGAGTCATTATATCCCTTAGTTCTTCAAAATTGTTCAAGGCATCACGTACAGAGTTGGTAATTCCTCACCTCCCTCAAGTGGTGAGCCAGGACCACGAAGGCGTCTTAACCTCTAGGATGAGAGATGGAAGCCACCTGGGACAAAGCCATAAAAAGTATGAGCTGGAGCTGGGGGTGTGGCTCTGTCAGTAGAGTACCTGTCTAGCATACCCAGATTCCACCCCAGCACTATGTAAACCAGATATAGCACTGTACACCTGTAATCACAGGACCCAGGAAGTGGAGGCAGGAGGACCAGATGTTCAAGGTCATCTTTAGCAATACAGTGTGTTCTAGGCCAGCCTGGACTATGTGTATTGGGGGAATGAGTGAGGAATATGAGTTTCCACAACTCCGCAGTCTCTCTGCATCCCTGTTGCAGGACCCTGGACAGCAATTCTCCAACCTGGAAACTGGGAGGTAATGGCGGCTTCTCACTGTGAGTGGAGGTGGGATTCAAGAAGTCATTCTTGCAGGTTGGTGGCTGGTACAGGTCACGGCATGGAGGATGTGTCCTGTCAAGCTGCAGATCTCAAGGAACACTGCCCTGAGTGTCTGATCTGACAGTGGTGGTTGAGCTGGACAGGCTCCTATAGAGGCGTACTCTCCATGCCTGTGAACATGACAATTCAGACTCACAGGACATTGTCTTGACTGCCTTTTCTACAATAGCGCAGATGTGTCAGTCTGCTCTGCCCTGTGAACAGTTTTGGCTACGCACCTTCTGCGCTCTCTCCCCAGTGAATTCTTCAGCTGCAGCAAACAGAAATCCTTTCTGTTTCCTTCCTTTCTTTAGGTGGTAGTTTCTCTTCTCATCATTCTGTCTCCAGAAAGATCTGTAGAAGTTGCATCTCAAAAGCCTATGTTTGGAGAAAGGTGTGAGTCCTAAAACTAAGCAGAGTTAAACATGAAACAGTGTTGAGCTGGAGTGAGCACACCCACAGCATATCTCAGAGTGGGTTGCCCTTGATGCTGTCTGTGAGTGCCTGCTCCTGATGGTGCTTGTGGCTTCCTCCTCAGTTCGTAGTGCTCTTGGAAAGAATACAGGACTGTCTGGGTACCCCCCAGCACCCCTCCTCCTTCCTGTCTAGGGAGGAAAAGGATGAGCCTCTTTTAGGACTGTCATGTTCTTGTGGCCACGTTCTCATTGAATGAGTCATTGAGCTACCTGGCTCAACTCTGGCCTTCATCCAGAACCTTGACATCAGGTCTGAGTCCCCTTGTGGTGATATATATTTAATAAAATTAGTGTGGAATATCAGAGAGTCAAGCACAGAGCCAAGCCATAAAAGCCAAGCAGAGGTGCACACACAGTTAGTCCAGCACTTGGGAGGCAGAAGCAGGAGAATCTTTGTGAGTTTGAGGCCAAAGCAAGTTCTAGGACAGCCAGGACACCAGGACTATTACACAGAAAATCCTGTTTAAAAAAAAAAAAAAAAAAAAAAAAAAAAAAAAAAAAAAAAAAAAAAAAAAAAAAAAAAAAAAAAAAAAAAAAAAAAAAAAAAAAAAAAGGCTGGAGAGATGACTCTGCCCTGCCCTTCAGGGTTTTTGTTTTGTTTTGTCTTGTTTTTTGTTTTTTGAGACAGGATTTTCTGTGTAACATCCCATCGTAGGGCTAGGCGCTGTGGTCTCTTTAGTTATTCCCACTGAATAACCCAGCAGACAGCCTGGCAAGGGGATGTGTCTCAGAACCCTGTTATCTGAGCAATATAGATCCCTGCATCTGACTTTGCTCTAATGTGTCTCTCTCCATAGAACATAGAGTCTGCATTTAAAGACATGTGCCCATGGAAGCCCTAAGACCTCCCTTCTTTATGATTTCAACTGGAGTGTCTGGGACTCTGGAGCTCTCTGTCCAAATGTCCTGTCCAAACCCCTCCTCCTAAGGTATGTTTGGGATAAGGATGATCGATATTGGGCAGTGGGCTGAGAGTGTTGTTAGCAGAGGCTGTGGCAGATGTCCGCATATGGCATAGGAGTGTGGCACTCTCACAGTGCTCTTGGGACCCAGGTTAGGAAGACAAGGAGAATCTGGAAGCCCAGGCCGTGGTCTGTTTTCCCTGAGAATAGACCTTCCCTGGTGGAATGCTGGGAGTCCAGGGATTCCAAAATCAAACCTGGCTACGCTGTGTGTTATGCAGCTGTGAGGAAAAGCAGAATGAGGTGTAGCTTTATGACATAATGTGCTAGATTGATTTATAACTTTAAATTTTTCAACAGATGGTATATGGGCATCTATCTGTGTTCTTGCTCTGGACCTTTCAGAGGTCAAAAACAGCTCGAACCACCTACTGTGTGTAGACAGTGTGCTGTACCCTGGGGACCACTGGAAAGAAACTGCCACCTGGGAGGTGACAGCATCCTCTTCCTCTCAGTTGTTGGGAGTCAGAAGCCCATATGTGACTGCTGTCTCATGAGACCAGCCAGTGCCTACTCTGTCCAGGGACCATTTTTCTGCATCATGTGACTAGATCATGCTCTACCTCAGTGTGTACTCCGTGGTCAGTCTGAGAGGTACAGAATACTTTAAGATGTGACTTGGGAGGTGGCAGAATCTCAGGGCTGGGTCTTCAAGGCTCCATCATCTGCCTATACTGTCCAGATTGAAGATAGGTCAGTTTCTTACAAGGACCATCTGAGTCTCAATTCTCAGATGGTGACACGGAGGCCCACAGAGGCAAAGGCACCTTGCTCTGGGTCACAAAGGGCCCATAAGCCCCTACAGGGGTCAGTACTGTGGCATTGACATATATAGAACACAGCTTCAGAGGTTGGGAACAGGTACTGGGTCAGCCAAGGGAGCATCTGACTCTGTATGCAAGTACTTGTGCCTTTTAGTGCTCAGTCTGGATCAGAGGCTCTTGTATGGCTGGAACAAGGGCAAAGTTAGACAGGATGACACAGGCCTAGTGGCTTATCAGTGGTGGTAAATGTCAAGTTTCCCCACCGCCACCTTCCTTGCCCAGGAATGGGGGTTTATGACCTGGTTTCACCTTCAATCATTTTTACAGTGCCACCTTGGGTCATCCTGCTTCTCTGCAAGTCTACTTTTTTCTCTATATATAAAATGACTGTTTGGGGGGATAGAAACACTGTATATGTGTGTCCCAAGTATTCTGAGCATACTCAGAGGGTCCCAGCCTAGCCTAGCATGGGCTATACAGCTGAACAACCTCATCCTGATCAGATCCCAGGCAACAATTTTAATTGTTTCTCTAGATCCCTTGATCCACTTGAGCCAAATCTGGAATGCAAAAGCAATCATGCAATGCTGCTTTCATTGGTTGAGAACAGGTGATTTTTCCCAAGTCTGTGTAGGTGAGCCTCAAATGAAACATGGACTCCCCCATAGTGACACATGCTGGCAGCTTAATTCTCACTTAACTGCCATGGGACACTAGGACACTCCATACTCTAAGGCCTTGGGGAAAAGCGGGGAAGGCTCCCAGGGCTGATTGGAACAGATGACATCATAGAAAATGGAATTTGTTAAACACAGGAGACACCATGCATATAAGAGGTAATCCTCTATGGCAGAGCCAACTTTAAGAGGTCCACACAGACTCTGACCAGACAGCCAAGGAACACTGGGGACACCTCCCATAGATGTACTCAATAAATATTTAACAGCTATCTCTCTCTCAGGCACCATATTGGCAATGGGGATCCAGAAATAAAATAAACCTGATGTCACTGAGATGCTTACAGTTTTGATAGGACAGTGGGTGTCAGAGAAGGGGAAGAGCCTCTATGGAGGAAAAGAATAGAGAAGGTGTCTGTCCTAGATGAACGACTCCAGGCCAGGGCTTGGAAGGTGATCCTCAGGACCACAGAAGGGAAGAAGTAAAGTGTGATGTTGGGTAGAAAAGTTATCAGAGAAAGCAGCCATGGTATGAATCACTGAGAGCAGAGAGCCAACTCTTCCAGAGGTACCTAAAAATGTGAGGGTCACCCTCACCCACTTTGAAAGCACAGAGATAGGCTTTTTTACCCACAGGTTTCCAGCATTACTACCACCCCAGAGGAAGGGCCTCTTCTTATGTGTGTGTGTCCCAGTACACACTTGAACATCAGTAACTGCTCACAACTGAGAGTGTATCCGGGTGCCAGAGAAAGCCTGGACTTAAGAGGAGCAGAGAGCCTGAAGGAGGAAGGCTCTAGGTGTGCTAGAAAGTGATGCTACTGTCAGACAAGTCTGGATGGGTCCAGAGATAACAACAGCTCTGCTACACTATCCTAAAAGGGGTGACTAGGTTAGGAAGGGGTGGGACAAGAAGTGGTTCCTGGTGACAGTGGAAAGGAGAAAGAAGACCAGGAGGATGGAAAGATCAGCAGCCACTGTTGATGGGCACGGAGGCTGGGGCTCAGCAGGCTGGGGAGTCAAGAAGTCAAAGGTGGGATGTCATAGGGAAGTGTTGAGAGGTGAAGCCCGGCACAATACAGAAATAGAAAGGTAGAGAAGGGGTTGTCCTCAATAGCCTCAGAGGCAGAGGACTGTTCCAATCAGAGACAGAGGCTGGGGCTCTCTCACTATGGAGGACAGAGGCTGGATCAGGAACAAGGCAAGAGTATCCCGTGGTCTCAGTTTCCTCAGCACTGAAGGGGCAAAGATAACATTCAGTGAGTCACAGACTTGGGTAGGATGGGGCCTGGGGAGGGCAGCAGTCTAAAATTATCCTGAGAAGGGAAAGGTAAAATGTAGATGAAATGACATTAGCATCAACTGAGGGTGGCCCCTGAGCCCTGATGACAGTACCTTGCAGTTCCCTGGCGACACTGACTGTCCTAAATGGGTTATTGCTAGTTGTGTGGGTTCAGTCTGTGGATGTTTTGACAGGGCTTAAGGGGACCTAGGACAGCAGACCTCTGTGAACAGTGTTCATGGTTGGGGCATATATGTAAACCTCATGCAAAAGCACCCAGCACAGAACAAGTGTTCAGTAAGTGCTGGTGTGTTATCACAAGGCTGCCTGGGGACCCCTGTTTCTCACCTCCATCCATGTATAGCTTCCTGGGCTCTCTACTATATCATCCCTGGTATCTTCACATAGAGCACATATGCTGGGTCTGGAGCCAAGGAACATATATTTACAAAATTAGCACAGGAGAGAAGAGCCAGGGAATATACAGGAAGTATCCCAAGCCTCTGTTCCATGCTCAGAGGTGAGGATAGGCTGGACAACCATGCTTTGCTGGTGTGGAACTCTTAGATGGGAAGAGAGCCCAGCCAGCTTCGGCCACCCCCCTCTTCAGGATGGGACCACACTGGAATGAGGGCAGATGGTCCCAGGAGTCAGTAGGTTCATGCATTCTTCCAGAGCCTCTTACCCACGTGTCCCATGGGATCCAGCCTGCAAACCCTTAGCTGCCTGTGCCTTAGGTTGGCCAGCGAGAGGCTTTGTGCTCAAACTTTCTTTTGATGGTTTTAGTCTCACAGAACAGCTGTTCTGACACTGGCTTCATCTTTCAGTGGATGTCTGTATGAATTCTCACTCTTTCCTTCTCTAATGCCCTCTCGTCTCCCCCTCAAGCCAATATGTCAGCACAGTCTGTCCCCTTATAGAGGAACCATCGAGCGGCATTCCAACTGTAAGCAGCTTGCTGGTCGTGTATCTGCCTAGCGAGGCTGTGCAATGTGTGGCTTGGGCCTTGCCATGAGTCTGTGCATCCAGCACTCTGCCCTGTAACATGCCCACGGGGTAAGGAGTAGCAGACATATGGGACTAAGAAGCATGCCCATGAGTTCCAGCCTTGGAGCACATAGCTGTGACCCCCAGAGTGCTATTTACCGGCAAAGTTCGTATTTTCTTTTTATTAGAGGGGGCAGGGATGGTGTCCTCCAAATATCAGAAGCTCTAAAACTTAGATAAGACCTGGCTGCAGACTCCCATGGAGGAGGCTCCCACCCCATCCAGGTCTGTCAGCTGAGAGAGCCCAGACCACAGGGGCACTGGAAAGGCTGACATCACTCAGTGTCTATAAAACTTCCACCCAGTGGAAAGAGAGATGACACCCCCAGCAGAGCCCATACTTGGAGAATGTGAACCCCTCCCCAGACTTCCTGCAACTCTGAGCTAACAGGAGGTAATTAAATGGTTCATAGTTTTCTTTCACGTGATTCAGTAAATGTCGCCTATGAAACCAACAGGCATTTTCTGTACTTAATGCGTGATAACTAGTCTCATAAATCCAAATTATCCCTGTAAATCTAAATTAAATGCCCAGGTTTAATGTATTTGGAACGCCTAATTAATAAAGTGCCGGCCATGACCATCACTAACCTGCTTGCTCCCTGCTTTCATTTTCCACAGGGGGCATTTCTGAGCTGTGTTTGGGTTGGAGCAAGGAGCTCAGAGCTTCCAGCTGCTCAAGTTCAAGGTTAAACCCATCCACACAGCCATCAAGGTCCCCTGGAGCCCTCTGCAATTCATCCTTTGTCTTTTTGTCCTTGATCACTTTATTTCCTCAAAAGTCTGTCTGGACCACAAGGACCTTTTCAGACCTGATAATGTGTCTAGTTCCCTCTCTCTCCTAGGCCTTTGTTCCTGCCTCCTAGGTTCTATCCAGATGTGATGCCTGGAGCTGCAGCAGCCATTTCATGACTGTGAGGTTCCAAACCTGAGCACAAGAAGCCACACATATTGAAGATGTCAGGACAGAACGAACCTGGGTTCTGCTCAGTGTCAGAAACCCCTAACCCAAGAGTGGCCAAGAGTCGTCACATCTGAATCTCTTTGCAGGCAAGAAAAATAAAACATGCACAGATGAGCATTTGCACACACAAACCCCCTACATTTTCAAACTGATATTTGTTAGATCCTCTGCTGACCATTTGGGTAACCTTGAGTTAAACATGAGCCTCTCCAAGCTTTTCTGTATGCAAAGGGGCACATCACAGTAAAGAAACTGACCACATGACCACTCCATTATTAGAACGGAGGGTTTTATTATGAATAAGAGAGAACAGCCAGAGGCATCAGGAGTCTGCCATGGCTACCTCACAGAGACAAGGAGAGGACCAGAGAGGAAAGGTGGGAAGAAGGGCAGACTGCCAGCTGTCAGGGCTACGGGAACCGAGAAGGGAACAAAACTGGTGGCCAGTAATGAGACGATGTGCTCCAACAGGAGCTGGCAGGTTAGCTGGAACAGCCTGGGAAGCAGCATGGGGCTCTGACTATTGGACAATTCTTTGAGTTAATGGAGAGCTTGATGCTCTCTCCAGAGATTGGGAGGCTGCAGGAGTAGATGAGAAAGTGATGGCTTTTCTGTGCAAGCAGAAACCCACTCACTTTGCAAGGAATCTGAGGGGTGCTGAGTGTTTACTGGGTCAAAGTCCAGCCTAAGCTGAGGCCAGATTGTCACTTGGGGAAACAGGGACTGGGACCTGACGCTGTCTACTCTTCAAACTGTGGCCTCCTCAACTGTTGGTGGGAATCTGATGGTCCACAAGCCCTTTGTGTGCTGTGGTTCTTGTCTCTTTTACTGCTCCAGTAAGAACTCCTGTTCTAATATGCCCCATTCTGCAGCTGTAAGAACCTGGTACAGCCAGGTGCAGTGGTAAGCACACACCTTTAACATCAATGGTTGGGAGACAGAGGCAGGCAGATCTCTACTAGTTCCAAGTGTGCATAATGAGCCAAGGCTACATAATGAGACCCTGGATAGAAACCGAAACAAAGTAAAAAGAATCTGACACAGAGTGCTTATGTCAGTGACCTGAGATACAGGGCTGGTGTGTTGCAGACACATAGAGTGAAGCAGGCTCAGAGTAACGGAACTCACCCTGCGATGCTGGTGCAGCCTCTAAATGGATAAGAACAGGTCGGACGATTAAGGTGCTGACATGCTCTCAGGCTTCCAGCCCACTCTTCTCCCTCTGTGCCCTGTAAGGGGCCCCTGAGACTACTAGGAGCCCAGTGGACAGCAGGGGTTCCCATGTCCCAGAGCCTCCAACTCTCCTAAGCACAGAATCTCCAGCAGGCTCCCGACCCCACAGAGCTCGGCATGGTCTGTGGCAGACACTCTCTTCGCTCCCTCTGCTGATTCATTTGCTCCCATGTTAACTTTTATTACTTATTGATTTTTCTACAGCCTCCCTTGGATATCTCCATGTTTATCTGCTTAGCTTAGTGGAAGCCACTCAGTGGGAGAGGCAGGATGCGGTATTCTCTGACCACAGATGGGTACCCATATTAATGGGGACCAGCACCTTCTTTGGGTGGGGGAGGACTCACCCATCACTCTATCACTGCTGAGCTAAGGAAACCCAAGGAGTGGAGCTCACATCTACTCCCATAGAAGGTACCAGCAGTGGACTGGATTTTTGCACAATGCTTGGTGAGGATTGTGGGTCTGGATCAAGAATAGGATGTCCTCTAGAGTGTCCTCAGGGGATGTGCAGGGTCAAGTCTGAGGTGAGGGGAAAGGAAAGAGGGAGGGGAACTTGGAAATCATCACGCAGGAAGGTTGATGGTCTAGGGAACAAGGTCTAGGGAACACCAGAAGTCAGGCCCCATGTGATGCTGGCAGGCCCTATACTGAACAGGCTGCTCTTGGGAGTGGGGGGTGGAGGGCTACAGAACTGCAACCCGCCATCTCTACATCCAGGACACCAACAAGTTGTGAATGGAAAAAGTTGGAGATGATGGGAAATTAGGGAGAAATAAATGACAGTCTTCTGGCCCAGAAGGGAGGCATCTTTGGGTGCCCTGGAACTGTGAACCAATCCAAATCAACAATAACAGTAATCATGGAGATCAGACTTCAGGCTAAGGTTGACATTGATCCCAGAGACAGCATTGCCTGCTGTGGAGACGTACCCCATGACAAAGCCAGCAGTGACAGTGCAGGACACTTGGGAGCCAGATTCTGAGCTTCCTCACAAACAGTGGCCTCTTCCTTATCCCTGGGGGAACTGGTGCCTCATCCTCAGTGGGATCACTGATAGAAGTTGGACACAGACGTGGAACACAGCCTGCCAGATCCAGTTCTGTATTGAGCCCTGTGCGGTGGGTCTCCAAAGCCCGGGGGCTTTTCTGCAGGGTACCACCTGATGTCTCCTCCACAGAAGCGTTGTTAATGAAGTCCTGATGGAAAGTGAATGTGGGCTTCAGTTTGGAGTAAAATTAACTAGAACTTGATCATTGCCAATTTGCTCTTCAGAGTGGCCTCAAAATAAGGTGATACAGATCAAAATAAAAAATATGTATGTACCGGAGGACAGGATCAACAGAGTGTGAAAGCAATGCAGGGGATGGGGGAGATAGTCTCAAGTTGTGTCTAATGTGGGTTTTCATGACAGGTAACAGTCCTTTATAATGTAACAGCAATAACAACAAAGATTCTAGATGTTGCAAAAGGAAAGTCTTCAAGAAAGACACTCTACTTTCCAGGTTCTTGGGCACCATTAGATAACCTCTTTTCCCATTCTGGTACAAGTCTAGTCCTTATCTTCTCCATAGGAACGCCAATGATAACCTTGCCTCCCTGGGTGTGGTGAGAATCAGCTAGATGTCTTGGGCACTCCAGGGCCTGCCTTGTGGGTGCTGATAACTAGAACTGATGACTACTAGGATTGCCCTTTATACCCTATATCCCTCCTGTGGCCATGCTTTGACTTTCAACTTTGACACAGCACAAAATCACCTTGGAAGAGTGTCTTGATGGATTGTCTGTATGAGGTAGGTCTGTGAGTTTATGGAGGATTGTCTTGACTATATTCATTCAGGTGGGATGACTCAGCCCACTATGGGTGCCATCACTCCCTAAGCAAGGGACACTTAATCACATAAGAGTAGACGAAGTAGGCCGGGCATCAGCTTATAGGCACCCATCACTTCTCTGCCCCCAACTGTGACCATGCAAGTCCCTGTCAGTGTGACTTCTGTGAACATGAACTATAACCTGGAACTGAGACCCAAATAAACCCCCTCTCTCTAAGCTGCTTTTTGACTGGGTATGTTATCAGAGACACAGGAATGAAACACTAAGACAGCATGCATGCTGGACCTAGTACCTTTTTCCTCTTTTTTCCCTCCTTCCTCTGGAGACAGTTGATCTTTCCCCTGAATACTTTAGACTCGTAGAAAGTTCTAGAATTTTCTCCCATCTCTCTTGTAACATAGGAAAGAAACCAAGTCACAGAAACCTAAGCTTTCAGAAGGAGGGTGTGATCTCAAGAGTCAGATGTACCAAAGAAGTCACAGACCACAAGGACAGAGTCATGTTCCCAGGATACAAGGTTTTTCATAACTTTGTCACAATGTTACAACAAGAAGAGATATAGCGGTCAGCATGGCTGGGAAAGAACACTCCTCCCCGTGGGAGGGCCCCAGAATTCAGGAGGTTGTAGTCTCAATTTTTTTGCACTATAGTTTAGAACTTTCTCATTGTGAGGGTAACAAGATGCTGGGGGGCGGTGCAAGGGCAGAGAGTACTGAACACAGCAAGGCTGGCCTCTGAAGGACAGATATGCTTTCACCATCACGGCTGCTGCTAGGTGGGTGTGGGGATCCAGGTGGTACATCTCATGCACCCATCAGCCAGGATGGGCTCCAGCCCTGCTGTTACACATCCAATGCACTTCCAGATCCTGGGGCTCCTGTTCTAAAGCACCAACCTTCTGTGATGCTGGCCATGTCTCCTAGGTCATGCCAAGTGCCAAACTCAGCTATCTCTCTTTCAGGAACTTCCCCTCCCTACACACAGCAGGAATCTTGAGTTTGCCCATTAAAAGAGGTCTGTGGGATTACAGGGGCAGGTGCCAGCTCTGCCCCACCCCGTCTCTGCTCCCTCATGTCTCCAAGAAAGTGAGCCTTGATTCTGCCGAGCAGTTTCCTGTAGATCTTACCTGCTTTCTGCCTGCCTGGGATTCTACTTAGCAAACCTTGTTCTCCCATAAAGAATTCTTACATCTGAAAGTACCTTCTCTTTTCTCTGATTCTCTGCATATTACATCACTGTCTTATAAATGAAGGAAAGGTGGTTCAAAGACGTAAGTCATTTGACTATAGGCCAGACAGCAGAGTGGAGGGGGCGGGGGCAGGTTCTTCAAGCAGAAGCTCCATCAGGATATAGAGGTTGAACTGTTGTGCTCAGCAAACAGGGGCTACTTTGGGTCTGATCCTAGTCTGATTCTGGTTCCCATGACCAGTTATGACAACACTAGGTCACAGGTCATCTTGTGAGTGAATGAAATGACACGCTTTAAGCTGTAGCAAGGACTGGGCACATAGAAAGCGTTCACCTCACCTTTGTACTATCCACACATGTCCTGCCCTTGCCAGGCCTTGCCCACTGATTCCTCCCTTCCATCCCCCTTTCACGCTCTCTATTGCAGCCCCAAGGCCCTCTTCAAGCACCCTGATCTTCTCTTTGCTCTGTCTCACTTTGGTCCTCTATCGGTAGGTGAGGGTAGGTGGCAGGATGCACTCTCTCCAGGCTCAGATTCTCTCCCTTTTCTTGTGATGGGGTCTTCGGTAGACCCCCTCAGCCAGTCTCAGCTTCCACATCCACAGAATGGGGTGATGCCTGGCAGCCCACAAGTCTGGTATGTTCCTGTGAACCAGCAAGGTGCCAGAGCCCTGCCAAGCTACCCTGTGCCACCCTACATAGGCTCTGTTCCAGTCAGCTTGCTTTTGCTTCTTGGTCCCAGAACCTTGAAGCAAAACTAATGTTCCTTCCAATGTCTCTGCATGTACAAGCTGTTCAAGGTGGGTGTAGTGGCACACACCTGTGATCCCAGCACTGAGAAGGCCAAAACAGAAGGATATGGAGTCAGAGGCTAACCTGAGCTACATAACAAGACTCTGTTTCAAACAATGGCATCCTGTGGAAGTGCCCAGCATGCCTGCTGGATGAAGCACTCAGCTCAGAACGTGGCATACAGACAGGAGAGAAAACTGTGGCTGAGGCCACACAGTGGGGTCCTGTAGAGGAAAGATTTGAGCCTGCCCACTCTCATTCCCTACACCCTCTCTGTGCTGATGGAAGTCCAGACCCAGCTTGGGAGAAGGACTAGAAGGTGTCAGCATTCAGGCCACCTGGGACAGAGGCTGTCGTCACTGTCTGAGTTTTATCTGCCAGGCCCCTCACCACTGCCCAAGTAACTAATCATTTTTTTTTTTTTTTTTTTTGTGGTTAGAATTCCTTCTGAGTCCACGAGTAAAGTGGGAAGTGATTCATTCTCTTTCCTAGCCAATGTACACAAAGGCACATTATTAATATTTACTCAGAGGCTTCTCCAAGGACCACAAGCACAAAGAGTTGATGGGGAGGAAAGGGAAGAGCATCGTTAGCTCTACCACCTGCCTGCCACCTGGGACACAGGGACTCAGGAGCATTCCACATGGCCCAACCCCAGAGCAAACAGAAGATCTGCCTGCTGTGTCCCAGCAAGGTCATGGCAGAAGAGAGTGGAATCTGGAGAAAGGGGGATGGACGAAAGACCAGGGCAGAGCCCTCCTCTGCAAATGAGGAAATAGTACTAGACTAGGCAAGTAAGAGAAGGCCCAACCGGTCTGCTCCAGCATCTGGCTAGGAGCAGACACCATAGATAACATCGGCAGCCCCTGGGCCTCTGTACCCTGCCTTGGCCTACTTCTCAGGGTGCCTTACAGTGAGAAGCAGGAAGCCCAGGCTAATGAAAGCCAGGCCTGGAAGGGATCAGTTACTTTGGCACAGGAAAAGATCTGTTTTTCATCTCTTTGTCAATTGGCTTACTGGGGCCAGGCATCACCTACCCCCCTCCCTGCTCACCCCCAGAAGTCCCAACCTCAGATCCCCTCCTAGGCTCAGCCACCCCCTACCCCATCTATAGCCTTCTGCATGTGGCTGCCAGGAGCAATGAAGTCCAGATGGCCTTTTCTACCTGGTGGACCCGTGCTGACAGCTGCCGTTGTTCCGTGAAGTCATTGCAGATCCCTGGCTCCCCTTTCCGCCCCGCTCCCAGCGATTCCCGACTGCCTCTGCCAGGGAGTTTATTAAAGACTTTATTAAATTGTTCTGCCCTGGCCTGCAAACTGTCTCTCTCGGTGATGAAAAAAATAGCAAGATCCAAAAAGCCAAGGTAAATCCTGCATGCCATGCAGCTCACAAATGATGAGCATGGTCCTTGTGGGTGACTCTTGTGATTCCTGTTTCTTCTGTGGACTCTAAGTGACAGGAGGGAACAGGGTATTGGGACAGAGGGCTATGGGTTGCAGTTTAAAACAGGGATGTAGCTGGCTGGCACAAGAGCTGCAAAGCATTCTAGAGAACAGTGTGGCTACTCCACAGCACCAGTAAAAAAAAAAATAAAGTCCAGGACCAGAAGAAGGAGAAAAAAAAGCAGACTCCAGTTGTGTACTGGAACAGATGATGCAGCAGAACTTTCTCAGGCTCAGTAAAGGGATTCTTAACCTGGGAGCAGCAGTCAGGAAGGCTTTCTGGAGGAGGGTATATGTGATCTGAGAAGGCTATGGTCCTGCCACTTTGTCTCTGGGAAAAACAGTTGCTATGGTAGGCATCTAGACTGGCTATTGACCAGAGCTGAGATACAGGAGCCTAGGTTGGATACTGGATCATGAGTGGAAGAAGGAGATCCTGTTAGGAGGAGGCTTGTTCATGCTGAGTCCTGAGAGAGCAAAGGACCCAAGGGAGTGCTGAGGAGATTGGTATAAATTAGCAGCCAGCACCCCTGGGCAGAGGGAGGCCTGGGACCTGGGGAGCAGTTCTTCAAGGAGGGTGTGGGGTGGTGGAGAAAGAAAGAGGTTATAAAGACAAGGAGGTCTGCAGCAGATAAGCTTATAGGGTAAGGTGGGCTGTGGAACTGATTTCACCCTGAGTGCCTGGGAGCCAGACTGCCCTCGAGGGCAGTGGCATCTCCCCTACCATTTCCTACTTTCTCATATTATGTCCCACACTCCAATTTCTCCCTTTCCCTCCTTGCCTCTACCTCCCAGCTCCATGCCAGGCCTACAGGCCCAGGGGCACTTGCAAGAGCCTGCAGCGCCACCTACAGGCTAGATCTGGTACAGCCAAGCTTAATCCCAGTTTAGTTTCTGACTCTCAGACCTGGTGGGGGTGGGAAGTATAATCCTGGAAAATACCAGGCTCTACCTCACTGGCCACAGCCTGAGGCCATGCCACTTCCTGCCTGAACAGCATCAATACCAGCTGCCTCTGTTCCCCTGACATTCTCATTACCTGTTGAACCTGTTCCCCTCAGGACCAGAACCAGAGATTAACATACTGCTTTCTCTTTTCAACCAAGCTCCTAGGCTGCTCAAGACTGCCAGGCCCCTGCTGTCCTCAGAGAGCACCTCAGGAACCATGGCTTCATCCTGCAGACAGGAGTGAGGGGCTGTCTGCTCAGCTCCTTGAATCCCACCCTGCACAGCCTTACTCTGCAGCAAAGAACTCAGATGGAAGACCCATGGGGTGGCAGTTTCATAGCTGGGCAATGAAGGATGTAGCAGGATGGTGCCAGGTCTCAGGGACTTAAAGAAGGTACTGAAAGGCAGGGGTGGGGGCTGCAGGTGCCTAAGGAGGAGGAGCCAATGTCCTGCCTCTCCAGGGGGCAGGAACTGCAGAGAGGATGATGGGAAAGGCTTCTAGGCAGGGAGACAGAGCAGGACATTCTTGAGATGGAGACTGGGGTTGTCATTGGTCTTGAGTGGTGAGGGGCTTAGGTTGGGGAGTTCAAAGGTCAGCCTAGGAGGGGCTTTGATACTTCCTCTCCAGGGAGGTTTAGCGAGAGATAACAATGCCATTGATGTCACTGTAGCATCTGTGACATCTCTGCAGGACAGTTTGAGGAATAATTGAGATCCATTTTTTGCTGATTTGAAGAGATGAGTTGAACAGGGTTATAGCTATCTCTGCCTTGTAGAGACAAAGGTAGAGAGGCCGTCCGTTGCCCTGGGTCATCATAAGGGGAGGAAACCAGGTGGCTGACATCTTGGCTCATCACTCACTCCCAGAATGAGTGTCTATATAATGTCTACTGATGTGGGTCCAGACTTGTTGTCCGGCCTCAAGAAGCTAGCATTTCATTGGTGGCTAATGAGCGTTGGAAAGCTGAGAAAAGAAGAGATGGGAAAGACTAAGTTGGACAGTGGTCTAGGTACCATGAAGAAAACAGAAGAGAGCTCTGGGACTGGCATGGAGACAGTGAATAGGGATGTCAGAGTGCTTCATGCAAGGCCCACCCTGCAGGCCCACATGTCACAACCCCACCATGCTGCTACTAACATCCTCCTGCATAATGCTAGCCTGCAGTAGACGATTTCTGACAGCCCATCTCTCCCTACAGACTTTCTTCCTCTGGGTCAGCAGCCTGCTGCTCCAAACACCAGTCTCTAACACCTTTCTTGAGGACATCTCAAATTAATAGGCCCAGAATAGCAAGAGTTTTGGCTTCCCCAGCCTGCCTCCAGGGCCCGGAGCAGGGGGTGGAGACAGACATCTCAGGCTCTCGGAAATATAGCCTTGACCTGCTGGTTGGCTCTGGGGAGAAAGGAGGAAGTGATCTACCGCCTGCTGCTTGGCTTTAAATAACTCCCCGTGTTTCCCATAAAATATTAGACACAGGGAATCTTAAAGGAATCGTCTCAGAGTCGGAAACTTAGCACCAGATTATAGACATGAAGGCTCCCAGC
Organism: Sigmodon hispidus; assembly: GCA_004025045.1. Classification (NCBI taxonomy): domain Eukaryota; kingdom Metazoa; phylum Chordata; class Mammalia; order Rodentia; family Cricetidae; genus Sigmodon; species Sigmodon hispidus. The sequence continues at coordinate 69,352 of PVIH01001272.1, read as the reverse complement.
ATCGAGCTACATTAGAAATGCAGGACTTCATATTTATGGCATCATTAAATTATGGATTTGGAATTAAAAAAACAAGATCTGAAACATCTCAGGACCCTGGGATTTTAGAAGTTAAGAGTTGGAGAAACTTCAGCACTAACTTTTGGCTCCATTTGCCAGCTGATGTCTCTGGGCCTGAGATAAATCTGTGCCTCGGTTTCCTTTTCTGTTCAAAAGGAATGATGTCAATTTCTACTTGAGAGAGCTCCTGGAAAGATTTGGTTCATAGCCATATGCAGAGCCAGCTCCAAGCATAAGGTAAGCTGTGAGCTTCACAGAGCTCTTACAATGAGCTTCGTCCACCTGCCCACCCTAATAACCCCACTTAGCTGGTCTATCTGTCCCACGGGTTCTGTGTAAGAGGCCACCCAAGCCAATTTGCGATCTCCTGAGGTGAGACCTCCTCAAAAGACAAGACACAACCTTCTACCCCAAGACATATGGTTTCTTCACATTTCCTGCCTCTTTTGTTCAAATGATGCTGCCTGGCTGCATAACTCACCTTTAGTCCTGAACTACAACATGGCTCTGGGAGATGAGTTTTTTCCCCAGGAGGCCTGGTACACCTCTCTCCCTTTCACTGATTATCTCTGACCTCCCTCAACTCCCATTTTTTCTGGCTACTTTGGTCCTGATTCTGTGGATAGAAGCATCCATTTATTCTCCAGATATCAGAGGGGAGGAAAATGCATGTGGCTTACACAGCAGCTGGCCAGAGGCAATGCCTGGTAGTCTTGACTCACGGCCTTTAGGGTTCTGTTATGTCTCTTTTCTTGACCTCCAGACTTCTACTGTTGAAGCTCCAAGAATTCAAAGGACCAGACATCTGGAGCCAGGCAGAGCCAGGCAGCAAAGACAGCCAAGGGAGTCAGTCTCTGAGATGGTGGGCCTCAAGGCTAACCCTGGAAGAATAAACAGAGAACTGGACTTTCATGTTGGGGACAGAGCACAGGCTGTAGAGCATCTCAGGAGGAAAGAGACAGCCATGATCCAAATCACCTTATCAATGTCATGCTCACTTTATATCTTCATGCCAGGCCCTGGTGACCTGCCCTGCTGGTGTCCTTCATGCCATGGATGGCTCCTCCCTTACCCCATCCTTCCACCAGTACCCTCTTCCCTATGGAGCCCTAAACAATCTGTTTCCTCTCCTAGCTCTTCTGCCTATGTACCAAGGGGTTTCACCCCCAAATCCTCACACCATGAGGAAGCAGTTTCTTCTACAATCAAACCTAAGATCTGAAGATCTGATGTTAAATCTGTATTTATGTAACTGCGTAAGAGCCAAGCAGAGCAGAAAGTGACTAGTTGACAATGTTGCATTTTGCAGACATTTAATTGAACATGTACCCGTTTCGGTGTGGCAGCTTTCTGATGGAGTTGGAATCTTGGGACTTTTTTCAGCTCTTAAACACTGCATGGGCCCTTAAGTGCTCTGAGGCTCTGGCAGCAAGCCCAGTACAGTATCTAATGTAATGACTAGAATGGACCAAAATGTCCCCCACTCATGCCCCTCTCTTCTAGAGTCTGCTTATCTCGTTTCCATTCCTAGAACCCCGGGTCAGCATCCATCTATCTGGTAGGCTTCTTCAGGGTATATGTGTGTGTGTATGAGGGGAGAGTTACAAATCATCCCCTTGTCACAGCAAGCCACGGACAAGGTTTGCTCTAGGGTAGTCTTAGTAGCACTGTTCTTTTCCTACAAGTCAGGATGGTCCGGGAGAAATGGGAGGATGCAAACACAGAAGTCTAGACAGACTGTCCCATCCTTCCTGGTCATGCTGTATCTTATAACATAATTATCACGTGAGCCTGAGGAATTTACAGCAAACAGAGGTCTATCTTTTCATGGTATGGGAGGCTGACAAGTCCAAGCTCAAGGTGGGACATATGGGGAGGGTTTTCTTGCCACACGTCATGGTAGATAAAAAGCAGAGAGAAAGCTCACTCTATAAACCCTCCAATCAAGGCTTGAAACGCACCTGTGGAGGGGTAGATTACTCGGTCTGTTTGCCTCTTCAGAGGCTCATTCCTCAATGCCAGTACATGACATCACATTTAATGTGATGTTTTGGAGTTTTGGAGAGAACAAACGTCCCAACTCCATGTGCAGGGGAGTGGACATTCAAGCTGCAGCTGGGCTGTTGGGACCTGGGTAGAGCTTCCCTAAGGCCACATTTGTCTATCCCCAAGGGTAGCGCCCATCCCCCATGAATGAATGTCTACATAACTTGCCTGCCTGTCTGTGAACTTTCCCACTCCTGATTTATGCCTCCCTTCCTGTCACTGCACTCCCGAAGGCTGGCTTCAGAGAGCTTGTAAGCAGTAAGCTGGAGGGCTCCTCCCCGCTGTTCCTGTGTATCACTCCCTGACTTCATCCTCATCTCTGATCAAGAGACTCCCTCCGCTGATCTTCTAAAGGATCCCCCTTCCCCCCCCTCCCAAGGATCCACCCAGAGTACTTGGCTGAAGGTTGAGGGAGGAAGCCTAGGCTTAGGGAAAGGTCATGAGAAGGAGAGACAGGGGAATGTGCTGGGCACCTGCTGTATGCATACCTGCTGTATGAGCACCTGCTGTATGCATTCCTGCTGTATGAGCACCTGCTGTACACATTCCTGCTGTATGAGCACCTGCTGTTATGCATACCTACTGTATGAGCACCTGCTGTATGCATTCCTGCTGTATGAGCACCTGCTGTATGCCTTCCTGCTGTATAAGCACCTGCTGTATGCATTCCTGCTGTATGAGCACCTACTGTATGCCTTCCTTCTGTATGAGCACCTGCTGTATGCCTTCCTTCTGTATGAGCACCTGCTGTGTGCCAGGCCTCCAAACTGTTTGGAAATGCATGTGTGAGTGTCCTGACCACCAGTGTGCCCCAAAGAGGGGACAGGTACCATCTTCCCTTTTTACAGGAGAGAAGACTGAGGCTCAGGGAAGAGAAGTGACCAGAGGTTACACAATTCACAATTGCAAAGTCCAGGCCACCTCCATGTCTCTATTTGCCACCCTGGGACTAGAGACTAGGGCAGCTTTGCATTGGAGGTGGCAACTGAAGAGAATGGCTGAGAGCATACAGATGCCAAGATCATAGTGGCCCAGTATGCACACAAGACAGCAAGGTGCTAAGAGATGCCAGGGAAGAGCCAAGAAAGAAAGCTTAGGTGGACAGGTGTGCACATGTCCTCACACATACACACACATATACATGTACACATAAACACATACATATACACAGACATATGAATAGAAACATACACAGCATACACACATGTTCACACACACATGCGCTGTTTCAGGTGGTTTAAGTTAGGAAACACTGAGACAGCAGGACAGAATTTGGAATTGGTATCATCCCTGTGTGGCGTGCGTGCGTGTGTGTGTGTGTGTGTGTGTGTGTGTGTGTGTGTGTGTGTGTAACTGAGCTCATATCCAGCCTGTGGTCTTGACTACTTATAGCCCTAGGCATGGCATTGGGAGCCACATGGTCACCATTTCTGCGAGTGAGGACATTCAGATCCACACACACACACACCCCACAGAGGGGGCACCCCTGCACCCTCAGAATCCCTGCATGTGCTCCTTTCTCCCTCAGGAGAGCTGCCGGTCACCGGGCCTGGGCTCTCTTGCTCTCTTGTGCAGCTGGGGGCAAAGGGCATAAAGATGGGCAGGTGTGCGGGAGGCGATGGCGAGTGGGGAAGTTGGGCTCCCTGGCTGCTATGAGTGACCCCAACAGTCCCGCTCGGAGCCCGGGCTCTCTCCCTGATCTAATTAGCATCAGGGAGAATTAAAGCACAGAGCCCTGAAGTGAGCCAGCTCCCCTGAGGGCATTCCAGAACTAATACTGATTAAATATGAAACGGCTCCTCTCCTCAGGGCCCAGAGTCTATGTAGCCAGAACCAGAGACGGCAGTGTAATTGCTAGCTCTGATTATGCAAGGTGTGTTTTCAAACATGGAGCAGGGAGGGAGGGAGGGAGGGAGAGAGGGGTAAGGAAAAGGGAGGGGAAGGAAAGGGACCTGAGAAGGAAAGGGGGAGGGGAGGGGAGGGACAAAGGGAAAAATAGAGGAGAAGCAGGGAGGGATGGAAGGTGCGGGGGGGGGGAAGGAAAGGGGACAGAGGGAGGTGCAGGGAGGGAACCTTGGATAGAGCCCCCATCCCACCCCCCACCCCCAGCACCCGCTCCTTCTGCACAGTGGAAAGTAGCAGAGCGAGCTCCTTGATTTCCTCCTTGATCATTTTTCCAGTTCCATTTGTCCCCAGGTGATTTGCTGAGCACCTACTGTGTGCTGGACGTGTCTAGACGGTGGCCTCTTGAGAAATAAACAGGCCTGCCAAGGTGCTCACAAGTCAGGGAGTGCACAGGTCATTTGGTCCTTCAGGAAAAAGTCTCCCCAAACTCAGACTCCAGCCCAGTTCCCCTAGGCCAACACCTCAGAGGCTGGTGAGCAGAGGAATTCAGCCAGGCTGCTGGGTGCGGTAAGAGCTGGCAAGTATTCCTTCCCTCAGTCCTGAATGCTTCCACATCACTCCCAGGGCTTCCTGTATCGCATGCTTTAAATCTTTGCCAAAATGTCAACATTAACTATCCCCAACACACTCATGTCTTCTTTACACTAAACCAGGTGCATCTGACCTGTCTGCACTGTCTCTCCACAGAGACGCCCAGCATCCCCACCCAAGAGCCTTTCCTTTCTATTGGTTTTTCTGTGCTGTCCCAGCACCTGGCACTAACTAAGCAGAGGCTTATGAAATATCTATCAGACACACAAAGAATGAATGGATAGATGCATAGACTTTATCCCAGGGGCAAACAGAGCCACCACAGGCTTGTGAGGTGAGAGACAGTTCTTGCCACATGATAGGGAGAGAGCAAGAGGCATGGATGGCCCTCCTGGAGCCTGATGAGGGAGGTGAGGGCCTGTCAGGGAGTTGCTACCAGGGATGAGAAGAGAGGATGTATGAAGTAGTATGCAGTCCTGGTACCCTAGGAGCTATGAGAGGCATGGGTCTGGGGCATCAGGAGCTGGAGCCCCTACAGTCTGGTGACCTGCCAGGAAGAGGACATGGAGCAGTCTCAGGGCCCAGAGGGATTGGGTCTTTGACAGGCTTTGGAGAGGAAGGAGGTCTGATCACCAGGCACAAAGCCCACAGTCAGCCACAGGATGAGAATTAAGCTGGAAACGTGGCAACCAGAGAGATATGAATGATGCATTTGACCTTAGGGACAGACAAGAGGATCTGCTGTCCTACACCAAAGCCTCTTCTTTCCATCAAAACCCAGCAGGGACAGAAGATGCTTGGGAATGTGACCAGCTGCCACCTCACACAGTTTGGGTCTGAATACCTGGCTGGTGTCACCCTGGCTGGCATCATCCTGGCTGGCTTACCTGGGGCAGGACACAGTCCTGTGGGCAGTCAACCTTGCACCTACCCCTTCCAAGTGACAGGACTGGGTATGCGGGGACTCAACCCAGCCAGAGGGTTCTGGTTTCTATGGCAACAGGGTGGCTGCACAAGACTAATCCTGAGTAGAATTTCCCTGCCAGGATTCAGTGTTTATGGACTCATCCACCTGAGCTGAGGTGGTTCTCAGTCCTCAGAATGCCCAGGGAATGTTCAGAGATCTCAGGGTGACCCAAAAGGAGTCAGACCTGGAGCCTGACTAGGCCAAAGGATCCCAGAGTTCCTGTGACAGTTGATATTGATTGTAATTTGATAGGCACTAGAGAGTCACCTCAGGAGAAACCTCTGCACACATCTGCCAGGGAGATGCTTGCTTTGGTTAACTGCGACACAAAAACCTACCCTAAATGTAGGTGCACCATTCCATGATTTGACGGGTCCTGGTGGAGAATAAAGAGAAGAAAGCGGTCTGAATGCCAGGATTCACCACATTCTACTTCTTCACTATGGGTGTCACGTGACAGCTGCTCACTCTTTCCATAACATGACGGACTGTAGCCTCGAACTGTGAGCCAATAAATCCTTTCTTCCCAAAGTTGCTCTTGTCGGCCATTTGATCAAAGCGATGAGACAAATAGCTGGTATAGCACGACCCACAACCTCTCTTGGGGACAGCTGAGGCACATGAAGGGTGAGAGGGCACATGTCCCCAGCTGTAGCTTCTGCAAGTTCCCCAAGCCCCAAACTTTGTCCAAGCCTTTAGGTGGCTGCCAACCTTTGGGTGACTTCAGCCATCCCCTCCCTCCACCCAAACAGGTGGACCCTGATAGTTATGTCTGCATAGCCCAGAGTCTTTTGGCTTCCCAAGGCATCCAAGAGACACAAGCCACCTCAACCAAATACTTAGTTCCCTCACACACACCACTCCTGCAGACCGTCCATCTTGTGGGATGGTGAAAGCAAGTGGGTAGTACTCTGCATAGTCTGGGTTTTACAGAGAGTATTTTTGGGGGCTGGAGAGATGGCTCAGAGGTTAAGAGAGTATTTTTGGTGTTCACGGAGTGGTAACAATGTAGAAGCCGGGTCACTGCACCCAGACCCTTGTGAGTCATCTCGGTTTATAGCCACTGTCCCCCAAGCTGCAGGAGCCACTTGGGTGTATCACGTAAGCAATGGGAGCACCTTGTGTCTAGGACATTTCCTCAGTAGGGGGCTGGCTGGTGGTGAATCTAGCCCTTCTCTCCTCTGCACAGACCTGGGCTAGAGCCTGATAGAGACCCACAGGCCATCAGACTCAATAGTACAAGCTATACATCAAGCTAACAACATGTTAAATTGAGTAAGTTCTACCCTCCGGTCCTAGGGGCTCACTGAACTCTCAGGTGGAATGTGAGAAGCAGAAAAAGCCGGCCCTGACCCCTTCCTCCTCCTGAGCCCAACTTCTGACTGTCTGAGGGCAACTTCCTTTAACCTGCCACTCTTTTTTTTTATTGACTCTTTTTTATTTTTCTTTTTATTTTTATTATTATGAACAAAGAAGTCACACTTTCTATCCTTGTATATCCTTATTCAAGGTCCCTTCCCCCTCCCACCACATCAGGTCATTCTTTCTTCTCCACAAGTCTCCATCCCCTCCCTGGGCAGGCAGCAGACAGTCCCATGGTCCCACTGCCCCAATATTGCTTAGTTCAGTCTCCACTCCTGGCAGATCCAGTTTTCTCCCCACTCCCTCAAGAGTGAGTCAGGTGTTCCTCTAGGGGGAGTGGGATCCAAGGAGTCAGTCCAGGGTGTTTCTGGTCCCAAGCTGTTCAGTGAAACCTGCCACTCTTTACCAGCCCAGCCAAAGTCCCACACAGTGGGCAACCCCACACCTGCAGGCCCATGCTCTGTCTGCTCCTCACTCCACAGAGCCGTGCTTCTGGGCTCTAGGATGAGCATTTGAGCACTAACCCCTGAATCACAGTCCTAAGCAGGTCCCTGGGCTCAGGTCTAAACACACAAGGGACAGATGAGCCGAGAAACGTAGCATGGCTGAGCTGAGGCAGGAGGCTTATGGATGGTGGGGGCAGAGATGACCCAGGTCAGAGCTGGGCAGGGCCAGGACTTCAGAGGGTTAAGAAGGAAATATTGGCAGCAAAGGTTAGCCCCCAGGTGTCCATTTGTGGGTTCCAGGGAAAGGCAGAGATGGGACAGGCTGATGGGAAGATCTTTATCTTGCCCTTGTCCAATAGGGAGGCTGTGGGCCACTTAGGAGGTGAGAGGAAGAAGCTATGAGATACAAAAGTACAGGACCAAAGGGCCCAGGAGGTAGCACAGCTTCTCAGCTGAGCTCTGTACAGTCTACAGTCAGGATGTGATGGACATATTGGAAGCCCTCTGCAATGGATGGGGTCTTAAGAAGGTTGGTAGGAGATGGGGAACTTGAACATGGGGACATGGATGAACCCACCAATAGGGATGAACTGTGTAGGGTAAGGGGCACACAGAAAGTACTGCAGCACAGTGGTGGGTCTGTGGAGCTGATCTGTTTCTGGTACAGGAAGCTGAAGAGCCTGTGGCAGGAAGAGAGGCCCAGCAGATCTCACCTTCACCTAGTGACCATGCCTGTCACCGTCAGTGTCCTATGAATAGTAAATAAGTCAGAGCGAGTCCCCTTCCTTTCCTGGGGAAGCAGCAGTCTTAGAGGGTCACCAGTTTTTTCCAACTCTAATCAGTAGGACTGTGACAACAGCTGCTGAGGAAGTGCCCAGGGAAGGACCCCGGCTTCAGCTGGGAGGGGAAGATCCACTCTTGGAAGATCAGCCATTGGCACTAGTCTTGATAGTGGGCTATTTCCATGGACAAAAGCAGGGCTCCATCAGGAGGGCAGGAGAAGACAGTGTGGTGTATCGCCGGAATTATTCAAATACAATACACCATATGATGGGTTCATATTTATTAGCGGGGAGAACGGACTTACAAATACAAGGAGAAATTCTAGGAAAAACAGAACTTTTCACAGGGATGCTTAGCTTCCTCTCAGAGAGCTCAAAAACTAAAGAGATGGTCTCTCTGTCTTTCCGGGCTCTATCCCACCTGGCCACACCCCAACAGGGGTCAGGTCTTCTGAGGTCATTAGGATACGCTGAGCTCACTAAAACTTCCCAATATAAAGCCAGCATTCCACTACACTGGTGAGCTCCTATGCAGGTCACACGTCTGCCACTAGGGCCTGGTTCTCAGAACAAATGATGGGAAGGGGAAGGCTGGAATAAAAAGAAGGGGGGAAGAAGGGGGGCCTTGGAGGGGAGCCAAGGCTATGGGCGAGGCAAAGAAGAAGATCTGGGTGGAAAGAGAGTCAGAAATGAAAGCACCCCCAGAGTTTATGGCTGGGAGAATGTCGCTGAGAATGTCGCTGACTGAGGTATGGGCTTAGATAGAATATGATCTCAAAATCCACAGCCTTCAGCTTCCATGGAGCTCAGATAAGAATAACAATATCATAATTCCTTAAAGCTTTAGATTCTAGGGGAATCTTAGAATCTTAGAATAATTGAATCATTGACTCTCATTCCCGGATTTATAAACGACAGCAATTTTGAATCTTGGATTGCTCAAAGATGACACAACCCAGTCTGCTCTCTCTCTCTCCCTCCCCATGACTTAACAATATACCCCTTGCTTAGTGCTCTCCACACATAGTGCCCTGCCGTCTCCATGGCAACCCTAAGAAGTAAGGATGATCGGTTTGCCTGATTTTCCAGATGAAGAAACCGAGGTTCCGTGAAGGTAAACCAGCTGCTGAGGCCATACACCTCTCAGGCCAGGAGGCCAGGACCCTGCCCAGGTCTCCTACCCTCTCGTGCTGAGTGCTCACTACCCTGTGCACACACCTCCAAAGACAGGGGGCTCATCACCCCTCCCCAGAGTCACCTATCTGTCTCAGCTTTGGACACATCTCCCCTTCTCAAAGAATCCATTCATTAGTCCCAAGTCAGCCTTGGGAGACACTTCAAAAGACAAGCCTTCCCCCAGCCCCTGAAGTGAGTCAGAGACTGCTCTCAAGAACCCCTGGAGAAAGAGGGGTGAGGGAATCAGCCTGAGGAGTAGGCCTCTGAACAAATGAAAACCAAGCTCATGACATCAGGTGGTGAGATGGGGAGAAACCGGCTAACTCAGAAATACAATCCCACAGTCAGAGTTACGGGCCTAATGAGACTGGAGTCCTAAGTGCTGTGCCTTTCATTTCTTGGCTCTTCGCCCTGAAAACTTATTTCACAAAATGCGCCTGGGCCATCCATTCTCCCAGATGGCTTTTTAAGTAAAGCTGTTTGTTACAAAGAAGAAATGGGGAGAGGAAGAACACTTGGAACTGAGCAGCCTCCCTACCCTCACCCCAAGTGGAAGCAGAAGCCACAAGAGGGAGGGCCCTGGGGGGAGAGCTCTGAGCCCCAAAAGCCCAGCCTCCAGGACAGGAAGGCACAACTCAGGACCAGGATCCCCATGACAGTCAGAGGCCTTATATGGGGCTGCTGGCTGACGGGGTCAGAGACTCAGGAAATGGGCATCTAGATGTTTCCATGTATCTAGATTATTTGCTATTTGTTTGTTTTTTCTCAATGCTGATGTAGAAAGTTTCAGGTGAGCAAGGAAAGAAGACGAGGATGATCCATGAAGATGGTTCTGGATTAGTGTGGAAGCATCCGTGCTTAGCTGAACACAGGCATGAATGCCTATCTACATACAGAAACACCTACACATGTGCCTCACCCTGTGAGACCTGAAAGCAACAACCTCCCAGGAGCTAAGAACGCATCTGCTACTCAAACCTTGATTTGAATACCGTTTTCCAGTAAGGCATATGAAGTGCTAGAACGGGACAGGACTGTCCCAAGGTGAGCCTAGGGTATCCCATTGTGCTAGAAAACAAAGATATGAAACTTATACACACTGATGATAATGATGAGGTTGTGGGTCCATTAATCCACCAAACAAAAGAGCTCTCTTTGGCGAAGCCTGAAATTATTTAAGCAACAAATGAAAGTACTACAGTATAAAATAGACTTTCAGTGCTGAAATGATTGGTAGATAGGCAGGAGGTAGAGATATGATATGTGATGTACCAATGAGATGGCTGAATAGATAGAAGGCAGATGATTGATTGACAGCTAGGGGTTGATATATGGATAAGCATACAGAATATAGATAGGTGGATGATTGAGCAACACATGGATGGATAGATGGATATACAGGCAGACAGATCAATCAATCAATCAATAAACAGATGATAGATAGTAAATAGGTAGGTAGGTAGGTAGATGATAAATAATAAATTATAAGTAGATAGAAGATAGATCAGAGATCATATATAGATTATAGATGGATGATAACTGATATGATTAATTAATATATAAATAGGTAAGAGATGATTGATAGATGGATAAACAGATAATAGATGATAGAAGATAGATGACAGATGGTAGATAGACAAGAGATAGATGATAAATGATTAAAAACTGATAGGTTATAGATAGATCAATAGATTATAGATAAATGGATAGGTAGATGAATTAGTGATAGATACATAGATGGACAGATAGGCACATAGGTATATAAATAGATGATCTTGCTTACAGAAGAGCTTCTACTGACCTGTGCAGAATCTGAAATGTCTCCTCCCTCATTCCTCATGGGAGCACCTGTGCCTCCTCACTCGGACCACTGCTCAGGCTGGAGGCTCTTGGGCTGAGCTAACCTTCACTGATTTCCCCACTGCATCTCTCCCGATTTCTGCTCTGACCCTTTTTCTTTTCTGCTCCCTACTTGGGATTTTCTCTTCAGTTTCTGGTGTCTTCAGGTGACAGTTGAGGTCACTGATCTAAGACATGCTCTCCTTTCTAACATGGACTTTAGCATTCCACATGTCCCCTAAGAATCGCTTTGGCAACTCTCTACCAATTTTGATGTGTTGTTTTCATTTTATTTCTGTTGCAAATACTTTTTAATTCCCTTTCGATTTACTTGGGAACACATGGGTAATTTAGAAGCCTGCTGTTTAAGTTTCTAAACATGTTAGATTTTTTTTTCAGAGATCTTTCTCTTTGTGATTTATAATTCCACTCTGCTGTAGTTAGAGAAGATATTTTCTCCAACTAGACTCTTTTAGATTCATTGAGATATGGTTCATCTTATCAGCAATGAGCTCTGCTGCTGAGAAGAATGTTCCATAAATGTCAATCTGCTGATGCTGTGGATTGAGTCTTCTTTATCCTATAGGATATTATATATACACACATATATTTGTATATATATATAGTGTTAATTTCTGGCTTGACAGAGGCTAGAATCATCTGAGAGATGAACCTTTAGGCTTTCATGTAGGGAATTATCTTGGTTACTTTAACAGAGGTACCGTTATGGGCAGCATTATTTCTTGGCTGGGATCCTGTGTTGTATAGAGAAGGGTTCTGAACAATGACATGTGTTCACCATGATAATGGATGCCATGTGAGTGGATGCTTCAGACTCCCGATGCTTTGACTTCTTTGCTGTGGTGACCTGTGAGCCAAAATAAACCCTTTCTTCTGTAAACTGGTTTTGTTGGGATGTTCTATCACAGCAGCAGCTCTGTTACTAGGCAGCCTTGCCCACTTGTTCAAGCAGTGACTTGAGGGGGGGGCATCTCTGATGGTAACTGTGGTTCTCTCAAGTCTCAGCTCCCTGGGGTCTGTGGACAGGCAGGATTGTGATGTCTCTGAACACGTTGGCATTATAGTTTCTCCTATTTCTGATGATACTGTTTACTCTGAAATCAGCTACCCCTCATCCTGACAGTCACTCCAGCCAGAGATGGTGAATTTTACCTTCGTGAGCATTGGGCATTTTGTTTTGTTGCATTCTGGGACACAGCTAAGATACTCAGAAGCATTTAGCTTTACTGCAGTTTTGCCTTCAGAATTTCATACATGAGACAGAAGCAGTCTGGTTCATCCTCCCCTTCTGTGGATTCAGAGTTTCTTCTCCACCACGCAGCTGTTTCCTCTGGTGCTGTGGGCCATGGATTTCAGATACCTTAGTCTCCTGAAATCACAGCTTTGTCAGCTCAGCTCCAGTCTTTTCTGGGCTTGGAGAGGGGCAAGCCCTGTGGACTGGAAACTCTGGGCTGCATGCCAGGGTAGCTGCAGGCTCACTCCATTTGTTCCCCATCCCTCTTCATTGCCTGGTGCCTCATCTTCGTAAAGTGCTGTTTCAAACACCATCAGCTTCCATCCCCATGAGTCCTTCATCCAAGAGTCAGGAGCTCTGCAGGAGACTGTGGTAGCTAGCCCAGCTCTGGGGCTGTCACTACACCCCTCCAAGTTTTACACTTGATGACATCTAGACCTAGATCCAGATACAGGGAATCCCCTTCCTCCCTAGCCTAGCCTTTCTTCCCTGTGCACCCTGAGATGGATCCTGGAACCAAGATCCTGCAGGCATCCGTGGAAGAGAGACATCTGTCTGAGTATGATGGTCAGTGATAACTGTGACAGAGTTTAGAATCTTCTGGAAGACGGGCCTCAGTCCTGCCTTGATTAGGTTAATTGATCTGGGAAGATGCATCTTGACGGTGGGCCGGACTCTGGACAGAGGATCCTGGATGATATAGATGGAGAAAGGTTTTGGGCAGCCACAGGCACTTACACCTCTCTGTTTCCTGATGGTGGTGATGGGACCAGCTGCTTCTACCTCTGCTCCTTGACTCCTCCCCTTGAACTGTGTGTTAATCACCATCTATCTCTGTGATGTAACACCAGTTCCAAGGTGTCTTAGTTAGGCTTTCTATGGTCTTGAAGAGACATCATGACCACAGCAACTCTTAATAAAGGAAAAACATGTAATTAGGTGGCATACAGTTGAGAGGTTTAGTCCATTATCATCACGGTGGGACATGGCTATATGCAGGCAGATGAGTGCTGGAGAAGGAACACTTGATCTTCAGGCAACAGGAAGTGAAGATCACTAGGCATAGCTTCAGCATAGGAGACCTCAAAGCCCACCCCCATAGTGACAGACTTCCTCCAACAAGGCCACACCTACTCCAACAAAGCCACACTTCCTGATAGTGTCATTTCCCTATGGGAGCATTTTCTTTCAAACCAACACATAAGGCAGGTCATAGAAGACAGAGTTTATTTAAGTGTATGGTTCCAGAGGAATGAGTTCATTACGACAGAGAAGACACATGGCAGCTGGGGCTGGAAGCTGAAGTCCACACCCAAATCACAATCAGGAAGCAGAGAATACAAATTGGGAATAGGAAAAAGGCCTTAAACTGTCCAATCCCACCCCTAATGACTTACCTCTTCCAACAAGACCACACCCCTTGAGCCTCCCCAAACACTGCAGCGGACATCTTATTCAAACCACTACAAACTGTAAGCTAAAAGGAGCCTTTTATCCCTGGGTTGCTTTTGTCATAGACTCCTGTCACTCTTGTAGGTAAAGAAATTAAGGCATCGAGGGAAATGACTCTTGTCTCTGTCACCCCCCTCACTGTAGAAAATCTACTGCTGGGATTAAGAACTACTGAGTTACATCTGTTACCTCACTACTTAAATAGGGGGACTGGGGCTTTGAGGTATAGAAGTCTAGAACCTGCCTCACTCCTTCATGGGATTTCCCATCAAACCCAAAGTCTCACTTGTGGGGACAACTCCCCAGAAGGCAGTGCTGCCTTAAGAATGGGGTTATCCTTGTGTGGCAGGTACTTTTGTCCCCTCGGCCCACCACTCTTCTTCAGTACAGCTCTGTGGGGAGTTAAGACCGGCTGTCCTCAGCTAGAGGGGTCTCTTCAAGCCTACCAGGACATGCAAAGAGCTGAGCATATGTAATCACAGAGGTTTTCTTCATTGGTGCAGTGGTGAGCATCCCTGCTTGGTGTATGTGACTGGAGTTCAGTTCTCTGATGGAGAGTCAAAAGGACCTGTTTGGGGCCGGGGTGGTCCAGGCAGCAGAGCGGATGCTGCAGAAGTATGAGGACCTGAATTCAATCCACAGAACCCAAGTGGAAACTCCAAATGTAATATCGTCTGCTTATGATCCTAGCTCTGAGGACAGAGACAAGCTGATCCTGGGGCTGGTTAATCTAGCTAAATCTATGGGCTCCAAGCCAGTGAGTGAGAGTCAAAATGTAATGTACAAAGTGACTAAGAAAGACACCCAAGGTTATCTGTTTTCCAAATGTACTTACAAACTCAAGGCCTCGTACACACACACACACAAACACACACGCGAGCGTGCATGTGCGCGCACACACACACACGCGTACATACAAATATACACATATACACTCATGTATATATAGTCACATATATACATCACACATAACACACACACACAAAAAAAAATGTGAATTATAAGTAAGAAGAGGGGATCGAGAACCTGGGAAGAGCAAGAATGTCTCAGGAGAAGTCAACAAGTTTCCTCTGGAGGCCAGCCCAGCTCCAGGCCTCTCCTTATGTAACTCCAGATTTCAGATTTGAAGATTCTAGATCTAGATCCAGACACAGAGAATTCCCTCCCTCCCTGGCCTAGTCCTCCCTCCCAGGCCTCCTAGTCTGTTGATCCAGCTTCTTTGTGGCCTCCAGTAAGAGAAAGGGCTCTATTAATGATGCCCATTGGATAGCAGAGTGGGTGATGGGTGGTCAGAGATTCTTGGGGAAACCAAAGCACAGCCTTTCTCCTGCAAATGTGACTCAGGGATCTCTCTGCTCCAGATGCCCTCTGCCTTTCCTCCCAGGTCCCTATCCCAGGGAAGTCTATCAAATGGTGCCTCCCCCATTCCAGATAAAGACGATCCCTCTGTCCCAGATAAAGAAGCCTGGAGAAATACCCTCTTCGACCTTGAATAAGGATATACAGGGATGGAAAAAAAAATTCAGAGGGAAAGATGAACACAAAAAAATGTATGTATAGCAATCTTATTTGTATTTCCACCCTTGATAAGCCATGCTTATCATTCTTATCCTCTGTATAGTTATTGTTAACTCTTCCACATTTTAAATTCTTTTTACTGTGTTTTTTTTTTTTGATAAATACAAAATAAAGAAAAAAAAAAGAAATACCCTCTTCATCACCCCCTGAAGAAGCCTCTTTCCAGCTATAACCCATGGGGAGGTGGACTCCTGTGTCGCCATCCTAGAGCTCACCAGGGGAAGAAAAGGAACTGGAGAGCTCTGGATGATGATGCACTGTATGCTGAGGGCTGTTCTTGGTTGCCTGGTGATCAGGAGAGGAGAGCCCCTCTCCACAGGAAACTGTAGAAAGGTCTGAGTATGACAGTTTGTTGGAGACAGAGGCCTGAATTCCCAACTATGAGTAGGGAGTCTCTGGTTACAGAGCTGACCACCTACTTCTAAGCTGCCCATCCTATCTGCGTGCTGTAACCCAATTTTCTCTCTGGAAAACTGATGCCCTGGGATGGCTCCACCCACACAAGGTTGTTTCCTGCCTGATGTGTGCTTGCCTGGTGCTGACCAGGAACCACTGGCCATCCTCTTTCCTGCCCCCACCTGTAATAAGTGGTTTCTGGCTTAGCCTAGTTCCAAGTTCAGACCTGCCTTCCACTGCTTAGGCTCCCAAAAATGACTCATAGGCTTATATTAATTATATGTTTGACCTATGGCTCAGACATATTTATTGCTAGCTAGCTCTCTCATCTTAACCCATTTCCGTTACTCTGTGTTGTCATGTGGCCCGTGACTTACCTATTTTATCACATCTTGCTTCACAAGTGGCTGGATGATGTCTCCCTTGACTCCACCTTCCTTCCCCTATCTATGCTCTCATTTCCTCACCTACTTCTAAGATGCCTGCCATAGGCTGAGACGGTTTTTTCATTAAGGAATGATACTCACAGCATACAGAAAGGTATCCCACATCACTCATCTTTCCTAGTCTTATTTGCAGCCTTTTCTCATTTGCCTGTTGATGGTCTCTTGGGGACCCCTTTGGAACCAGCTTTATGTCCTTGTGTTTGGAAGCAGACAGTGTGACCCTTAAGATCTTCTTATGAGAGACCAGGGTGACTGTTGTATGAGGTTTTTGATTTTGTATGGGCTAGGGGTTTGATTTGTTTGTGGTTGCTTTTTTTTAATGACTTAGACGCTTACGTTAATTTTATTTTGTTGGCTGTGTCTTAGGCACATTGCTATCTAACTCTTTTATCTTAATTCAACCTTTTTCCATTAATCTGTTTTGTTATGTGGCCTGTGGCCCTTAACTTACTTGTATTTTTATATGCTTTTTGGGGGGGATGGCTGGATGAAGTCTGTCTTAACTCTGCCCTCTTTTACCTGTCTCTGATTTCCTGCCTACTGCTACAGTGCTCTACACAGGCCAAAACAGATTTTTTATTTATAGAATGATATATATTGTATATAGACAAACATTCTCACCACAAGTGAGGACACATCCCAGACCTCTGTGTGAACAGCACCTCCACCAGCAATAGACAGAAGGTTTTCTACAGTGTCCCTGGCAGGCTGGCACATAGGTCCAAAGCCTTTGTTTAGGGGGCAGGTCAGTCCCTCTCTCTTCCTGTCTTAGTTAGGCTTTCTACTATTGTGATGAAATGCCATTTCCAAAAAGCAAGTTGAGAAGGAAAGGATTTACTTGGCTTACACTTCCACATTGCAGTTCATCATCAAGGAAAAGTCAGGACGTGTGATGGCTTCAATAAAAATGGCTCCTATAGGCTCATAGAGAGGGGCACTACTAGGAGGTGTGGCCTTATTAGAGTAGGTGTGGTTTTGCTGGATGGAGTGTGTCACTAGGGGGTGGGCTTTGAGGTTTCAGATGCTCAAGACAGGCCCAGTGTCACTCTGTTTCCCTGCTGCCTGCAGATCCAGCACCATGTCTGCCTGCATTCTGCCATGTTCCCTGCCATGATGATAATGGACTGAACCTCTGAACCTGTAATTAAATGTTTTCTTTTATAAGAGTTGCCATGGTTATGGTGTCTCCTCACAGCAATAGAACTTTGGCTGAGACAGTTAGGAACCCAAACAGGTAGGAACCTGGAGGTAGGAGCTGATGGAAAGGCCTTGGAGGGATGCTGCTCGCTGACTTGCTCCCTGTGACTTGCTCAGCTTGCTTTCTCATGGTACTCAGAACCACCAGCCCAGGAATGGCACCATCCACAATGGAGTTGGCCCTTCCTCATCAATCACTAATAAAGAAAATGTCCTACAACCTTATCTCATGGAGGCATTCTCTCAAATGAGGTTCTCCCATTTCCAATTATTTGTTTGTCAATTTGATCTAAAACTAGCCCGCAAACCACCCATGAAGCTAATGACATATAGGCTTTGTCTTCAGGTTGATGCCTTTAAAGCCTCATGTTGAGCATGGCGGCTGTCTCCTGCTTTTCTCTTGTATACCTTAAGAGGAAATGCAAGAATCCCTGCTTGTGTTCAGGGCACCAGGGGCACTGGGCACTGAGTGTTCCTCTGGTGCATCCTGAGTCTTTAAGAATTCATCACCAGATAGCAAATGTGCATGGTGGAAGGAGCTGTCCCCTGAGCTCCAGTGTGCACCAGGATGTTTATGCCTACACACACACACACACACTCCTTCCTCCTGTTTCCCGGGTGTCCTCATCATGCCGTTCCCTGGGAAAGTTTGGGTTTTATACGTTGTCAGATTCTTTTTTCATTTTTGTCATTTTCCATCTTGGATTTTTTTTTATTCTAAATAGAAGCAGAAATTCATGAGAAGACAGGAAAATAAACAGGATGCCTAGAGCCTGAGCAAAGGTTGGAGGCCGCATAATGAGGTGGTAGAATCCTCCCTTTCAAAAGGTCACTTTGTCAGCTCGGTCTGTAGCAAATACCAATGCAGCAAGTGTAATTCACTCCCTGTTCAAGGCGGGAGAAGGGGCAGAGGCGGGAGCCAACCCAGAGGTGGGTGAGACAGTGAGGTACAAAGGCTCAGAGAGAGATACAAAGTATGCCCAGGTCACACAGCCAGGGAGGGTAGCCAGAAGCTCATGGCCTTCTGTTGCTTGCCTAGCCTCTTCTACCACCAGCAGCCCTCAGATCATCGCTAGAAGCCACTGACTATAATCCCATTATTATCCAGAGCTCCAGGCCAGGGTCCGTCTGTGCTTCCAGTGATGATGCGTAATTAGCAGAGCCTAAACAAGAAGAGGGTAATTGGTGCTGGTAAGTGGAGTGACCCAGCCATTCTCCTGCGTGGTTCTGTGGAAGGCAATTATAAGCAGAAAGACCTTCATCTGTAGAAAGGCCAGTGCTCTAGGGAGGTCAGGAGAAGGGAACTCGAATTCCATCCTTAGCACCTGTGTACAAAGCCAGCCTTGGTGGCATGCCTCTATAATGCCAGCACTGGGCAGGCAGATGCAGGTAAATCCATGGGACTCATGGGCTAGCCAGCCTAGCTGATTCAGTGAGGCTCAGGTTCAGGGAGAAACCATGTCTCCAAAATAGGAGAAAGTAATGGAGCTCACCAATGCCTAACTCACCATGGCTTCTACATGCATACGCACATGTGTGCACACACTGACATAAATGTGTTTACAGACACACACACACAAGCACAAGAAGGCATCACTTGGCTGTACCCAAGGATTTAGGGGAAGTTTGTGCCCAAAGATATTAACTGTGGATTGATGATAAGAGAGTAAAACTGTAAGGCCCTGGGCCTTGGCACCTGGCTTCTGAGTTAGTGCCAAGAAGCTCAGTCCACAGCAAGGCCTCAGTGGGGCAAACCCTTTGGAAGAGCCTCAGAGGTGCCCCCTAGAGGGTGAGTACTAGCACTACCGGAAAAGCCATAGTAGAGAGAGCTGTACACTGGCTCATTTAACCTCCCCACCCCCCATAGATATATGTGGCAGCAAAGAGGGTATTTAAATGGTATATTCAGTGCCACAATGCTGAGAGGTCATGATGAGATCTGAACTCAGGTCCCAAAGACTCCCTCCTCTATCATGAGCCACTGAGGAGGGTGGACAGATGGTCCTGAGCCATCCTAGTGCCCCAAACCCTTAGGAAATTCATCAGCTGTGTGGGGGGGGGTTCTGTAGAGGCTCTCCTGATTGCCCTGGTATCCTGAAGTCTAGGGCCCCTCCTACATAATTCCAGGATAGTCCAGGCCCAGTGGCACAGAGGTGGATGGCCCTGTTGCTGTCCCCTGGCCCTGTGAGCTCACTACAACCACTTGTACATCTATCACTGTCAGCAAAGTGCCAACATGAGGGCAAAGGTATCTGGGAACTATTACTCCAGGACTCCTAGAATGAGTTAGGGATGTTGCTTTCTGTGGATTTGGAACATTCTTTTTAATCTGTCTGGTTTTGGTACCACTGCCTGGTCTCAACAGTCAAGGTCTCCTCTCCCTCCCAGCCTAGGGTTTTGGGACAATATATGCGGGGGTGTACCCACCAGTCCCCCCATCTCCCAGAATGTGTAGACATCTCAGATTGCAGCCACCTCTTGTTTGGATAGATCTGGCTGTTCTGATATGAAATGTGTTGAAGCAGCTGTGCAGGGGAGTGAGGCTTCCTGGAAGGAGGAGGAGGGAGTGGAAATTGGGAACATTCCACCACATACCCAACCCTTGCTCAGCCTGCCATCCACCCAGCATCCACACAGCCCTTCTGTACTGGGACATCCAGGGACCAGCTCTGCACCCCACTCCTGGGCCTTTCTCACTGCAGGTCTCACTCAGATCCAGCCTGCCCTGCCCTATGGTTCTCAAGCTGCACCTCAGGCACAGATCTGAGCAGACAGAATTTCAGTTAATGTTGTATGATTTCCTTTATCCAGATTTTCCTATCCACATTCTGAATACTGCAAGCCTGGGAACATTAATCTCTCTATCTGTGTGGTAGACGGGGAAGCTGGGGCATAGAGGGGTGAGTTGTTTACCATCCAGAATCACCCAGATAGTTTGGTAATGGATGCTGGGTCCCCACTCAGCTTTAACAGATCCCAACTTATACAGGTTTGTGCTGTGTTGCTAAACAGACTATAGAGAGGCAGGCACAGAGATAGGTTTGGGAGAAAATGAGAATTAAAGACCAACAAGGAGGGGAAGGACAAAGAAGGACCCAGGAAGTGCCCTGGTAGGTCTCCAGGGGACATGGAGTATAGAGGTGATGGGTAGCAGACAGAACCAGCCAATCAGACCCTGAACTGCTTCCTATGGTAAAGCTGAGAGTGAACTAAGATGCTCACAGACAGCTCCTGCTTACAGTACTCTGAGCTGTAGGGGTCAAGGGTCAAAGCAAAATGGTACTGAGCCCCCAAGACTGTCTCAGTCTACCCAGGCTCATCAGCTCCTTTTCTGTTAATGGAACTCGAGAGAGAGAGACGAGGTCTCTTCTGGAGCATTCCAGTGGCCACACTGCCTCCCAGAAGGTAGAGGTAAGGGGAGTCCTCAAACAGAGGCTGGCCTTACTGCTTCTCTGAGAATCAAGTCCTTCCCCTGCTCTGACCATAAGTCCTTGGCTACCCATCTGGAGGCTTGAAAACATGACACAGTTCCTATTACCCAGAGGGCCTGAGTCCTGGCCACCATGCCCTCCCAGGGAGGATCTGCCCTTTGATGTATGAATTGGCCAATGGGCTCGCTGTCAGCTCTGGAAATCTGCACGCTTCTACATCACCATCTCTGGGTTTACAAGTGCATGTCTCCGTATCTGTTTTTGTTTGTTTTGTTTTTTAATGTGGGTTCAGTGAATGGAACTCAAGTCCTTATGCTTGTATACAAGCACTTCAGCAACCGAGAAGCATTCTCCCCAGACTCAAGCCTCTGGATTCCTGCAGAGGACAGATCCCCTGCTGAAGTGCCAGCATCCTAGATGTGGAGTGTATCTTGCAGGCTGGAGGACCATCTTGAGACCTCTTGCTCCAATGTGTCTAAAGTGAGAAATCCATGGGTGATTGGGAAAGGGAATTTATTAAGGGGTTCTATGGAGGAATATCTCACTGACACAGGGCGATGCAAATTAAGTCACAAAGTCTCTGGAAGGTTGTGGGCCAATCCAATGTTGTTTCACACTGCCTGGCCCAGTCTTCTTCACCATCTAAGAGCACAGGTCTTGCACATGTTTCACAGATATCAAGCTGGCCAAAAAGCCATGCCCTGTGAGCTTGTACCTCAAGGCCACAGGTAGAAGAGATACTCACTTCATCTCCCCTTTTTGTCTAAATAAGAAAGTTTTAGGCTAACACAAAACTATATACAATAAGAATGATTGTCTAGTAGAAATAAAGGGTGCCAGCATAAACAGAATGAAACTACAGCCAACAGGTATATCATCAAGCAACACACATACACTAAATGTTCGGAATATAGGTAAATGGCCATGGGCAGAAGAGATACCCACTACAGTGACCATGAGATCTCAGAAGGGCAGCACACCCCTCTATAAGGCTGGCAGTCTCCAGGAGGTGTAAATGTTATGCAAATGTCTTTCTCTTCACTGCCCAGCTGCTACTGCACCTGCTCTGGGTAACTAAGTCCCCGGCCTGGTGTTCTGTGGGGTGGGAGCAGTGTCCTGTGGATCAGAGATCCTAATGCCCTGAATAGTGGAGCGTCCTGGGGCCCTGCAGGCAGGAAAGACAACTGTCTGCTAGGAACACACATCTATTCCTGGGTAAACAGCCACCAGGCCTTTCCACATAGAAAAGGACCAACGTGGTCAGCTTGCCAGCTGGCTTCTTAAAAAAATGGTGTCCCAGCACTGGCTGGTCAGTGAGCTCTGCTGCTGCCAGCAGGATGGAGCAGCCCCTGCTGTGGAGGCCCACACTGCTCTGCCCACACACAGCCACCCCTCCATCTTCCTGCACTAGATAGCCAGTGACAAGATGGATGTTCACGGTTGTATTTTCCTCATTGTTTAGTGTCTCTTGCCCTGAGCATGCTCTATAATGAGCATGAATACGTGGTCAACAAAAATCTGGAGCATTTGTTGAATGCCTACTGTGTGCCGGGCATTGAGTCATCTTAGTATGAGATAGGAATTCTCACCATCCCCATGTTACAGTGGAACAAGCTGAACACAGAGAGATGTCAAGTAGTTTTTCTAAGGTTGCTCAGCTAGGGGGTGGAAATACCATGGCTTTGGGCAGAAAGCACCTCCAAAGGCTTTTCCACAGATAAAAATGGATGCAGAGTGGAAAGGGGGTTCATTCCTTAACTCTGCACCTTTACACCATGTAAGGTTTCCCAGGTTCTTACCACTCTCCTCCTGCCCCCCCCATACCCACCCCTGCTATCCAGCCTCACAGGGCAGATCCAATACAACAGGCAATGGGTACATAGGATACGCATATACTGTACATCATCCCTGTGCTGAGACTGCTCAGTAAGCAAAAAGAGACCACCCAAGCTCTTGTAGGCTTAGGGGTTGTAGTTGGAAGAGATCCGATTGACTGAGGGGCCAACTCAAAAGCCTCAAATGTCCCCTGTGGAACAGAGCAGATGGGGCTGGCGCAGCAGCTGGGTGTCTGAGCATGATGGTGATTGAGGTTCCCCATCACAAAGACTGAGCTTTCAGCTCTGTATGCAGACCTCAGACCCAGAAGCTGACAAGTCAGTGCTGTGCTTCAAGTGCAAGACTAGCCTCAGCTTTGAGAATCACATCTGGAACCTGCTGAGGTAGAAGCTGGCTTTCCCGCCCTAGGCCCCCAGCCAGGTCCATAATGCTGTGTATACTCAGCTCTTTGTGGCTTCCAGAATGTAAATTTATTCAGCATGCTGGCGCCAGGCACTCACCTTATCTGCATGTCACAGTCACCAGAATAAATATTAGGGACAAGCCCATGAGCTCTGCCTGTGTACACGAGTTAAACCCTCTAGCCAGCTGCTCATCCAGGCAGGGATTTGAACAGAAATGCCTTGCTTACATTATCACAGAGAGAGCTAGGGCCCTGGGCCTCTGTTCCACGCAGGAACTACCCACAGGGGGTGAGTAGGGCTGTCCCATGCTAGGCTGAGAGGAGAGAAAAGGAGAGGCTGGGAAAGAAAGCATCCTGGAAGCCAGCTGGCTGTTCCCCCAGCATCTAGGGTTATCTGTGATCTTCTTTCTAGGTCATTTAGACCAAGCTACAAGAGCCTCAGAGAGGGGAAGGAAGCCTGGAGCAGCCAGAGTCATACAGTGACATGAACATGAGCAGGTCTCAATCCCTCCTCACCAGCTCAGCCATTAAGGCTTAGAGAAACCACTTCACCTCTCAGCTACTTCTTTAATGAGATCTACAATCCTGCCCTCTCCACCCTCCAGGTACTTCTGAGACAGGAGGATAACTCCAAGTCTCTCTCTCTCTCTCTCTCTCTCTCTCTCTCTCTCTCTCTCTCACACACACACACACACACACACACACACACACACACACACACACACACACTGTAGGAAACCAGTCCAGCAATGGCTCTTTCCCCAACACCAGCAGGGCCCTGCTCTTTGGTAAACATTTGGCTCAATCATCACTCTCAGCCCAGTGTGGTAGGGGCATGATCTCACTTCACAGATGAGGAAACTGAGGCCCAGAGAGATTAAGTAACTTGTCCTGCATCCACAGTTGAGATAGAAAGAAGAAAAAAATGTGGAGGCAGGATTTACAATCAGAAAGTTGTTCCCAAAGGCTGTGAACTTCAACACAATATTTAAATCTTCTAGTAGCCTTCTGGGGTGTCCCTCCAGAGATACCACTCCAGTGATGCCCCTCCAGGGATGCCCCTCCAGGGAAGCCCCTCCAGTGATGCCCCTCCAGGGATGCCCCTCTAGGGATGCCCCTCCAGGGATACCCCTCCAGGGATGCCCCTCCAGTGATGCCCCCCAGAGATGTCCCTCCAGGGATGCCCCTCCAGTGATGCCCCTCCAGGGATGCCCCTCTAGGGATACCCCTCCAGGGATACCCCTCCAGGGATGCCCCTCTAGGGATACCCCTCCAGGGATGCCCTTCCAGGGATGCTCCTCCAGAGATACCTCTCCAGGGATGCCCCTCTAGGGATACCCCTCCAGGGATGCCCTCCAGGGATGCCCTCCAGGGATGCCCCTCCAGGGATGCCCTCCAGGGATGCCCCTCCAAGGATGCCCCTCCAGGGATGCTCCTCCAGGGATGCTCCTCCAGTGATGCCCCTCCAGGTATGCTCCTCCAGGGATGCCCCTCCAGGGATGTCCCTCCAGGGATACCCCTCCAGAGATACCCCTCCAGGGATGCCCCTCCAGGGATGCCCTCCAGGGATGCCCCTGTAGGCACCAGCTCTTTCAACACTAGTCTTCTCCATTGGCTCCCAGTTCTCCCATGTTCCTGATGCTCTGAAGAAGGCCAGGCAACAATAAAGTGTGTTTTATGTCATACACTGTGCTTTCAACCTTAGACATGCCCTCCCCCCTGCTTTGTCCAACCTGGGAACCTTCAGTCCTCAGCACCCACTGTGGCTCTCAGCAGGCAGCAAACAGGGCAGGAAAGGAACATAGTGTAGGCCCTCCCCTCCGTTGCCTTTCCTTCTGTCTCCTCACCCACCAAGTCCCTCCATCAGCACCAGTGCTCATTCCATGTACCTTGATGCTAAGAGAGGCACTTGAGACTCAAAAGTGACACATCTGGGCTACAGGTGACCAACCCCACACACCATGCCATGCTCATGAATTGTAGAGAAGCAGCCAGGGACATCACTAATTCTCATTCTTGACAGTGAAACTCCCTGGAGACTGCTGGCCAGGTCTGATGGATTAGCAACCCTTAAAAATGCATGAAAGCTGGATGTAATCACACCCACACCATGACAGGAGGGTTTGGCCTAGACCATGGACTGAGACCCCTGACTGAGGCACGATTAGAATGTTGAAGATGTTAGAAAGGAGACATCCCCCTTCCCCAACAGAGTCACTTTCAGAGGAGATTCCTATTCCTCAAAAGAATCCTCACATGACCAGCAGCCCCAGCCTCCAATCTTGCTTGCCAGCATCAGGTGGTATCCTCCAGCCCGCAACCCCACCAACCCCAGGGCCTCCTGTATTGTGTGGTCCTATGTGGTTTCCCAATTAGGATCAGGCAGAGGAACCATCATAAACTTCACTTTGATATGAAAGAAAGATTGTGCTATGGTCAGTACAGAACTCCAGATGCCTGCCTTGAAATCACATCACCTTGATCCTCATCATTATTCTCCCGTAGTGTCCTGGACCCTGGAAAGACTCATAGGGACTTAAGGTCAGTGAACCTCAGAGTTCTAATCCCAGGTACACAGAGGCCAGTAATCCTGGAGGTTTATATTCAGGGTCAGCCAGCTGGATTTGTTCCAGGTCCACACAGCTGCAATGTCTAAAAGCAGGGCACAGGTTACAAAGACAAAAGATCCTCCCTCCTTCTGGCTCCCCCACTCAACGCAGGATATAAATTCAAACACCCATATCAGCTGGATGCTGACCCCAGAGGGACCCAGGAGGGCTCTACCCGAACAGCTCATTTTCTGCCTTCTTCCTTCTGTGCACTTCCTGTGTCTGCCATGTTTCTTCCTGTCTTTTCTCTGAAATTGATCATCCCTTATAAGAAAGATACTTAAGACAAGCACTGTGGCTGAAGTCATTGTTTCCAGTCCCCGTGATGCCCACAGCACGCGGTGTTCATGAATGTGCTTGTTTTCCCTTGTTAATCTGTCTTTTGTTGTGGATTCTGTCCCCAAGCTCCGG
Source organism: Sigmodon hispidus (assembly GCA_004025045.1). NCBI lineage: Eukaryota > Metazoa > Chordata > Mammalia > Rodentia > Cricetidae > Sigmodon > Sigmodon hispidus. The sequence goes on along the minus strand of PVIH01001272.1, from coordinate 43,224 downwards.
GAATCTTAAGTATCTCCAGCTTGGTTACGGATATCAGCAAAGCATATTTTGATGCAATGCACGTTCTAGTACACTCCATCAGCTGCCCACCAAGACAGCAGAGATCTCTGTTTGGATCTTAGCACTCTGAGCTGGACCTGAGACGTGCAAAGTGCTTAACCTGTATGGACTGAGCAGGGAGCAGAGCCATGAGGGTGAGGCACAGGGAAGCCTAGTGTGGGATGGCCGCCCGGACCTCTCTGGCCGCCTCCCCCTCTTCCAGCTGTGCCTCCTCCTCTCTGTTCTGTGGGCCTGAGAGTTCTCCTCTGTTAGTTCATTCCGGGCTACCTTCCCCATCCAGGGAGCATTTTACAGGTCTGAAGTCAGAGCCACCCTCAGCCTGTGTGTGTAAAGGAAAACAGAGCCTCTGAGACAGCAATTAAGTGGTTCATCCACTTGGCAAGCGGAGAGCCTCAGCTTCCTGCAGAGGTGTTTGGGCCTGAAAAATAAGATTAGCACATCCATTTCTTGGGAGCTTATTAGCCTTTAAACTGTCAAGAAAGGCACAATGCCCTGCATGGGGAAGTGTAGGATCCTGGTGCTTCTTCCTTCAGAAGGACGCAGAGCCTAGTGTCAAAAGACCCAGAGACCCAGAAGACCCAGAAACTCAGAAGTCCCAGCAGCCTTGGGTCTGAAATATGCGGAGGAGGAAAGGTCCCAGACCCTTGTCCCTCCTTGAGCAAGTATCCCTACTCATCTGGTTCTCATATTTGGGGCATCCTGGTTGTTGTTGAAGTTGAGAGGAAAACCAAGACCCAGAAAGCCAAAGTATCAAAATTAAAAAGACAAATCCAAAACAGAGAAGGATGCAGGCAGCAGAGGACAGTCCCCGGGTTGGGGAATCCCAGAAGAGGAGCAAGGCAGGTAACCCTGGCCAGGCTTCCACCTCCCACACCTCCCTGTCTGAGCAGTTGAGATAACAGACCATGGAAGTGAAGTGTCCAGACAAGCACCTGGTTGGGAAGGATGTATTCATGTTCATAGGTACTGACAGAGAGGTTGAGTCTGCGGCAGAATCCATCCCCAGATGGGCAGTCTGGGAAATGGTTGTCTCTTCCCATTGACAAAGAAGAATGGGATGTCTTGCTTGTACTCCCAAGCATCTCACCTCTTCATCCCTGATTATGCCCAGAAACTGGTGGGACAGACTTCCCCTTCCCTCAGTCCCATTTTGTACAGTTGAGGAAACTGAGGTTTTGTCAAGGACCATCTCACCTAAATAAGACTCTGGACACACCAATGGGGTCATGCCTTTCTGATCCTTCAGACCACTAGAACCTACATCTGGAGCTCCAATGTCAATAGTGAGACAGATGTGTGGGTTGACGAGGCAACTTTGGGACCCAGGACTTGGAGGAAGTAGAATCCTGTGTGTGCTAATATAACCCAGGGGTGCTCATGCCATGCATACACTAAGAGGGGGTGATCTGACATCCCTGTGCCTCTTTCTGCAGGAAGGTTTATCACCCCAGATGGCCAAAGGGAGGGAGCAGACATGGGCTCATGTTCTCCTAACAGCCTGTGCTGACGCTAAGGGGCCCAGCTGGGGCTGTCGTGAGTTCACTGTTATTTTGTGCCAGATCTTAGACACACTTTCCAAAGTGGAATGGGAAACGGTGAGCATGAGGGGTGTTATCATGTGGCAAGCTCACACTATGGACAATATAGACCTGATTTCCCTCATTTCACCCAACACCAGGAAAATTGCCCTGCTGGCTCTTCTGACCTCACATTCATTCTAATTTGTCCCAAACCTGGGAATCCTCATCCACTGGCCTTTCCTGTGCCTACAGGATCCCAGCATGAGCCTTGGTCACCACAGAACTGATTCAGCCCAAGCCCATGGCTCCTTCCAGCCCTGCCGTTGTCTATCTAGCTTTGAGTTGCCCACAGGCCTGGGATCCATATAGGATTAGAAATTAAGAGATGGGGTCAGAGGTGTTGGCACATGTCTTTAATCTTAGCACCCAGGAGGCAGAAGCAGGTGGATCTCTGTGAGTTTAAGGTCTACATAGAGAGAGTTTCAGGCCAGCGAGATGCTGTTCCAAAACAAAGACAAAAAGAGTGAGATGGAGAGATAGCTGACTGAGACAGAAAAGTGCTTGCCTGGGAAGCATGAGGACCTGAGGTCAATTCCCAGAACTGACATAAAGATTTAGACATAGGGACTGAAGGCATGACTCAGCAGTTACGAGCACATGCTGCTCTTCCGGAGGACCTGAGGATGGTTCCCAGCACTGGATTCTGGAAGCTTTACAAGATTGTAAGAATCCAAGACCTGTAAGCCCAGCTCCAGGAGATTCAACACCTTCTTCTGTTGTCCTCTGGAACCTACACATATTCACTTACATAGACACAGATACACACACACACACACACACACACACACACACACACGTGTGTGTGTGTATATATTACAATAAATACGAATAAGTAAAAAAAAGCCACATAAATAAAATAATAAACAAATAACCTGAGCATGGTGACACACTCCTGTAATCCCAACACTGAAGACTTGAGAACAGATAGATGCTGGCAAGTCACTGACCAGCCAGGCTAACTTAGTGGATGAGCATCAGATTAACAAAAGCCTCTTTCTTGATCAAGACCAACAGTTCTTGAAGGAAACCATAGTTATCTCTGGTCTCCACATACATGCAATATACATGTGCACCTACACAAACATGCACACACATGCACCCCAAAAGAGCTGAGGGAGCCCCAGTATGTTAACAACCCATTGTGTGCTCTTGCACCCCTACTCTCAAGCCTCAGTGTTCCAAGTATTCTACCTCAGTTAACCAAATATTTTACTTAATCCCTCCCCCATTCTGATGCATCTGCACAGGGAAAGCCCAGCCAGGATATTTGGAAATACATGATGCAAGGCCCACAAGTGGCAATCTGTATTTGGGAGATGTCATTGGTTAAAGCACATTAGCCACTGTGAACAGAATTAGAAATGAGAAAGACTCACCTGATACCAGTCACCAGTGACCCAGCAGAGAGTTCACACAGTGACTGAAGCAAGAGGCAGCCTCCTGCATAACAAAAGGCATCTGGGACTTCCTGAGCCCGGTGACAAGGAATGAAGGCCAGACCTGTCTGATTATAAAACAAGGATGGCTGGATGGAGGGTGGACAGTAAGTGCATGTGGTCCTACTATGTGCCTGCCTCCTCAATACTTTGTGATACCTGAACTCAAGCCAGGTATACAGTAGGTGTCTATGTAGGCTTTACTGACGAAGCCAGGTATACAGTAGGCATCTATGCAGGCTGTACTGATGAAGCCAGGTATACAGTAGGTATCTATGTAGGCTGTACTGATGAAGCCAGGTATACAGTAGGTGTCTATGTAGGCTGTACTGATAAAGCCAGGTGTACAGTAGGTGTCTATGTAGGCTGTACTGATGAAGCCAGGTATACAGTAGGTGTCTATGTAGGCTGTACTGATGAAGCCAGGTAGGTATACAGTAGGTGTCTATGTAGGCTGTACTGATGAAGCCAGGTATACAGCAGGTATCTATGTAGGCTGTACTGATGAAGCCAGGTATACAGTAGGTGTCTATGTAGGCTGTACTGATAAAGCCAGGTATACAGTAGGTGTCTATGTAGGCTGTACTGATGAAGCCAGGTATACAGTAGGTGTCTATGTAGGCTGTACTGATAAAGCCAGGTATACAGTAGGTGTCTATGTAGGCTGTACTGATGAAGCCAGGTAGGTATACAGTAGGTGTCTATGTAGGCTGTACTGATGAAGCCAGGTAGGTATACAGTAGGTGTCTATGTAGGCTGTACTGATGAGTCTCAAGGCTACTCCTGAGGCCTGTCTACTGCCACTGAAGACAGCAGCCCTCAGAATGGCCACTCTCAGCCCTGTTATTGGCTTAAAAGGAGGCTGGTAGAGAAAGAAGCAAAGATCCCTAAGATCTGCAGTCAACTCAGCATTGACAGCTGTCCGCCATGAACGTCAGGCTGCCCATGGTGTATTCACATCTGGATTGTGACCAGAAGGCAGGTTTTCCTGCAAAGCCTGGCCTAGATTCTCCACACATGTCTCTTGTCCTCTGGCTTCTCTCGGGTCCCCGTGTGGCAGCTACTCCACTTCCATCAAGATCCAGCTGTTTTAATGGGAACTTTAAATCACTCCCTCTGCTGCCAAGGAATTTCTGTCCTGTTGAGAGGCAGGTGCAGTGTAAGCAGACACTCTGCTCCAGGGAGGCCCAAAGCCAGGGGGCTGCTGGACAGTGACCCCTCCACCCCCATCTTGCTCTCTGGCATGTCAGTCTCTAGTGACCTGACAAGCGTCACCGCCGAGTGCCAACTATTTACAGTTCTTGGCACATCAAGAATGGCTGTGTTGCAATAAAGTCAGGTGGGGGAAGCAGATCCTTAGGCATCACACAGCATCCACACACCCACTAACCACCAGGCCAGAGATCACAGCCCAGTTGTTGTTCTGTAAGTACCTGCTGTATACAATTTAGCTCCCATAGTGGCTACTGTGTGCGGGATCTAACCAGGCAGCACCCAGGCATCCTCACCAGCTCTCAGCTCATCAGCAAGCAGAGGGAGGGTCCATCATTCCCAGCTCAACCCCAGTAACACAAGGCCTGGGGAAACTGAGCTTAATCAGGGTCACACAGATAGGGAAACCTGACAAGTCCCTGTGTACACCCTACCTCAGTAACATCCCAGGAATAGCTTTGGTTGTTCTGCTCTCAGATAGGTCAGCCATGCAGGGGGGACAAAAAACAGGTGTGGTCCCCTGATCCAGGCGACCAGAGCCCAAAGGGACCCCATACCACAAGAGCACGGTCTTCTGATTAAGTGACCCCCCCCCCATTAGCCTGATTGAGCAGTGTACATTGCAGGCCCAGCTGTCAGGGCAGAGGTAGGGATTGCACCCACTGTGCGCCATGTCCTCTTTCTGCCTCCACCCCCCTCACTCCATAACTGGGTGGCATGATCGGGCTTAGTCCATGCTTGTCTCTAAGTGCAAGCACTTGAACCTGTTTGCAGAGAGTGAATGGGCCTGAGGAGAGAGACAGGACTGAAGTCCAGACTCTGCCATGCCTCAACCAGGGTCTGGGCCAGCTGTAGAGCTGAAGCAAGAAGACATTCAGCTCGGTAGAGCATCAGTGTGCATTAAATGGTCCAAAATACCATCAACCACTCTGCTATGCACTAGACCCTCAGCTGCATGCTGGGCACTCTGCTCAGTATTTAGATGGCAGGTGTTTCACATTCTGTCAGGAGACAGATGCCTGAATGTGTCACTCAGGCAGGTCCTAGGATGCCTAGACGACTAGGCTTTCTGCAGACATCAATGAGTATATGTCTCCTGGAAGGGGAGTGGAGTACACACTGGCCATATGGCCAACCCTCTTGCTCAATCTATGATCATTTCAATATCTATAAGGAGATCATTAGGCATTCCACCTGCCAATCAGCCCTGCCAGCCACACTCACAACCCTAAAGAATGCCTCATCAACAAAGAATTGTGAGTCTGAGGCTTGTGAATTCCCTGTGCACATGTGAACCAAGCCCCTCTAGAAGGAAAGACCCCCCACTGTGTCCACAACTGGGGAGACCATGCTGACATTGCTGCAATGAGGTTATGGAAACGAGCCTGCCTCACTCTAATTGGAAACCGCATGTCAGCTCAGCTGCAGGGGCTCTGGGTGTGTGCTGGCCTGAAAGCCAGGACTATTTTGGGAGCCAGATGCCTGTGTGGGTAGAACCCCACAGCTCAGTTTCCAGATGCTGATGACTCAGCAATTCATTTATCTCCCAGCCTCCCTCTGTCTCACTATGGCAAGCATTTTCTGATGCCTCTACAATAAGGATCAGAAGGGATGCCTGCCTGTGGGAAGACAGAATGCCAAGTGAGGCCTTTTTGGTTCTAAGAAACAAGTGCCTTGAAAAAGAAGGACCTTACAGCATGACATCAGTGACTATATTATCAATATCCATCCCTAGACCACCCTCCATTGATGCGTGCACACAATCACAATCCTGCGAATGCTGGGCTCTGGGAGGAAGATAGAAGAACATCTTTGTCCTTGGAAAGACAGTCTCAAGGAAACATTTCTGGCCTTAACCATGTTGGTTGTTGGTTAAAGAAAAGCAACTGGGCAGGGGCCCAGGGACTCTGCCTTAGAGGTAAGGATCAAAACCCAAGGTACCAAAGAAAATTAGTCAATTAGGAGGCTGTAGAAATGAGGACATCAGAAAGGATCTAACATTAAAGATGGTCACATGGTGGCCTGTGGTATGTGGCTTAATCAGAAACAGATAGCCAGGCTCCCTGAGTAGATCTGAGGGCTTCTGGCTACGGCATCTCTCGTGCGACATCACACCCAGCTAGACACGGCCTGATTGTAGCAGCCGGGAGCAGGTGCCAATGTGCTGGCCTGGGGAGACGCTGATGTTCTAGGGGTAGGTTTGAAACGCTATGATCACAGTGAGGGATTGACAGCAGTGTGCATTCCATCCAGATTCCCTGTCCCGGTTATCGGCCATATCTCTCCAATCTCCTGTACTCAGATCCCTAAACCCAGTGCAGAGCTGAGCTGCCTGGAGTGGAGGTAACCCAGCTGGAGTCTACCCCTGGGCCATGTGTCACCCTTTCTAACACACACTATCAGTGTTCATTTACTCTTTGGGCTTGGCAGTTTCCCCAATGCTGTTTTGATGGTTTGTGTGCATTGTCAATTTGACTGGTCACCTAGGAAACACACCTCTGGGTATGTCAGAGAGGGTCTGTCCAGAGAGAGGTAAGCCAAACACCAACAGATGGAGAGGAGGAAGAGGGGTGGCATTTATCTGTATCTATGAGGACACAAGGTAACAAACTCCTAAGTTGCAGCAACTTCTCCTAAAGCCTCAGTTTCTCTCCCAGAGAAAGTTCATCTTGGTTGGGACATCTCCCCCAAGTGATCTTCTTCAGGTATGGTGCAGGGATCCAACCTCCTTCATCTATAATGTCATCTGCACTGTGGCCTCTGGGGTTCTGGGAAGAGAGAGGGAGCGCAGGACAGATTATCTAAAGGGTCCACTCCTTTGCCTCCCCCATGTCACTGGCCAGATCTCTTCTCTAGTCACTCAGATGCCAGAGGGCTGAAAAATGTTATCCCTGGCTAAGCAGCCTTACACTGCAGAAAAGGGATGTAGCAGGAAAAGCCTGCCTCTGCCCTTCTCAGCGGTGATGGAAATTCCTCTCCTTATATTCTGGGCTTCTTGACACCCCAAAAGGGGCCTCTCTAAGCTCTGTCTAAGAAATTATCAGATGAAGGGGGTACATTGCCAGGCTACTGCTTCAGGATCATCTGTCTATGTTCCCAGCACTACAGCTGGATCAAAAATCTTCCTTCTGTCTTGCTTCAAGGAATTTCGGGCAGATATTTCCCACCCTTAGGCATGGAAGCTAGAGAAAACTTGTAACATCCAAGGTGCTCTAAGGAGGATTCTATCTCAGGGGTTTCAGTTGCACCCCGCTCCGAGTCTCTTAAGGATCAGCTGAGGCTGTCATGATTAACCCCATCTTATAGGTGAAGAACCTGAGACCCAGAAACAATAGAGAATGTGCTCAAAATCAAAGCCTCTGTCAGCACCGAGCCACACCCTAGGCTGGGCAGGGCTATTCGGTTTCCTTGAATCTTTTCAAGCATTGGTCTACCTCTCTCTCTTGTTGGCCTCCTCTTCCTTCATAGAGCCTTCCCTGACGTCAGAGTCCCGGAATCAGGGAAGCTCAGCACTACACAGAAGACTGGGTACAGATGGGGTGGCAGAGGGGAGGGGAGGCGTGAGAAGGGTGACGGGGAGGGAAGGATCTAGACTTCGGAGTGGGCTCCAGTTCAGTGTGTTCTGCTTCTGTGACCTTGTGTGACCCTCCCTCTTGATGACCACGTGATAACTAAGTGACAGGAGGTATGAGAACAGCATCTGTCTGTTTTCCTCCCATTCAGAGGCGACACCGCGGTTCCCAAGAACCTGAAGGTTCTATCCTCACCTCCTCCAGGCTTCTCCAGGATATCAGTGCAAATGTCACTGGGACCTGAGTCATATAAGGTCACACGGATAAGATGTAGGAAGCACAGAATCTGGATTGAAATGGACTTGGGATAGGGTTCTATCAACAGTACCTCTTGGTTCACCATGGGTCTCATGCTTGTCTCTCAGGCTGTGCACAAATGTCCTTATTCACAAAGTGAAGGTAATAATGGAATCACCCTCATATTTTATTTAAAAATAGAAAAGTGGAACAATTCTTAGCACTGGGCCTAAGACAAAAACATTAAAAATATCTGAGGCTTATTTTTAACAGCTTCACTGGGGTACACTTGTCATTCAATAAATCTAGCATATTTAAGGATAAAGCCTGATAAATTGACATATGGATGCATCTACAAAGCCCTTATTAAAATCAAGACAAACATTCAGCACCCCAAATTTTTCTTGTACGCTTTAATGATTCTGACCTCCAATAGATGGTGTTTGCCTACATCACCCCAGAAGTGTGTGTGTGTGTGTGTGTGTGTGTGTGTGTGTGTCCTTGAAAAGGTGCATACACGTGTGCCTGTGTGGGGTCAGTGCTGGTGTTTTTCCTTAGTCGCTCTCCACTTTTTTTATTGCATCAGGATCTCAGTGGGCCTGGCCAACCAGTGCACTCCATGGACCTGCCTGCCTCCACCTCCCCAGAGCTGGGATTACAGCATGCATGCCACCACACCTGGCTTTATGTGGTTACTGAGGAAGGGAGCTCAGGTCATCACGTTTATGTGACAGGCACTTTATCAGCCAAGCCTACTCCCAGCCCACAATCGGCTCTTTGTCACCACAGATGGGTGGCATTTTCTCAAATTGTGTATAAATGGAACTGTAACACATGTAATCTTTTTGTTTGGCTTGGTTCAGCCAGCAGAATTATTTTGAGATTTCTCTGAATTGTGGCAAGAACCAGTGGTTTGTTCTTTCTTCTTCTTCATGGGTCTCCTTCCCTCCACGGATACACTACAGTCTGTCTGCACCAACAGCTGGATTAACTCCAGCCTTGAACTCCCAGCAGCCAAAGCACCCTGCACCCAGTGAAGGGACTCCTAACTTCCCACTCACAGCTGGCAACTTTTTCTGCTGTGTTTCAGTTTTTCTTTGGCTCAAGAAATTCTGTAATTTCTAAATACCATGGGTGGTCTTGAAGTCACTCATTGGTTTTACTAAGTCGCTGTTTTCTAGATACTTTTGTGTTATGGAGAACTAACTCAATGTTGTTGTATTTAGAGAACATAGCTCGTTAGAGAATACATTTTGTTTTTTGTTTTAATCCCCTCCCCTCTAACATCATCTACCTTTCTCCATAGCCAGTGTACCATAAGAAGGGGTGTGCATTCTACCGTTGCTACAAGTGTGAGCTGTGTTGTTTGTTGAAGGTGCTGCTAATCATCTATACCCTCACCCACTTTCACCGTGTTCCCTTGGCTATTGGAAGAACAGTGCAGCCATCTCCATACAATTGTGATTTATTTACTTGATGGCCTATCAGTTTTAGACCCCTGTTACCCAGTTCATGGACATCTAAGGTCATCGTTTCATCCTGAAAGCTCTGGAGATGGCTGGGTTGTTAAGGAACCTGTCCTGTAAGCACAGGGATCTGACTTCAGTCACCAGAACCCACTGTCTCCTGGAGACCAAGACATGCCTGACTCAGGTGCACTGTTGGCCCCTGTGCATAGCACATGGTAAGAATTTGTGAGCCTTGCCAGAGACAAGGAGAAGGAAAAGGGTGTTTTCAGAATAGCAGGCTCTTCCTCTGCAATGTGCAGTAACTGCTGCCCTAAGGGACAATCATCTTCCTCTAGACCATTCCCCTGTGACATTTTCTGTCTCCTCTCTGAGCTCTTAATAACAGCCACATTTTAGGGTTTGGAAAACAGTGTTCACACCAGATTTTTTTGGCATGTGTGTGTATGAGGGGGTGTAAGATTAAACATGGATTTGCACAGTAGATGATGACCCCATCTTCTAGGGTCGGGATTTGAAGCAAACAATCATTTTTCCTGAGGGTAGAAACACTGAAGCTATTTTAAGATTTTTGGTCTTCCCTGGTGCTGATTGGTTGGATATCAAGAACCACATCTGGATGTTCATTTGCACCCTGTAGATCTTTTCTTGGCCCAAGGTCAGAATCCTTCTTCCAGGGTAGGACAGTGTGTTCAACCCTTGTTCTCGTGATTCTTGCATTTCTCCTGCCCATATATGAAAAAAGGAAGGCTTTATTTTGACCTGTAATTCAAGGATACAGTCCACCATGGCAGGGAAGTGACAGTCGCAGTGACAGGACTGTGAAGTGGTTGGTCACATGGCATCCACAGTCAGGAAGCCGAGAGAGATCAACGCTGGTGCACGGCTCACTCTCTCCAGTTCTATTCTCTGGGATTCCAGCCCATAGAATGGTGCTGCCTCTTTTAGAATTAGACTTTTTAGTTCCCTCACAGACATGCCCAGGGGTTTGTCTCCTAGGTGACTCTAAATCCCATTAAGTTGTTATCAGTATCAACCATCCCACATTGACAGGGATGAGAAGAGCCCAGCACAGCCAGCTACCTGAGTAGGTTGCCTATTGTCAGTCCTCACTCGCTAGTCTGGAGTATGGGCGAAACTGTCTGTCTCACCCAGTCTTCCTTTCTCCACTTGTAAAGAGCATGAGGTTCCTCACAGCTTGATCATAAAGATGACATGACATTCCCCACTCCATCCCTACATCACTCACCTCTCCCATGTTGGCCACAGACAGCTGCCAACTCCTTTTCTAAGTGCCTCATCTGTGAACCCTTTGCTTTGCATAAGAGGGGACAAAAGGTCTCATCCAGCCTCTGAGCAGCTGATGACATCCTGTAACAGAAGTGCGCCCACTGCTTGAATAATTCCTACTGAAGTCCAACAGCCTGTTGCAGAAACCAGTGTCCCCTCTAATTTCTCTGATGCTCCATTTAAATGAAATCATTACTCAAAGGTCTCCAGGTATTTAGAGAAAAAGGCTAACAATATGGTTTTTGCCTCTTGTCCGAGTAGAATTATGGTCTCTGTGGAGCTTTGTGTGGGACACATGATTATCTTAAAAACAAGTAGATCTTGGCTATTAAAGAATTAGGGTCTGAGTGGAGAGTCTATTATTACAGAATGCTGGATAGTACAGGAGGTCATATGTGAAGAGGCCTGAGTGAGCTGGAGCAGGAATTCCCTGAAACCCATAGGCTGCAGTGCATATCGGAACTAGAGGTCATGCCTGTGTCCCTATGTCCCTGGGATCTGGTTTAGCCAAGATTCATCAGAACTCCAAATATGTCACCATCAGCTGCATAATGTGATACAGACAAAAGGCCAATGTTTCCTGAGCACCCACCATGTTCCAGACACAGGTTCTGGTTTCCATTTAGCCATGACAGGGAAGGAAAAATATTTGGTCATGCCCCTATGGACCCTAATTCTTGAAAGAATAACCAACCATGTAAGCAGGGCCTATGCGTAAAACATTTGGGGCAGTATAGTCAAGATGAAGAGGGCAGGGTACAGAAGAGCCTGGCCAGGTAGCCATTCTGCCAGTGAAATGGAGAAATGGTCCCCCTCAGGCTCCTCAGTTCACCACCTGTAAACCGGAAGACAGTAATTGTCCCTACATCACAGGATGCAGTGAGGATAGAATACTCAATACCTTGTATTAGACTTAGGCAGGGCCTGGGGCAAATGGTCATCTGTGGGTGCTGTCAGGAGTTCTGCTTCCAGATAGGGTGAGACAACAGACCTCTCACATAACTGCCTGCTTAAAGCAACCGAGAAAAGGGACAGAGTATATAGAATGACTACACATTGCCAGGCGCCAGGCAAGAAAGTACAATAATTCCCGAGGGTAGGGGGTTAGGCCTGTGTTTTCCTGGCTTGCAGTCTGGACAAGGGTTACAGGTGGAGTCAGGGGGGTGAGGGGTGGGGGAAGGCTGCTTGTCCTCCTTAGCTGAGGCTGAGTCAGAATGTGGGGATGTAGACAGCTTGCATTCTCAGAACAGGAGCCCTGGAGATGAGAGAGAGGTCTGATGGTGGCTGCTGGAGCCTTGAGCTGAATACACCCCACACAGTGCTAAGGGGTGATAACCACTAAGGGAACAGGGGAAACAGAAAAATATTTGGGTGTCCAAGGTAAAGTACGAGTTAGTTATTCTTCATTGCTGTGACCCAATGCCCAACAAGGAATAACTTCCGGGAAGAAAAGTTTAGTTTACCTCACAATTTGAGGGATTTCCCCCTGCTGAGTTGAGGAAGGTATGTTGGCAGTGCCATGCTGGCAGGCAACTTCATGTTGGTGGGAACAGAGGCTGCTGTTAGCTCATATCTCAGAGAGGGGAATGGAAGTAGTTGAGGTATAAAGTTTAAGGCCCACTCTCTACTGACTGACTTTTTCCCATGAAGATTCCGTGACCTCTCGGAACAGCACCACTATCTGGGGACCAAGTGTTCAAACACCTGAGCCACGGAGACACTTAGCATTCAAATCATGGCAGGTAGAAGGAAAATGAGAGAAGCAGGTGGGAACAATGAGCATAGATGTCTAGTTATCAGCAGCGCTGAAAGCGAGAAGTATGTGGGCAATAGCAATGGTATTCTCATTATTTAAACCCTTTTAAAGATAACTGACTGGTATTCATTATGTGGGAATAAACACAGGACAACTTTAGCACAAAGATGGGAATAGATGCTGTCAGGGTTCTATACCAAACAAGAGTGTTGGAATATCACTTGAAAGCGAACTGTGAGAAGTTAAAAGTGTTTACTACACACCCTCAGGCAAAGACCAAAATAACAAAACAAAGAGTTAGAGCCGCAAAGCCTACGGAGGGATAAAATGCAGTCATTGAAATTGTCAAACTCGTTTGAAAGAAGGAGCAAGGAACAGATGAAAGGAATAAAAAACGCCCCCTGAGAGGCAACAGTGTCCAGTCAAAAGGCAGAGGTTGTCACCCTGGACCAAGCAGCAAGACCCAGCTGTGGACTGTTGCTGAAGGGAAACCCGCCGTAAGTCTAAAGCTAGAAATTGATTAAAAGAAATGGATGCATACATGCCGTTCCACACAAATAAAGAAGTGTTTGTCCTCTACTGACAGATGAGGGACCCCAATGCACAGAGACAAAGAGAGTCTGCATCAAAACAAATATACCAAAGTTATCAAGAGGATATGCGTGTGTGTGTGTGTGTGTGTGTGTGTGTGTGTGTGTGTGTGTGCATTTGTGTGTGCATGTCCATTCATGTGTAGGCAGTGTGTGCACACCTGTGTGTGCATGCAGAACGCAGGAGACACCTAGGGGTGGGTGTCATTCCTGTGACATCACCTCTTTCTTTTCCTTCTTGTTTGTTTAAAGACAGGGTCTCTCACTTGCTAGAGTTCTCTAAACTGGCTTGTTTGTCAGGCAGGCAGTTATGTGAGAGGTCTGTTGTCTCACCCTATCTGGAAGCAAAACTCCTGACAGCACCCACAGATAACCATTTGCCCCAGGCCCTGCCTAAGTCTAATACAAGGTATGAGTGTCCCCTCATCCCCTACTCTGGGATTACAGGTGCACACCACCATGCCTGGGTTTTTTCTTTGTGAGTGAAGAGGAAGACCAGAATTCGGAAATGGCCCTTATTATCTCTGCCCTCTGGATGTTTACTGCCAGTTCACCCCCTAAGACAAGGTCCTCACAGGCTACTGGGCAAATCCATGTTTAGCCCATTAAAACAGGAAAAAAGGAGAAAGTTCTCTGGTCTTGATGATCTTCTCAACCCCTAAGATGTGGCTGTTGTTATGAGCTCAGGAAGAAGCCAGAAAATGTGACAGAGAAAAGCCTAGAGGAGGGCATTGTGCCTTGGGGCAGCAAACAGCTCTTGCACATTCCAGGGAGGGATCCAGGGATTCTGGAAACAGCCAACTTCATCTCTTTCACTCCATCAAGGCTTACCATGTCCCTACTATGTGCTGTGTGAAAGACCTGATGATGCAGCCAGAGATGGGCAGGTCTGTCCCCAGGAGCCAGTATGCTGGCCTGGGAGGCTGGAAGACAGATTTGTCATCAGTGCAGCCAAAGACATCCATGGAAGGGAGGCACTAGAAAGAAAGTTACATAGGCTGACATAAGAAGGACTGTCTTGGGATGTGAGGACAAGGAGTGTCTTTCTGAGAAGGAAACACTTGAGCTGAGACTTGAGTGGGAGATGAGGACAGTTAGCCTTGCTGGTGGCATGGGATGATTCCAAACAGAGTTAAAATGGCAGTAGGAAAGAGGAGCTGTGGCCCAGACAGGGAGATGGGGAGCATTCTAGTTTGGTTTATGCTGCTCTAATAAAGACCGTGACCAAAAAAAAAAAAAACTTGAAGGGAAGAAAGTGCTATTTGGCTTACAGGTTGTAATTCACCATTGAGGGAAACCAAGTAAGGAGCTGAAGCTGAGGCCATGGAGGTATGCTGCTCACTACTTTTCTTCCTCTGGCTTGCTCAGGCCCAGGGATGTCACTGCCCACTGTGTGCTGGGCCCTTCCACATCGACAATCAAGAAAATGCCTCCAAAGACATGTCCAGACACCAATCTGCTGGAGGCCATTTATGGACTGAAAGTTCCTCTTCTGGAACAGAGATTCTGGTTTTTATGGTCAAGAAGCTGGGTCTACAAGATCCTATTGACTGATTAGAAAAGCAGCGATCTAGAGAGGTCAGAATATTGGAATGTTGCAGGTCTAGAGGTTAATTATATTATCTGAATAGCCATTCCTTACCACCTCTGTGTCCATACTAACATCCTGTGACTAATAGATTAATGATAATAATAAAAATCTTTTGAATCTAGTAACTCAGCAGGACACTAGTTTCCACCAACCTCAAAGCTAAAAATGTCATCAGATTCTATCTGAGGAATAAGAGAAGCCTCCTTCATCTCACGGTAAACCCGTCTCTGACGGACCCACCAATGTGTTTTAAACTTGCCTTGATTTATGACTTTCTTTGTAAACTGTAAGACTTCATAAAACTCCTTCTACATTAGAAGATAAAATTGTGAATTGCTTAGTCTGCCTTCCAGGGTCATGGTCACTCAAATATGGCTCCAGGAGAAAAAATGCTTTGTTCCCTTTAAAGTGAGAGGTGTGTGTGCATGTGTGCAAGTGTGTGTGTGTTTAGAGTGTCAAGTTGGCAAAAAACTAGTTACAATAAAAATCAAAAGCCCACAGCCATGCTGTGGTTTATAACATGCCAGGGACATGTTTACTGTGTCCAGAAAGGGACTGGGGTGTCCTGGGAGCCTGAGTAGGACAGACCTAAATGCTATGGTAAAGGAGGTGATCCGAAGGGCCATGCCCTATGCCCTCCTGGGCCCCTTCTGGTGAGATTTCTTTGAGCCAGACTTGACTTGCAGAGGTTTTTGATTTTAGATAAGTAAATAGAAAGCTTCTGTTCAAATAGCTCTAGGTTTCCTGATACTGCGACCCTTAACAGTTTCTCATGTTATGGTGACCCCCCAACCATAAAATTATTTTTGTTTCTACTCCATAACTATAAATTTACTACTGCTATGAAGTGTAATATAAATATCTGTGTTTTCCAATGAATTTGGGGGTCGTGACCCACAAGTTGAGAACCATTCATCTAAGTTATTGTGAAGTTCAAGGATTCACAGAGCTGCTGGGATGAATCTGGGGCTACTCAGAGAGTCACCATGACCATGAATACATTTTAATAAAAGGCTTTTTATTTAGGTATCTGCATCAAACGTGGGGTTCGAACTGCACCTAAGAGCACTTAGAAGTCTTTGGGCTCAGCCCAGCCTGCCCAAGGCTTATATAGACAAACCCACATGACTACATGTACTCTGTCTTTGTGTCAGCACGGTCTTATTTTAACGTATATGTCCTGTAATTGTCCTAGTCATCTTTCAAAAAGAGTAAACAAACTTGATTATAGAAGCAGAAATGGCAGTTAATCTTATTGCAAGAACAGCAAATTTTACAAGATCAGCAATATGAGAATAGTCTTTAACATCTAGGGAAAAAAGGGGCAGTGGGCCTGTATGTTATATTTATAGTAATTAAAACCATAAATGTAATGTTAATCATCACAATTGCCTGGGAAGATGTGAGAGATGGAATTTTAGCAACCCAGGCAACCCCCATGGGCACCTTACATATGTGGACACAGCCAAAGGCCAGGACTCCCACCCTTCTTCTCCCAGCAGCCTCTGCACTCAGCTCTGCTCACCTGGGATATGCAGGCAGCACCAAGATTCCTTTGCATCTCTCTGAGCAGTTCCAAAGGCCAACCTGACAAAACCCAGACCAAACCAGGCCAGCTTCCTGGGTTAGATCTGTCCAGCAGTCTCCTGCAGGAACCAGGGCTCTTAGTACCCTGTCACTAGATCAGGGCCCGTGACTCCCAGCAGGAGCTGTGGGAAGAGGTTCTTGCTCTGGCAGGCCCTTTAAAGAGGACCCTGCCTGGAAATAATTGGGCCATCCACCAGAGCTTCCTTGGAACCAAAATAGAAACAGTCAACCCCTGCCTCTGGCACAGCAGGGCCAGGGCTCCAGCAGAAAAACAGCCTTCCCTGAGGGAAGGAAGGGACTGGGGGGAGGCGAGTTTCATGAAAGCCTACAATTGGACCTGAGTTGGAAACCTCCTTATGCTGAGATACGAGACTGCCAAAAGCCCAGCTCCCCTTTTTATTCCAACCCTAAGTGGTTCTGGTTAAAGACAGTATCAGTTTACAGCCAGCAGACCCAGGGAGAAACCAGGATAGTCCACTCCTCCACTCGCAAACCCAGGGAAGCACTCAGGTTAACCTGAATAGAGTCATATGACTAGCCCCATGCCAACCAGAGATGCCTGATGGCAACACCATGAATGGATACTTCTAGCTCACATGATCACTGTATGATTCAGGATGTCTTTGATGACCTGACCAGAACCATGGAGACTGAAGAAAGACCAAACAAGAAAGAAGTGAGGCTCTTAATCTGATAGCTTGTTTCTGGAAAGCCCTTCGGTCTGGCCCGGACCTCCCTGCCCACTACCTCCAGCCATACCTCCAAAACCTAACATGTGAGAGCTCTGAGTATGTTCAGGTGTGTGTGTATATGTGTGTGTGTGTGTGTGCGCGCGCGCAGACGCATATGAAGGATAAAATATAGCAATGAATGTCTTTCTCAATCATTTTCCACCTAAATTGTTGAGACAGGGTCTCTCACTGAGGCTGGAACTCACCAATTCAGCTAGACTGGCTGACCAGTCCAGGAGCCATGGGGATGGATCATCCTGTCTCTGCCTTCCTAGACTGCCTGGACTAGAGTACACTGCCAGTCCTAGCTTTTGCTGGTTTGCTTTTAACATGGGTTCTAGGAAATAGACAGTCCCTCGTGGCTACATGATAAACAGTTGATCAACCAAGGCATCTCCCCTGCCCATGTTTATAAGGTTTCAAATGCTTGCCTCTGTGCTTCCCTTACTTACCTGTTGCTGCTTCCTGTACAAATTTCAGCCCTCCCCACCTCACATACTGTGCTCCTTCTGTCTAGTCATAGTCTCACTCCCTTGAGAACAAATACTTAATGTTATTCTGTACTGCTTTTCTAGTGCATTGTACATTACTTGGTGCATCAATAAATATTCTAAGAATTAATCAATTAACTAACTACAGTATTGGCTTTGGACAGTTTGGACATGCCTAGTGTGGAGTATCTGTCTGTTAGAGTTGAAATACTCCCTCCTGGAGGAAGTGAGATGTTCATAAAACTTAGAAGGAAGGAAAAGCCACTAGGCTCAGGAAAGTCAAGAAGTTTACAGGCTTGAGAATCTCAGGAAGCTTTGAGATCCACAAAAGCCCATCCCCAGGGTGGCATAAAGAGTACAGAACTGCTTGAGAAAGGACACTCTTCAGTGGAGTTGCCTGCAATCTGGGCAAGGAACTGCAGGGCTGCAGCTATCCTGTCAATCACACAGAGGAGGGCTTCGAGTGCTGCAGCTGTGGAAGAGTCACCCAAGAAGTCGGGATAATCACATTTGTTCACTAGACCAGATGTGGGAGCAATTATTTCTCTGAGTGTTATTGTTACCTCTCTTGGGTAAACATGTTTGCTTATGTCTTCTCAAGCAATGTCACACAGCATCTGGGAAGATCAGTTGCTTTTCATGTACTGTAGCATCACAGGTCTTGAGGAGATGCCCATGAGCTAATTTTATCCTAAAAGGCATCCTACAGAAGTCTCTGACCTCTCACCTCAGTCTTCTCTTCTGGGAAATGGGCCCTTTGACTTTCTACCCTGGATTCAATCCTATGAGACAGGAGGAAAAGGTCAGCTCTTGAATAACTCTTGACAGCCAGCAGAACTCTGAGACACAGGCTTCCCAGATAGCCAGCGGGAGAGGCAGGACAAGAGAAATTTCCAAGCATATCAAAGTGATATTCTGCCAAATATCCAAGTGTCTAATTTTAGAATACTGTCAGATACTTCTGACATTCAGGGTAGGAGCTTGAAATCTTAAATTTATCTTTGCATTTTATCTGGAAGTTTAGCCTGTCTTTAGAAGTACAACAAAATCCTAGTAATGAAACTCATGATTCTGGAGCCCTGTCCATCAGCTGGGGAGGAATAAATGTTTGCTGGACCAGTTATGCACCCACTCTATGAAAATCAGCTTGTTCTCAACCCCACCATCCCTACCCCTGCTCACAAGTTTATGGCCCCATCACGACCCTCAAACATCTCACTCAAGTTACCTGAGCCTGGGGGAGCTCTTTGAACTATAAGGATGGATGGATGAATGGATAAATGGATGGATGGATAGGTAGATGGCTAGATGGATAGGTGGGTGGGTGAATGGATGGATACATGGATGGATGAGAAGTTGAGTGAATGTTTCCCCAAACCCTGACCTTGCCCATGATGCTTTTAAGTGAATTAGCTAATGGATGCAGAAGGCACAGAGAACTGGAAATGACTTGCCAGGCTTATCTTTAGCCACTCTAAGTTGCCTTGAGTTGTTTGAAAGGCTGCCCGAGGCCTGCCAATCTATTTAAAGGTGTGTTTTGTTTTCTGGACATTTCTAGAAGACTATGAGTTCATTTAACAGATGAAAAACTGACACTTGGAAAGAAAGACAAGGACTTGAAGATCACTGGGACTGTCAGGAGGCTCAAGATGAGAAGCCAGCAGGCTTGATCTGGCGAGCTTGTGTCTGAAGCTCTTGGCAGGTGAATACAGAGGTCTCTGTCCATCATAAAAGTGGCGCCAATGTTCCAGTGATGCCAGAATAATAATAGCAAAAACAAGAGTCCTGGAGGCCAACCTGCCATTAAGATTTGAATCTGAAATGTTCCAAGGGCTCAGGCTCTGAGCACTCAGTCCCCAGCATGCAACTTGATTTTTAAAAGTTGTGGGAAACTTCAAAGTGGGTCCTGACTTGCAGAAATAGGTAACTAGAGACTGCCCTTTGAAGGGCATTTTTCTGATGAGGAGACCGAGACACACATCTATGATGCATTTTGCCTTTGGTCACAAGGTGAACACACAGTGGAACGGGTGGCCTAGTAGTGGAATCAGCACCTGCTATGACAAACCCACATCTGGGGATTGCTCCTACGGTAGTGACCCTAGATAAGGGAACAATGAACATGCAGGATGTTCTCCAGACTGCCTTTCTCATACACATATCTCAAGGACAAGACACAGTTCGCCTTTTAGCCCATAGGAAAAGCTAGATCTCCCTGTGGCTGGTACCAGAGAGAGGCAGAACTCACTGAATCCAGTGGAATCTTGTTTGAGGTAGGACACTAAGGGAGTGGAGGATGCTCTGGGCCGGGCTGGTGAAAGCCTGGCAATATGTCATAGGGAGCAGACATGAGTAGACTCAAGCTCCCAATCCTATTTCTCCCTCCTACAGTGGGGTTATATGAGGGTCCCTATATGTGATATGTCCTCCGGCTCACCTGGTTCCATGTACGCGAAGATGCACTCAGAGTGAGCTCATGGGAATTCTCAACTCTGCAGCGCCCAATAAATAGCATATGTCTCTCGCTTTTAATGTGTTTTCTTTCTGTCTCAAATGTCAAGTGGGTCTTCCTAGGAGCACTGAGTGGGAAAAGGGGGATTAGGAAGTAATTTTGTCTCATTTGAAGATGGCCTGGATAACGGACTAGAAAAGAGACTCCGTGGAATCGCCACCAGCCACTCTTTTCCCTCTGCTTCCCTCCTGTGATGTGCCCACAATAAAGACCACATGGAAGCTAAGACATGGAGGGTTGAGCACATCCTGCCAGGCTCTGCATTCCAGAAGCACAGCTCCCAGCTGGGCTTGGCCAAGGCAGTGTTCTAGTGGAAGACCCTGTTCTTAGAAAGGGGAAATCTCTGAGGAGAAAGCCCATGCAGCAGCCATGGCCAATGAGGCTACAGCTGCTCTATGTTGGCGTCTTGACTGTTTCCTCGGGTAGGGGCTCTGTGGTACCACCTGAGGTGACATGTGTCTTTGGGTAGAGTGTCAGGGTAGGTCAGCGTGGAAGAGATGAGTTTGCTCGGGCTGTAGAGCTACGCTTCCCCTCTGTCCTTCAAGATGCAGTCCATGTCTGTGAAGGCCGTTCAGGACAGTGGAGAGGACACTGGGTACCAGACGCCTCAAGGCTTAGGTGCAGGACTGTAGAAACTGTCCCTGAGGTCCTGCAGTCACCCTAGGACCAGGGGAGTGATGAGGGACTGCTGTGTGGAGACAGCCTGGATCCGGTTTGTGGGTCACAAACAAGGTCCAGGAACAACTGGGATAGGACAGGCAGACCTGGAGTGACTACACATGACATGCGGGACCCAGGCTCTTGTTGCTGTGCTCTGTCATCCCTCTTGTGTTTGACATCCCTCTGCTTGCCTATTCCCGTCCCCTTTGCTCACTCTGGGCTACTCTGAGACCCTCTCTCTTTCCTATTGTCTATGATACAGAGACCCCCTATGTGAACGGGGAGCACAATGGTAAGCCTAAAAGATGCTCATGAAATGTCTGGTCATCTGATGCAGACCAGGGGGATTTTTGTGACTTCAGCTACCTGTGTTCAAGAGAAATCTGAGCAGTGGCTGATAATCGTCCATGATCTTGCACCAACCCTCTTGCAAAAAATCTGTGCTTCATGTTCAAACTGAGAGATCCAAACCTGCTGTAGACACCAAGATTCATTGGCTTCTGCTGGCTTTGTAACCAGTCACCCCATGAAGGTGAGTCTGCGGCTCTGAAAGAACATGAGGAAGAGCTGAACAGGAAGAAACCATGATGTGTGCAGGCAGCCCAAGCAGGAGGTACACTGTGAGCAAAAGCTCAGAGGTGCCAAAGGAAGCTAGAAGGAACCCCTGGGTGGGGGGGAAGATAAACAGGTGGAGACACACTATGAGGCCAAGGATGATGGCCAAGGACAGCTTCAGTACACAAATAGTTTTGAGGCCTAGTCCTGAGACTGAAATTTTGCAGAGATACGTCCTTGTCCTCAGAGGTGATGAAGAAGCTGCTTTGTCAGTCTGTCACACAGAAGACCAAACAGACTTGCTTGTCTTATTAGTTATTTCTCTCATCAAAATGACAAAATATTTGACATGAACAAGGAAAGAAAGGTTTGAGTTTCCAGTTTCAGGGATGCAGTCTATTCTTTTGGGGGAAGGAATGGAATCCCCATTGGCTCCAGCTGAGGTTGCTAGGGTGTGAGGCAGTGGTCTCATTATAGCCATAGTCAGGAAGTAGAGACAGACATGAGTGTTGGTGCTGGGCCCAGTATTCCTGGAACTCAGCATTGGGCATATCAGTAGGTGTTCATTCTGAAGATGGTTTCAGATTTCCAAAGGGGACTTGGCCACCCTGGATTGTCCTGACAGCCTGGTACCTGCTTCTCTCCTTCCCAGGGCTCAGACCAAAGTGAGACAGGGATGAATTGGTGAGGAGTCCATAGAAGCTTTCTGTTCCAGCTGGGTTCTTGTCCCACCCGTAGGCAGACATCAGAGAATACAGATGAGAGGTGATTTGTCGACAGTTCTGGATTAGCGACTGTAATTAAGGGGGAAACAAAACAGATGGTCATTCGAGATTTAGATGAAGCAGGTTTGAACTCTTGGTAGTGCTGGGATGCTAAGTGGGCTGCCTGAGAGTGGATGCAGCTCTGAAGAGTGTCACATCTCAGAGTTCCCCACTGCAGCGGACTGGAGAATTGGCTCTGCAGTTAAGAGCACTTGCCGTTTCTGTGGAGGACCCAAGTTCTGTTCCCACTTCAGGCGGTTCACAACCCCCTATAACTCCAGCTCTAGGGGATTTGACACCTCTGGCCTCAATGGGAACCCTCACACATGGGCACAGACACACAGACAAAGACACAAACAAAAATAAACCTTTGACAGGGAAAAACCCGCCTCTTACAGAGCAAGCCTGCAGATCTGGGAAGTATCATGACCCTCAGCCTTCAAGAACAATTTCCCGAAGTCTGAATACTCTCCATGGCTGAAGACTGGAAACTTCTGTAGGAATAACCTCCATCCATCCCTAATCTAAATAACTCAGAGACCAAGGTCCAAAGTGAGTTCCCTTTAACTACAGGTGCTGGTCAAGCCTGAGTCTCCATTTCTGGTGTCCACAGAGTTCTGAAGGCTCATCTCTTCCTTTTTGGTTGAATTCCAATAAGTCCTGTGTATCAAGGCCCAAATTTAGAGGGTACCAGCTAGTGCCAGCTGGGCTCTGATTGGCTGAGTGTAGACGTGAATATAGGGTGAAAAACAGGGCAAACCAGTGGTCAAACCTGACTGAGGAAGTCCTGGGTCTAGCCACAGAGGAAACAGAACAGAAATGTCTCAATCCCCAGCTGCCTCACTGAACCCACCTCTGCCCCCTCAGTAGACACTGTCCTGTGGGTACAGTCCTTGAAACTCAAAGCAGGGCAAGTCCACGGGCTTTGCAAATTGAAACCACACCCTTGATCGAAGAGGCCCTAGCAGGTGGAGGCTGCTCATCCCTGGATCTTATGCCTGTAGCTGAGGATGACACAGGGCTGTGGGTTCAGATTCTGACCACCAGGAGCCAAGGCAAGCTTGTTCCTTCTGCTCATGGCCCCTTTCTGAAAGGTCGACTGGATCAGAGAGTTCTCCCTCTGAGAGGCTCAGAAGAAGGACCCTGGAGTCAGGTGTCTTAGTCTTGGCTCTGCCTAGCTGTGTGACCTTAGACAAGTTCTGAGGCCTCCCTGATGCATATTATCCTGAACTGTAAAATGGAGAGAATTAATGTTGCCTCTCCAAGGTTTTCTGGCAGGTTATATGAGAGGTACTGGACCTACATCACTGAGGATAATTAGCTCCCATTAGCAGAAGGGATGTGACATCAAGGCTGAGTAGAGACCATCCCCAAGCTCAGGGAGCCAGAGCCAAGCTCTTTAAGTATTTACTTTGTTTTACAAGCTGCCATGGCAATGCAGAGAAGAACGAACGGAGCATAACAGAGAATTCGGAAGAGGCCCCAGTGGCCGTGCGTAGCTGAGGGGGCCCAGCTCTCCAAGGATTATCAGGACAGAGTTACAGGGTTCTGGTTTTTCTGGCATGTAACAATGGGCAAGACCCTCTATGCCTTGGTTTCCCTTGCTGTGAAATGGGGGAAATCTTAGGACCTTGATCATGGAGTCCTAAACAGGACCTGGGACAGAGTAAGATCACACGGTGCTTTTGTAAAATAGCAAATGATTAAGTCTGAGCTGGGTTTTTTGCACCTGGGAGCCACCGTAGGGTATTGTGTAGCATTTCAGAGAACAGTTGGACATTAAAGAAGAAAACTGTGGGGGCCAGAGACAAAGCCTGTGCACAGCTGCCTCTGCCTGCCACAGGAGAGATGCTAATATGTCCCATGATGGCCTGAAGAAAGAGCTAGAAAAAAAGGGGGAAGTGGCTAACTCTAGCCTGAGTTGAGCCTGTTATGGGAGGTCTTCCACAGGCTCTCCTACTCCTGAGTCCTGCCTTGTCCAGCTGTGACTTTCTTTCAAAGTCCCACGGTCAGGCCCCACCCGGGCTCTTCACCCTGCCTCCTCTCAGACCCACACATAGAAGCCCTTCCCTCCCCCCCACTCCCCTGCTGCACACAGGCTCTGCTCTCTCCCCAGGCAGTTGTCTCACAGAGTAGCCTCCTGTCTTGCTTCTATAGCCTGGGGTTCCTGGCTTTCCAGAAAGCCCTCCCTGTGACATCCATTTCCCACCCCTAGAAGTGTGCTCATGTCACTCAGTCCCATGCAGAAAGGGAAACTACCACATCTGGTCTACACATTCCTGAGATTCAGGCTCTCTGAACGAGCCCAGGGATCAGTCTGGGGATAGAGCCAACAACAAGGTCCTCTCCAAGTAGAGCCCACTAGCCTTACATGTTTACTGAGCAGGTGCTGGGTGGGCACCAGCTAAAGTGATGGCTGGGGATCCCAGAAAGAGCATAGACAAGGAAAACAAATGATGGCCATGCTGCTCTGGGGCAGGAGCCTCTAGAGAGCAGCTATGCCATCCATCTGCCTCTAGGACTAGCGACTGCTGCCTGTTTGTCTCCTGAGGTCTTGAGACTTCCTGTGGGCAACAAGTCTCAGGCATGCACCAAGTTCCTTTAGCATGGCTGCCCTCCTGGCAGACCAAGAATACCAAAGGAAAGATAGTGTTCCACTGGAGGTACCCTGTGCCCATTTCCAAGGAATCCAGGTCATCCTTGAAGGAGATAACAGCAGAGAGCAAAATGAACAGGAATTGCTGTCTATACTGAACATCGGGGCTCAACGGCTTTGGGGCTTTACCTGCTCGAGAATGTATACTCTTTGTGATGAAGGATGTCTGACTCCCAAAACAACAGCCTTGTGCCAGGCATGTGACGGGTGCTCATATGCTTAATAGCTGATGTCCCTTACTGTTGTTGTCCAGAACCTCACTCTCTTGCAGAACTACAACCGTGGATATGAGACACTTGCAGACGTGTCTAACCTTTTCACATTATAACATAGTATTGTCATCTACACACACCCATAAAAACCATCATATGGGTTTAAATAAGTTTATGGCTTTTTTGTACCACATCCATAGCTATCCTTGACTGTTTGCAGATTGTGAGCTGCAGGTGTGACACCCTGAGGCCCAGAGAGGGAAAACACTGTCCCCAAGGTGCATAGCAAGGTCCCCTGGCCAGCCAGTACTAGAAATGGCATGTCAATTTTCAGCACCAGCAATTCCAGGATCCCCCTCACATCCACTTAGCGTGTGCAAGGACATGGAACAGCGATTTTATTAGAGTGCAGAGACAATTTATTTTTTTTCCTGAATGTAAATGAAAATAAATAACTGAGAAGATCCCCAAATGTTTATAAATGTATTTAAGCCGTGTTATCAGCACATGAGACACAGCAACAGAGGCAGACTATGAAGAGGCTCCCACCAGGCAGCGTATGTGCTAAACAGAGCTGGAGCTCACAGGCTGTGGGGCAGGGATCCCTGAAAATGAGCCTCAGAGAACTTCCTGACTCCAACCCACAGCAGTAAGCGCACAGGATAAAACCCACACTGCCGTCTAAGTATATCAGATGTGCCTCATTCACAGAGAAAGCCCAGCTTGCTTTTACTCAAAAGGGAACAGCTAACTAATTCTCATGTGGCCTGTGGAGGGTTCTGAGAGAAAATAGAAAATACTATAGAACCAGGAGGAGAGGGAAGAACAAGATTTATAGAGAAACCACCACTGTAGTTTTAATACTGTTTTTTGTAAGAGTGTGTGTGTGTGTGTGTGTGTTGTACCTGCATGTCTGTGGTGCTTTAACATGTGTGAGTGCATGTAGGTAGAGATCACAGCTTGATGTCGGGTGTCCTCCATCTCTGTGTGGGGTCATCTTTTACACTGGCGCTCGCTCACAGAATCAGCTTGTATAGCCATCTTACCCCAGGAATTCCCTTTCATCCTCCATAGTATTGGGATTACAAATGGGCTGCCATGCTTATACAGGAGTTCTGGGATTCAAACTCATGTCCTCACACTTGTGTGGTAAGTGCTTTATCCACTGAGCTATCTCCCTATCCACTCCCAAGCTATGAGGAATAGGTGTTCTTGTCCCTAAAGGCCTCCTTGGTGTCTGCTCTATGAATAGCTGCTGACATCACTCCTACTATCTATCTGTGCCATCACTCCGTAGCAGGACAGAACCACTTAACACAGTGGCATCACAGCCAATGTGGCCCTGCCTGTCTCAGCAGTGACCCACTTGCTTGGCTTTACCATTGTGCCCTGCTTTTCTTTCTAGTGCTGTGATAAATCCCATGAGCAAAAGCAACTTGGAGGAAGAAAGGGCTTTATACTTTATTTGGCTTCATCTTCCAGGTCACAGTCCCATCCCTTCCAGGTCGCTGTCCATCACTAAAGGATGTCAGGGCAAGAATTCAAGCAGGAAATTGAAGTAGAAACCATGGCGGGATGCTGTTTACTGGCTCATTCTCAATCTCTGGCTCACAGGCTCCTGCTCAGTTAGCTTTCTTAAAGATCTCAGATCATCCAGCCAGGGAATGGTGCCACCCACAATGGGCTGGGCCCTTGTACATCAACTAATAATCAGGACAATCCCTCAGAAAGATGCCCTTAGGCCAGTCTGATCTGGACAATCCCTTAATTGTGACTTCCTTCTCTAGGGATGCTAGGCTGTGTCACATTGGCAATTAAAGCTAAGACAACCCAGAACCTACTATCCCAAGGAAAAAAACAGCATTTGGCTTCCCCTGGAAGGGGCAGGAGTGTCCCTAAGTCACAGGGCATTGGCAAGACCTGCTAAACCTCCCTAACTGACTCAGCCCATCTGGCTTCCTGTTCAAGATCTT
This sequence comes from Sigmodon hispidus, assembly GCA_004025045.1. Classification (NCBI taxonomy): domain Eukaryota; kingdom Metazoa; phylum Chordata; class Mammalia; order Rodentia; family Cricetidae; genus Sigmodon; species Sigmodon hispidus. The sequence goes on along the minus strand of PVIH01001272.1, from coordinate 16,293 downwards.
ACTCTGTTTCCACGGAAAGAGCTACAGGGGCTGAGGCTGTAGCTCTGGGTTCAAGTCATGCCTCTACCTTCTAGTCACTCATTAGCATTCTCTCATCCTGTTGGACCATGGCTTTCTTTTTTCTTATTTTCCTACTGATTGTGACATCCCGTTATGCAACCAAGATGGCCTAGAACTTGGCATGCAGTACAGGGCGATCTCAAACATATATGGTCCTCCTGCCTCAGCCTCCACTATACTGGGGTTCTAGCCATGAACCACCACACCCAGCCCCAGCAGAGAGAAGGCAGAAGTCTTAGCATGGTGACAAATTACCACTTAACATGACCTTAGCACAGACCTAATTTGTAGGCGAGAACAGTTCCATACAGCCAGGCAGAAGGCGGCAATCAAGGAAGGCTTCTGGGAGGAGGAGGCATGTCAGGACTGGAGTCCTGTGCTCTCCACTGCTTATCCAGGCCACTTTCTGCCTCATCCAGAGTTTGAAGTATAAGCTGAAATATAATGTATTGGATCTTTGTTTTCAACAGAATGTTACATAGGGGGAATCTCTGTAACTCACCCTGTCTGAAAACACACTCTGGAGCACCGGTTCTCAATCCTCTTAACACAGGACACTTTAATACAGATCCCCGTGCTGTGGTGACCCCAACTATGGTACAATTACTTTGTTGCTACTTTGTAACTGTAATTTTACTACTGTTATAAATCTTAATGCAAGTATCTTGTGTACATATGGTCTTAGGGACCCTGTGAAAGGGTCCTTTGACACCCCCCAAAGGGTCACAGCCCACAAACTGAGAAACTCTGCTTAAGACTGTACCTAAAATGACGTTTCCTCTAATCTCATCATCTAAAGAATTTCTTCTAAATTGCTTACTTATAGGTTCTCTATAGCACACAAATGCACATGTACACACGTGCACATACATACACACAATTCACACACATACATGCACACACACACACACTTAGAACCTCTTGGTTCATTTTTTTATTTTTCCATGAGAATTGCTGGACGCCTACCTTATGCCATGCAGAATCCCTGAGGACATGACCAGGGGAGGTCCACCTTGCCTGGCAGTGTCTCTAGTGGAGACTCTGGTGAAGCTAGAAGCCTCCACATCCACCCCTGACAGAGCAGAACCCACAAGCCCCAGCTACCCCATGAGCCACGTGGCTGAGAGAGGCTGGGTGGCCTTGGGCAGGTGCAATGCTGTTGTGAATATAACATGTCACAAATATGAAAGGGGCAGCCATTTGCCACTGATGTTCTCTAGAGGGATAACAGTGAGGGCCATTTTGTCCCCAGGGCCAAGAAAGGCCCCCTTGCAGAGGTGACATCTGACATAGAATTTTTCTAGCGACATTTTTGAGGGAAAAACAAAGCCACACAGCCAGCCATCTCTGTGATAAGGCTGCCCCTCTGCCGCTCTGCCTAGCTGAGCTCCCTTCTGGATCTATACATGGGAAGGCATCGCATTCTCTTCCTTTGGGGGGGTCCCACAAGTGAAACCCAGGATAGTGTGAAAGAAAAGACCCCCCCACGCTCTTGTCCCCCCTCCCTTCCCGTCCTCTTCTCCCCTTTCCTCCCCCTCTCTCCCTCCTTCCATGCTGGTATTTATTTTCAGAAACCCCAAATCTTTTCCAACCCTGTGACATTTACTCTTTGGAATTAGAGTGTTGTCCAGTTCTCTTTCCCAAAGCCAGGCTGATGGATAAGATTTCCCCAGGGCTTATGCCTGACCCACTGGAGATGGTAAAGCAGGGCAAGGTCTTGCATATGGGTATAGCTCTGACTATGTCAGCCAGCGATTACTGGACACCTACTTGCAATAGGGGAAATTATCAGAGACAATAAATGTGAGTCCTATGGAGGTGGCATCACATGTGCACCCATCGGCTAAATGGACTAAAGCTCAGAGAAACTCCATCCAAGCTTGTTCCCTTAGGAGTAGAGCGAGGATGACCCACAGGGCTCTGAACCCCCTTGTCCCTTGTGCTGCCTTCGAGGCTCATGAGAATCATGAGCACAAGAAGAAAGATTAGGCATGAGCTGCGCTTGCCTGTGAAGGGTCACTGGCTGGCGGTAGACATGTGGTCAAAGCCAAGGAACGGGGAAGGATGCAGGACTGGCCTGGCCCTTATGGGTCAGGACTCTTTGTGGGCAGATGGCAGAATAGCTAAATGGGAAAGAGTCTGTAAGATGGTTCAGTAGATAACGATAGGAGGGAAACTGACTCCATGAAGCAGGAAGATACTCTGGCTCTCCTACAGGGCTAGTCCGGGGCTGAGCCAGCTGCCATTCTCAGAAGTGTTCTCATTCAGAGTCATGGTCAAGCCAAGGTCTGAAATAGTGTCTCCCGGCTTCCCGATCTACTGACCAGGCCTCTGCAGGAGGTCAATCTCCTTCCCCCAAGCTCCTGGGCTTCAGTAGAAGCCTTATAACTGTTTCTAAACAGAACTGGCAGGGTCAGAAATGAGTCCGAGAGAACAGCAGGATCAGAACATGCCCAGACCAGAGGACGGTAAATGCCTGACTGGGCAGGGCAGGGCCAGGGCAGAGATGGAAATGGGAGCTATTCATTTATATGTCTTAAAGTATTTGAACAAGTGGTGACATGGCAGCCTGCTAATGCTATGCACCTGGGTTGGCCTCAAAGTAAAACAGCAGCTGAAATCCACACTCTCAGCTGGTCAGGAACACATGGCCACAGGGACATCCCACAGAAGCTCTGTTGGGCAAAGAGAAAGCACCCAGCTGCTCCAGCCCTCCCACACAACAGCCATCTCCAAAGAGGAAGGACAGAAGCCAGGGAAACAGGGTGAGGGGAGGTGTCTAGCCTGTGTCCTGTGCATTCTGGACTGCTTATTTGGTCAATTAGATCCTACCAGATCCAGGAGTGCTGGCTGTAGCTGCTCTCCATGGGGCTTTGCTGGTCTGTTCATTTCCCCACTGACTCACACAAATGAACTGAGTGCTCATTAAACATGGGGGTGTCTGTGGGACCTAAGGATAGAGCAATGAACATGAAAGACACCACAGCCCAGGGCGGAGATTTACAACATCAAGTTAAACTGTGCCCTGCCCCCAACTGGCACCTGCCCCAGCTGTTCCCTTTGGCTAATCAATCATTCTATTGATTATCTATTTCTGTCATTGTTAAGGTTATTTCTGTGATAAAACATCATGACCAAAATCAAGGTTGAGAGGAAAGGGTTTATTCGGCTTACACTGTTCATCACTGAAAGAAGTCAGGACAGGAACTCAAACAGGACAGGATCCTGGAGGCAGGAGCTGATGCAGAGGCCATGGAGGGATGCTGCTTACCGGCTTGCTCCCCATGGCTTGCTGAGCCTGCTCTCTTATAAACCCCCAGGACCAGCAGCCCAGGGAGGACACCACCCACCATGGGCTGGGCCCTCACACATCAATGACTAACTAAGAAAATGTGTTACAGACTTTCCCACAGCCCAGTATCATGGAGACATTTTCTCAGATGGGCTCCCTCCTCACAGATGATTTTAGCTAAAGTACTCAGTATAATTACCTATACCTGTAATTCTGCTCACATGACTATAACTAGGGAAACTGAGGCCAAGAGCTGACAGAGCCATTGCTCTTTGTGCTCATAAACCCCATCTTCACCACCCCTGGGCCAAAACATCCCTCTATCCACTTTGCCTTGACATCAGCCAGTTGGACTTGGAGACTGCAAATCTGAGCGACTCTACAAACTGCTAGCCGCCACCTTGGCTTCTCTTTCCACCCCTCCCTCCTCATCTCCGCCCTGATTCTCTTCTCTTTCATCTGCCGGCCAGCCTAGCACTCTACCAGGGAACTATAAGCCCTGCACCTTGAAGACACTCCTTTTCGTCTCCCCGCTTCCTAGCCCTTTGAGCTAGCCTCCTCCGTGGTGTCTCTGTCTCCAGTCCAGCCACTCTGGGAGAACCAGAACACCCCGGTGTTGGACTGTGACCGTGCCTGAGCAGGAGAGCTCCCGAGAGTCATCTTTGCAGAAGCAGGAAGTGCACGAGGCAGCGTCCATAGGGCTAGAGGCTCACACAGCCCACGTTTCCTAAGATCAGAGCCCAGGGGATCAGGAAGGTGCTGAGAAAGACCGTGGAACCAAAGGGCATTTTTAGGGTTCGTTCATGCTTTTGAGCTTGAAACGTCAGAGCAGAAAAAGAAGAGAGAAGCCGTTGAAATGGAAATGTGTGATGAAAAGTAAAGCCGGAGAAATGAAACCCACGGTTCCTTTTAAGCCGTGTTTTACGACACTTCTGAAAGACCCTCTCTTAATGAAACAGCCTCAGAGCTAACTGAAAGACAGGGATGAGAGCATTGAGCCCCCAGGAGGGACACCATCAGGAATTATGCTGTGACTCTAAAAGGTGCCCCGGAAGAAGAAGGCTTCATACTAAAAATGAGGGTCCTGGGAAAAGCCAGAGGCCCTGCTGGCCAGCAGCTTGCAGGTTGACCCTGGGGACTTCACTGAAAAACTCAGAACTGCTGGTTCCCCTCCTGCTTCCACAGCCATCTGCCTCCTCACTAGGTCCAGAGAGGAAAGACAGAGGCCACACAGGAGAGGAAGGGACTCAGGACTGATGGACAGTGAGCCGACCTGGGAAGTAGCTAGTTACCCTGACCTGCATTCATGCTAAGGACTAAACTGGGTGAGACCCAGGAGTGCTTGCCTCAACATGGCTAACACACAGGTGCCTCCACATAGTGACAGGGCCAGCCTCTCCCTTCCTACCTCTGTGGTGGCTTGAGGGGAAGGGATGCCCAGCTCTGCGGAAATCTGTGCTCCTGTCTGTCTCATAGGAGACAGTTCACTGTCCTCACACAGATGACAGACTAGAAGCAGAAGAAGGACCATGCTTCGATCACACAGAGTGAGGGTGGCAGAGCCAGGTCTTGACCTGAGACCCCCTGGTTTAAAGTGGAGCTGAGCCTCACCCTGGAAGTGGGATCCTCCCTCTGGCCTACTCACCCCTGCAGTCAGGAGCTCTGCATCATTCACCTGTGCATCCCTGGTGCTGTTGTTCTCAAACTCCGTGATGTGGAACTTTCACCACGCTCCCCTGAGAAGCGTTCTGAAGATGCAGGTTCCTGGGCCTACCCTCAGCTCCTGCACTACTCTATCATGCCTGCTGCCATGCTCTGAGCATGTCCCTGAGCCCATGGGTTGAGCACTTTGCTAAGCAGCTTATGTGACTATTTGACGTGTGAGAAAACCGATCCTCAGGTTGCTCAAACCACTCGCCCACTGTCACTTAGTTTGTGAGTTAAGATGAGCTTGGTCACAGGGCATCCTAATGCAGGTTCTGTAGCTTTACTGTTTACACTAATGCTGATGCTGATCACTTCCTACAGTGAGAACAGCAGCTATCCAGTGCTTCCTGTATGCCAGCATCTATCCAGTGCTTACTGAATGCCAGCATCTATCCAGCACTTAGTGTATGCCAGAATTTGCCCAGCAACTACTGTGTGCCAGGGCTGCCCCAAGCATCACGCAGTCTCCCTGACTCACATCTTCTCTGGAGGCAGATGTTTGTCAACACGGTTTATATTCAGTGTTCACAAGTTTCATGATGCCAAACAGGGAGAAAATTGAACACCTGGACACTCCCACCACAATTCCACTATTCTCTTCTTCTTTCTAGCCATGGGAATCAGTCACTCATTTTTAAAGGAAGTGACATGTACTAGGAGTTCACTGAGACAAGCCCATAGTGCTTAACTATGTCCACAGGGTCCCTTCACTGGTGCCAGCTCCTAGAAGGCCCAACTTTATAGAAAGAGAGAGTGAGGTGGGGAGAGGCTGAGTAGCCTGGACAGGGAAGCGTGAGCTATGGCAGTAGCAAAGCTGACTGATTTTCAGGACATTGCCCAGAAGGACAAGCCCCTGCCCAACCTCCACCCAGAGAGGGACACCAAGGACTTGCTAAGCGCAGAGAGAAAGGACCTTAATTCTCAGAGCTTTTTGACCCACCATGTTCAATGGCCATGGAAGATTTGAGACAGGAGCCGCTGGCTGATAGGCGAGAATCTCGGTGTAATCTGAAAAGCTACCTGTGTGTGTTGGGGTAGAAATGTTCTTGTGTGTGTGTGTGTGTATATACATGGAGGCTAGAGGTGAATCTCAGATGTCATTCTTCTGGTACCATACACCTTGTTATTTGAGTCTCTTCTTGCCCTGAAACTCAATTCAGCTGGGCTGGCTGGCCAGTGAGCTTCGGAGATCCTGGAGTTTCTATCCCCCACCCTCATGAGCACCAGCCTGGCTTCTGTTTTGTTTTGTTGTTTGTTTTTGTTTTTTTTATGACTCAGTTTCTCTATGTGGCCCATCTCAGAACTCTCTTTGTAGACCAGGCTAGCCTAGAATTCACAGAAATCTGCCTGCCTCTGCCTCCTGAGTACTGGGATTAAAGGCCTGCAAAACCACCACCACCTGGCTCACACCTGGCTTTTTAATGTGGGCTCAGAAGATCGGACCCAGTTCCTCCTGCTTGCTTGTTAACTGCCTTGCTGACTGAACCATCTCCCCAGTCCCCACAAGGCTATTCCCACATCCCTGTGACTGTGCAAGGCCCAAAGCACCAGCCACACTTGTACTCGGAAAACCTGCAGCCACAGTTCGCTCCCATCACTGATGCATCCGCCAAGATCCTCCATCCAGGCACACAACCCTGTAGTGTGGATTGGCTGCTGGCAACAGCACATCCCTCGTGGCCTCTCCTGGGTTTAGCTCCTATACTCTGGGTTCAGAGCACTGACTAGTCAGCTTACGGGACCATGAAGCCCTACATTCTCAAGTGGCTTTGAGATCACCTACCACAGCTTCCACATGCCACCAACAGCCCCAAGGGTCACTTATTGCTTGCTGTCAGCCAGGCACCATATATAGGACTTCATGACTGTGTCCCCAGTCCTCCAGTTGTGCAGTCAAGGAAAGCTAGGTTCATAGAAGCCAAAAGGTTTTCCTGAGACTGTGCCGCTTAAAGTGTTGGGTAGGGTAGACTCTTCTCATTTTTCTCCTCTCAGCTCTTGCTGGGACCCTTTGTTCATTTGCCTAAGGTCCTTTTGATGCACATTCAACCAACCCTAAAGCTCCATCCACCCTGGGTTCTCTTCTTGTGCAGCGATGAATGTCATTACTATACAAGTCCCTTTGAGTTGTGGTTTTAATTTGCATCCGGAGCATCCTGATAAATACAAAGGTCACAGTCACTTACAGAACTGATGTGGGCAGTGAGAGGTCATCAGTGATGTAGACACAAAACCCAGAGGCAACAGAAACACCAAGTGATTTCCACATTCATTTCATTGTTACTCTCTTTCTACTTCCCATATCATAGCTCAAAAATCATGACTTGCCCCACCTGCCTCTCATACTAAGAGTCAGAGCCATCCCTTTACATACGGAGAAAGCGATGCTCAGAGGGGAAGTCTCTGAGCTGAGAAGACTCAGCCATGTGAGGGCAGAAAGTCTCCTGGGATTTCTGAGACCCACCTCTCTGAGAGCATTTTCTGGCACCAGGGTCCTCCTCTTCCTCACTGCAGGGATCAGTCTATCACTACTGCAGTTTCCATCTGCCAGTCTCTGCTCTGGGTTATGAAAACCTGGCTTTGTCACCATGTGCCCTCAGCTTGGTGGCAGACGTTGTCAATGGTGAAGGCAGAAAGGAAAGGGCAGGACCCAGAAGCAGGATCAGGGTTCAGACCTGATCATCATCGTGTGTTTTTCCACTTAGAGAAACTGTCTCCTTCCTGAGTTGCCCCACAAGAACCTTGTAGTTTCCTGGCCATTGGTAAGGTGTGTTCCTGGGATGGCCACACCTTCACAAAGAAACCCTAAAATTCATCTCTTGGTAGGTGCCATCTCAGGAGGCTTTTGCCCTTCTCTCTTCAGTCTTGGTGATCACAAGCTTGCCATATTTGCTCCCTCTGAGCCCTTCATCATCCGGGTCCTTGACGAGTTTAACAAGTAACCACTTCAGTGAGAATGTCCATCTGTACAGAGTTGACCCCAGGGGACAGACCCTTCACATTGATCTGTCACAGCCTTGGACTGGAGCCCAATAAGGAGTCCTTTGTAGCAGGAAGTGGAATGTTGGTCATTCCCAGTACTCAAAGTCATAATTAATCAAGTTCTCATGGGTGACAGATGGCAATAAATGGCCAACTAAAGCAAGTGCCCTGGAGCAAAGAGGCCTTAGACAGGGCCAAAACTTGGTGACAATAATTTCACAACCTCTGACATGTGGCAGACTCTCCAAAGTGTCCAAAAAGGCGCAATGACCTCAGCTTCACTCACTGCCTGCTTAGACTGCCATGTGAGAAGCAAAGATTCCCTGACAGCCAGAAAGAACTGATTTGTTCTTTTGTCACATAGATAATAGAGTGACAGTGTCATTCACTCACCATCCCTCAAAGAAGAGTCAATTGTTGCTAGAAACTAAGACACGAGCATCTTGATCACATCCCAAGACAGTGGAGGCTCCCCAAGGGATAGTGGGACATAAGAAAGGAATGTGCCAGTGGTGTATCAGCTTGGCAAATGATGGAGTGGTCACTGACCACAAGCGTGGAGCCAAGGAAGGTGTGCCTGATTTCTGCCTACACTGAGAAAAGAGAGAAGAATATAAAGAAAGAGGCAACAAGCTGACAGAGAGTCTGCCAGACTCCTGGAAAGGCACACCCCATGCTTTCTCATTATAGAAGCGAGTGGATTCCCAAAAGGAGAAGTCCTCCATGTCTTTGTTCCCTGAAAGGATTCATTTTCCTCTTCTTGCCAAGACCAAACTTGCTGTCATCCGGCAAGCATAAGATCAGCAGGGCTAATAGTGACAACATCTACAAACAGGGTCATAGCAATTGCTGAGGGAAGAAATGAGGCCATCAAGGATTTAAGTTCTCAGGCCCTGATCCAGAAGGCTTACTTCAGCCCACTTTGCCATGGACTTTCTGGATTCTTGAGTTCCTGTGAATCAGATGCTCACCCAAACACAGATTTGTGGAACCCAGGGAAGCGCAACAGATTGAGAAGGTCAACCATCCTCAGCCCAGGTAACAGGTGCATTATTGATGAGAACCACAAAGAATCCCTATGGCATCTTATTGTGAGAAATTTCTCCTTGAGGTGAGGGAGGTCTAAGCAATATCCACCATTTCCTCAGAAGTTTCCTACAACAAACCAAAGTGTGCTTTCACCAAAGTTCATCTTGTAAAGCTCACCTACAAAGCACAGGTGGTTAAGAGTTTACAAACAGGAATGTGGCTGATCCCAAAGAAGCTGCACTGGAGAGTTGAACAACGCAGCACAGAGAAGATGTCTCACAGCTATACAGATGGAGCCCTTCCCCTTCCTGGGACCCATGCAATTAAAGCAGAATTCACACAACTCACTGGTATCGATGGCTGGATACATGGGGAAAGATCCAGTGACCCTCCCTGCCCCCTCCTTCTATGAGGGGATGTCAACAGTCAACAACCCCATGTGATGTTCTTGGACAAGCAGCCCCAGTTGCCCTTATGATGACCGGGTTGATGTGCTTGGAGGACAGTGCTCAACTTCCCCACCCTACATCCCTGGAACCCATGAGTCTCCAGAGCAAGCAAGGTGAAGGATGGAAACTGTGAGACCATAGATCAGGGCTGCTTTGGTGCATATCACAAGAATCCAGGGCAAGTGGCTAGGAACTTCATCTTTCTTACTGCATGGCATTCTCCTGCCTTATCGCCAAGCCCTGTGGAGAGATCAAACTCATTCCACATTTATATACTAGAAGTGGATATGTTTCTCTGAGATTCAATGATGATGAAAGACAAATAAAACAGCTGGTTCCAGATAACCACAGTGAAGGTGTGATTACATAGTCTTGACAGATAACCACAGTGAAATTGTGATTGCACAGTCCTGACAGGATGCCCCAAGTTTCTATGCAGGTGATCCATCAGCCACATTGATGGTCCCATTCAGAAGCCCCTGTATTAACAACCTCCCCCCAGTCACTCAACACAACACTTTTTGATTTCTGTCAAGACTGCAGTGCTTCTCTGTCACACTGCATGGGGATGTGCATCCCGTGCCATGTAGTGCAACTGAGTAGTGATGTGTGGTGCGAACTAGAAGAGAAATTCTCCCAGGTAAACAAACTGGTTTCCATCTTCCAGAGATTTCCCACGTCCCAAAGTCAGCCTAGTCACCATGAAAATAAAACCCTACCTTCACCTCTTAAAGCCTCCATTTCACCGTATTGAAGTGAGGCGTAGCATTGAGCCAAGCAAACAGCGGACAGTCAGTAAACAGTCACTGCAGCCACCGTACCCATCTGAGTCTTCTTTTCTCCATCTAGCTGCCCCACCTCTTGGCCAGCCTCTGTGCCTGGCACATGGTGGACACTTGAGAGTGAACTTGGAACAATACCCTCTTGCTATGCTCAAGGTGTCCCGTCTCAGACACCAACCCTACTCCATAGCCAATCCCTGCCCTGCCCAGAGTGCTGAGGTCACAGTCTGTCCCTGAGCTCCTGTCTGAGTCCTTTGCATCCTGCAGACTGCCCCTGCTGCTGACTGCCACCTAGACATCTACATGTCACTCTAAATCCTGTCTGTCTGAAGCCCCTGATCTGATAGCCTTGTCTATTCATCTGGATACTCCAACCTCCAACACACATCTGGACTTTACCCAGGGCTCTAACTGCAGCTGGACCTCTCATCTGCCCCCAACTCAACCCCACTTCCACACTAGGACCTTCCTCCCAAGAGAAGGTAAGGATGAGGAGAGACCCAGGCTCAGGTCAAGATGTGCCGGCACTTGGTAGCCTCCTGACTCCCTAGTTTTTCTGATCTGAGATAAAGTTGTTCTGAGAGCAGAAATTTCAAGAAGAAAACAGGCACAGCATTGACCCAAAGATCTAAAGCACAACAATGATACATAGCTGCCCACAACTGCAGCATGTGAAAGAAAACACAGCAATAAACCAGCAAAAAGGGAAAGATTTGGACACCCAAAACTCCCATCTTTGTGGACTCATTACAGGAGAAGATCCAAACACATGCACAGACACACTTCACAGTCACATGCCACAGACTGCATTATCAGGAGGTCTCTTCAATTTTACTGTAGCCCCAACAATAGCTCAGAAAGTTTGCTCTTGTTTTATTTAAGAATTGTCAAAATGACCCTACAATTTATGTGGAAATGCAGCAATTTGGAAAAAGTCAGTAGTGGGGGGGGTAGATTACCTAATTTTAAAATATATCATAAAGCCGTACTAATCAAGAGAGCTCAGCATCGGCACAAAGACAAGAGAGATGAACGAACAAGAAATTCCGGTCCAGGCAAGTTGCACATTAGTGGCCAGCTGGTTCTTGGTGAGCACGCATCCAGGGCAGTGCTCTGGGCACAAAAGTCATGTGTGAATGAATCTAGGACTCTAAAGAGAGGAAACCATGAGATGTCTAGAAAAAAAAGAGAGAAGTCGATTTCATAATCTTGTGGCAGGCAGAGGTTTTATAAATGCAATTAAAAGCATAATGCATGACTAACAAGAAAGCATTGATGACCCTGTTGAAACTAAAAACTTTTTGTTCAGGGCCTGGGGCTGTAGCTCAGTAGTAGTGTGCTTGCCTCGTATGCTCAAGGTCCAGATTTAATACCCAGAACCCTGTGTGATGGTTAGTTAATATTGATTGTCAACTTGACAGGCTCTAGAATTTTCTTGGAGATAAACCTGTAGGAATGTCCACAAGGAAGTTTCTAGATTAGATTTACTGAAATGAGAACCACCACCACCACCCATGTGAATTGCACTGTTCTACGGGCCGGGGTCCTAGAAGAAATAAGAAAGAGAAAGCAACCAGCATTCATCTCTCTCTGTCTCCTGACTGTGAATGCAAGGCAATCGGCTGCTTTCAGTTCCTCCACAATATACCTGTGGGCATTGTCTTCACTAAGTCCCTGATAATGGAAGACTCTGCCTACTTTGGGTGAAACCACTGGGAGAGGGGGATCTGGGTCCCTCAACTGTGTAAAAATGGAGAAATAAAGCTGAATGCAAGCAGCATCGTTGTATTTATTTCTCTCTGCTCCTGATTGTGAATGCAATAGGACCAGCTGTCTCAAGCCCCTGGCATGGTGCCTCCCCCACAGTGATGGACTCTAACCTGAAATTGTGAGCTTAAACAAAGTTGCTTTAGAGTGTAATTTTACCAGTGCAACAGAGACAAAACTGGAGCATCTATTGTAGTTAGAAGTTTCTGTCCAGGCCAGAAACTTTCAAATGTACAGCAGCTGCTTCCCAAGTAATTGACTCAGACAGAGGCTTAATATCATAGTAACTGCTGGGCCAGTAGCTCAAAAATATTACTATCTAGCTCTTACACTTAAATTATGCCATAATTTTTATCTATGTTTAGCCACATGGCTTGGTACCTTAGCTTAGCCCAGCATTCTTATCTTGTTTGCTCTGTGTCTGGCTGGCATCTGTGTTTCTGTCTTTTCCCTTCCCAGAATTCCCTTAGTCTGATAGCCTCACCTATACTTCCTGCCTGGCTACTGACCAATCAGCATTTTATTAAACCAATATGAGTGACATTTTTACAGTGTACAAAAGCATTACCCCACAGACAAACCTCAAACGTAGGGCCCCCCTAAACAAAGAACTGCAGGCAACTAAAGAATGCTGGGAGCTGGAAAAATAATCATCCCCAGGGATAACACTGACTGGTTCTCTTATATTAAGTGGCCAGCCCTCAAACCATGCTCTCACAAGCAACATTGAATGAACTGAGTGGGGTAACAATTAAAGAAATAGAGGCCATGAGTCTGACAGGTAACAAGTGGGAACATGGGCGGAGTTGGAAGGGGAGACATGTAATTATATTTTAATTTTTAAAAAGCTAATTTGAAACAAGACAAAAAGTCTCAGAAGCATGGATAGATGCTGCACAGAAGACACCAGGTGAGTAGCTAAGTTCAGAGACATGCTAAAAGGAAACATTAGTAATGCAAAGCTACACCACAGAGAGAGGGTACCTCTGTATGCTTAAGGCCACAGCACCATGAGCTGTGAAGAGTGGAAAGGCAGAGCCTGGCCTGGCACAATGACACAGCAGCTTCCTTTTTGTTGTTATTGACTTGGTTTGGTTTAGAGAGAGGACCTAGTGTTGTCTGAGCTGACCTTGAACTCTATAGTAGAGCTTGAACTTCAATCTTTCTGCCTCTGCTGTGCCTGGGGTTATGGGCACTCACCACCACACCTGGGGTTATGGGCACTCACCACCACACCTGGGATTATGGGCACACACCACCACACCTAGGAGCACTCACCACCACACCTGGGGTTATGGGCACTCACCACCACACCTGGGGTTATGGGCACTCACCACCACACCTGGGGTTATGGGCACACACCACCACACCTAGGAGCACTCACCACCACACCTGGGGTTATGGGCACACACCACCACACCTGGGATTATGGGCACACACCACCACACCAGGGGTTATAGGCATGTACCACAACACCTGGTTTGTATGGCACTGGGAATAAAAAACAGATCTTGTACACACTAGGCAAGCAGTCTTCCCCCTGAACTACACTTCTACTTGGTGTGGCTATTTCTTTAAAAGTCAAATATACACTATCCACTATCACAAGGCTCAGCATCTCCATGCCTAGCAATGTGCCTGAAAAAAATGGAAACCCAAGTGAACAAAAAGATTCATAAACAAACCCCATAGCAGTATGAGACAAACACAGAAACTACTCCAGTACTCATCCATGTAAGAATGAGCATAACATATGTCCCAGTCAGTGTTCTAATTCTGTGAAGAGACACCATGACCCCAGCAACTCTTATCTTAAAAAAGCATTTAATTGGGACTTGTTTATGGTTTCAGAGGTTTAATTCATTATCATCTTGTCAGGAAGCATGGTGGCAAGCAGACAGACATAGTGCTGGAGAATAGTGGAGAATTCCACAGGCAACAAAGAGAGAGAGAGAGAGAGAGAGAGAGAGAGAGAGAGAGAGAGAGAGAGAGAGAGAGAGCTCACCATTGAGCCTAGCTTGGGCTTCTGAAATCCCAAAGCCCACCTGCAGTGACAGGTCCTCCCAAAAGGCCACACCCACTTCAACAAAGTCATGCCTTCTAATCCTTGTCAAGTAGTACCACTCCCTAGTGGCCAACCAAGCATTTCTATATATGGAACCTATGGAGGTAATTCCTATTCAAACCACCTCAGTGTGTCCATCAAAGATGCTTCAGCCATAGAAAGGAGTGGACCATTGCCATAAACTTTATATAGAAGCATTTGGAGAAAACTATACAAGACTAAAACTTAGACTAGGAGGCTAGATACTAAAGACAACATGTAGAGAACTTCCTTTGTGTGTGTGGTTCTTTTTTTTTTTTTTTTTTTTCCAAAAAGCAAACTTGTAGTGGCAGAAATCAAACCAATAACTATTGGGGGTCTGGGGGTGGATAACTGTGATGCTAGCTTTACAGTGTAAATCTCCCCATTTGTTCAAAAACAACCAAACTTGCAGTTTCTGTGTTGAGCATCTTTGCAGATGGAAGCATATGTAAAAATACAATATTATTTTTCAAACCTATATAAGCTGCAAGGAATCTTTGTTCCGGGCTGGTTTCTCTTTGGCCATTAGCCAGAACTGGACATACACTATTATTAAAGAGGGTTTTATTATATTATTCCCTGAGTGCTTTGAGTAAATTCTCATTGTGGTGCTCTAACTTGCCGTAACATCAAGACACTGAAGATAAAAGCATTGGATAGTATCAATTGATGTAGAAAGTACATTAGATAAAAATCCACTGCCCAGAAATTAGGGAGAATATAACCTCAGCCCCTAGAAGTCTGAGAATCAGGAGAGATTTTTCTCCACTTAGTCAAAATGGTTTACAAAAGAAAAGAGTCTACAGCTAACATCAGTCACCAATAGTGTCCCAGTCCTCACTGGAAGTCCTTACCAGGACAATGAGACAAAACACATGCAGTGCCTATTCTCGGAAAGGAAAAAGGAAAACTGTCCTCAGTCAGAGGCAGCATCATGGCCTAGAACATCCCCCAAAAAAAATTGCTAAAAAAATTCTTTTAGAACTAATAATTGAGTAGAGAAAAGTCATCGGATACAAGGTTGCTATCAGAAATCAATTATTTTCTGTATGCCAGGAATAAATAATTGGAATTTTAAACATACACACAATCATACAGGCATATGTGCATATATTGAAATGTCATTTACAGTAACACCAAAAATAAAGTACTTAGATATAAGTCTAACAAAACATGAATAGCAAGTACATATAGAAAAATATAAAACATGAAGGGGATTCTCGGTCATATAAATGGAAGAGACAGTCCACATTTGCAGATCGAAAGAGTCAATATAGTTAAGCATTGCTTTCTCTAAACTTGAAATATAGATTTCATGCCACCCCAAAGCCCCTGTAAAATAGTTTGTAGAGATCGACAAACTGATTTTAAAATTTATGTGGAAGGGCAGAGGACCAAGAGTGGCCAACACACTGATGAAAAAGCCAGAAAGGAATTAAATGAGAGGATGGGGACGAGCCAATTCCAAGACTGTAAAGCTACGGTAATCAAGAGAGCAAAGTTAGACACATAGATCGATGAACCAGGACAGAGAGTCCAGAAATAGACACACAAATATAGTCAGCGCACTGTTGTTTTTTAACAGAGGAGTGAGACAATTTAACAGAGGAAAGATGGTCTTCTCAACGGATTGCTGGAGCAGCTGGACCAAAGGGAACACAATGGAAGGCAGCTGAGTCCAAAGTTTAAATCTTTCACAGAAATTAATCAAAACTAAGCATAGCACTAAATGTATAAGTGAAAAATGCTAAACTATAAGAGTTTTAAAAGGAAATGTAGCAGAGGAGTCCAGGTAAGTTTATAGATACAACACCCAAAGTGGGACACATGGGGGGGGGGTGGAGCAAATTGGAAACTATCTAACCAGAAAACTTCAGGATGGGAACAAAGCTCAGGACAGAGCACTTGGCTGATACATCCATAGTGCCAGATTCCATCCTCAGCATTGAAAACAAGCAAACAAAACTGCTGTAAAAAAAAAAAAAAAAAAAAAAAAAAAAAAAAAAAAAAAAAAAAAAAAAAAAAAAAAAAAAAAAAAAAAAAAAAAAAAAAAAAAAAAAAAAAAAAAAAAAAAAAAAAAAAAAAAAAAAAAAAAAAAAAAAAAAAAAAAAAAAAAAAAAAAAAAAAAAAAAAAAAAAAAAA
>PVIH01001271.1:192398-247871 GCA_004025045.1 Sigmodon hispidus | reverse complement strand
CGAAGTCTCACAAACTCAGAGAGATAAGCAGGGGATGTACTCACTCACTAGTGGTCTCTAAACAAACAAACAAGAAAAAAAGCCAAACATGCCCAAGCGGCAAACCACAACCACGGAACAGCTTGGGATCAGAAACACCCTGGACTGACCCTTCAAACCCCAGTCCAACTATAGGAACACCTGACTCACTCTTGGGGGGTGGGGGGAAAGAACTGGATTTGGCCAGAAGTGGAGACTGATCTAAGCATTATTGGGTCAGTGGGACCATAGGACTGTCTGTTCCCTGCCCAGGGAGGGGATGGGGAGTTTCAGAGAAGAAAAATGACCAGATGTGTTGGGAGGGAGAAGAGACCTTGAATAAGGATATACAGGGATGGAAAAAAAAATTCAGAGGGAAAGATGAACACAAAAAAATGTATGTGTAGCAATCTTATTTGTATTTCCACCCTTGATAAGCCATGCTTATTATTCTTATCCTCTGTATAGTTATTGTTAACTCTTCCACATTTTAAATTCTTTTTACTGTTTTTTTTTGATAAATACAAAATAAAGAAGGAAAAAAAAATAAAAAAAAAAAGAACTCACTCAATTTTCTACCCAAACAACATATGCTTTTTGGTTATTTGATGTCCACTTGCTTTTGGCAAAAATGTTACTCCATTAATAGAGATTCAGAACAGATAATGGGAAGACAAATATCCAAGTCCTGCAAAATTACATTCTGATGAGAGGAAAGCAAATTAATAGGACTCGTGTTGATTAAGTATCTTTGAAAACATACTAAAAGAATAACTGGCAAGACTTTGAAAAAAACAGCTTTGATCCAAATCCTAGCCATCACTCTACAAGATGTATAATATCCTGAACCTGTTTAAATACATTGTTGAGCTTCACAACTGATTTTCATCTTAAGATATTTCCAAGTGCATTTATATAGAATATCCTATCACTGGATCTTATTAAAAGAAATAACTCCTCTGTGACCATTCTACTCATATTTACATAATAAAAATATTAATATTCAAGTAAAGATCAGTTCCAGGTATGAGTATGCTGACGTTAAATAGCACCTGTGGGAAGCACTTAATATTCCTAATATGATTTATGCTATAAAAATAAAAGAAGTTTCTGGGCTAAATTATTTAGAATACAGGAATTGTTTGTCACTCATGTCAGGTTCAGTCCTCAGATTTTAACTGGCTACTATTTTAGGAAATACATTCCCACATCCTGTTTTCTAGAAAATAATATGGCACAGAGAATTAGGTATAGTCTTTGCTTAAGTAATAGTTCTGCAGTGTTCTTCCATTAACCAGCTGGATGGATAAACAAGGCTATATGCATTCTTTCCAGAACAGTCTCTGGAAATATACTTGGTATTTATGTCCTTTGTTGTTATTTTAATCTTCCCATTTATAAATATAATTTTAGCCAAAATTGCATAGATTATATTACTATGGCTTATCTGTAGTTTTTACATTTATTTTGAATTTATGTCAACATATGGGGATGTGAATTATGCACATTTGTGTAAAATTGTCTATGGAATCCAGAAGAGTGTGGTGCCTCTTGGAGGTGCAGTTATAGGCAGTTGGGACCCACTAACATGGGTACTGGAAACCCACCCAGAAGGGCAACCAGAGTTCTAACTCTAGAGCCGTCTTTCCAGGCCCACAACTAACATACTTTTGATATTTTCTTTTCAGAAACTCCCAAGCTTGTCAGCAAAAATTTAGGTTCTAGCTTAATCTGCATAGTCAACATTTTCCTACACCTTGTTTCATTTGTTATGTCAACCTTACATTTGACATGGGCATGGTTGTACATTTTCCAAACCTTTCTGAAAAACAATCCCACAAACTATATGGTTGTAGATTATGTGCATTTTTGGAAAATCAGAGAAACTTACAAGATATACTATTCAATATGATACTCATAATTTGGCTGTACACAATTCTCTTTATTGCCACTTCAAAATAAAAAGTAAGAATAAAATAAAGCACAGCTAGTGTGGAGATAAGAGAAATGAAGAACTCCAAAAGAAAACATGACTTCTAGTATAATTACCATTTAACATGAAAGAGCCCATTATTACTGAATTTTCTCCATGTTTGACCAACCTTAACAAAACAAAATGCAAAGACAGGTTTGAAGGACTGTCATATGAAATATTTATTTTGAAAAGAGAGCCTAGATCTATTTGCTAATTTCATTCTTTGAGTGAATAAATCATCTGGAAATACTTGGCCTCTGTCACCTCATTAGTTCAGTCCTGCTGTTATTTGGTCTTAAGAAATAAACTACATCCCATGGGTTAAGGATGTTCTGGATTCTTCGGCCTCATCTAGTTATCTTCTGTGTTATCTGTAAAGAATTGGATACAGCAGAATCTTGTATCTTACTTTGAGATCCAAATTTTGCCAGATATTAAATGAGATAACTGAGAAAATGTCATCTCTGCCACCTTTTATACCTACCCATAATATAAAACATTATTAGTTATTATCTAAAATTCCTATACTAGGATAAAATTGGTTTTGAAGTCTAGTGGCTAGAGAGATAGCTGAGCCTTTAACAGCACCTGCTGCTCAATCATTAGATCTGAGTTCATTCAGCTCCTAGCAACTACATAGGACACCTCAAAAATGTCATGTCTCCAGCTCCAAAGGATGCAACACTGCTTTTGGCCTTCTGAACACACACACACACACACACACACACACGCATGCACATACAAAATAAATTCATTTTAAAAAGATAAAAAGCCTCTAAACCAATATTAAATCTTTAATTGCCTCTGGGAGAGAAGATAAGGTCAATTGTTGTGACAGAATATATGGATGAAGTGTAAGAACTCTCTAGTTTAGGTTCTTGCCAAAGGCATGATTCCCACTGTGGCCTAGAGAGTTGGGGGCAGGAACTAAGTGAGTAGTTAAGTCTAATCTGAAATTAGAACTCACTCATGGTTTGAAGTCTGCAGAGAAGTTAGCTAAGCATCCCTATGACCATGACACACCCCGAAAAAAAGGGTGCTTGGCTGTAGCTTCTAGAACAAATGAGAAGTCTGATTACTTCACTGGACTTCATCTAATTTAATGGAATGCTCAATGGACACATTTCATAAGCCATTATAGATTCATAAGTAATATATAAATTATAAAACAAAATGTTCCCAGGGTGTAAGGTAAGGTATGGTTGTCTACAACCATTAAAAACGAAAAACAACAAAACAAACAAACAAAAAATAAAACAGAATGTGGTGATGTGTAGTTTACTCATTTCTCTAAAGTGATTATAGTTTTACCATTTCAGATCCTGTGCCTGTTTCTAGGGTAGGTAGATGCACATAATGAACACCATGTTCATTAGTAGATATACCAAGTGTTAGTGTCTGCTCTTGGGAAGCCTGGGATATGTTTAGCAGAGACAGATCCCAAGCATGCATACATTTACACTGGAACTTAATGAGTACTGTCATGTGTTTATATTCAAAGTGCTGTAGAAACACATTGCTGACTGGGCAAGATAGACAGTCATTTAAAAAATATACAATGAACATCGTTGGTCTGGGTGTTGAGCAATGAAGTCTTCTATGTGTTATACAATCATAAAAGATTAGCAATTTTTATTCGAATGCTTCATTTAAACATAAAGAAAATGAGACTTAGAGCTATTAAGTAATTTTCTAGAAGCCACCAAAATAAATGGCCAAAATGAGTAAAACTAAGCAATTCTTATTTCCTTGTCATTAGCCTATATACTTCACCTAGGTACCCTATTCTCACATTAATGGCTTGGCACCTAGTCCACAGCCTATGTAGAGTCCAGACTGGTTAATATAAATGCAATTTAGATCAATAATTTAAGCCCATCAGTGAACCTGTAATACTTGAATTTCTATTTAAAGGAGACAATGATTTCAGTGAAACCTATGAAATAATGCTTCGAGTTATTTTCAGTTATTTACTTCAGTTCCTACCTAAAAATGATCATGACCTCTGTAGTATTTAGTTTGACATAAGCTGTATAATATATTACTAAATCATTTTATTGGCATGCCAGCCATACTTAAATGACAAATGCTGTTCATTATTTGGAATACTCTTGGAAACCCATAACCATCTGAAAACTACTTGCTAGGATCTAGCATCTTTTAATTGGGCCCTTTGCCATTGTGACAGATGGCCAGAAATATATAAGCAGCCAGCATGCCATGTATGTGCACTGCTCATGAACGATTTGAGGGTAATTCTCAGCAGTTCGCCAACACAGCTTTCAGTGTTTATTTACCTGATCATGATTAAAGAACTTAGCAAGGCAAAATTGGTTCCACATTAGATGACTAAGTATGCTTCATGCTCAAAACCCTCTGCTGTCTTCTAGTTCTATTGATGGGATGTCCCCACTCACTTACAAATGAATTTCCTTGTAAGCCACTATCTGTTCTTGGCATCTACTTTCACTGGCATGTGCCTTAATCCTAGAATAGCCAGACAACAAATACATTCCACAATATAAAATGTTGCCTTATTCTGCTCATGAGCTAAACTTTCAAATCATTTAGATTTGACATTTTGTAAGAAATAGATTTCTTGAAAATCTTAACATGTGAAGGGTAGGATCTGACTAATTGCATTATCCAGCTGATGAGTACTTAATGTTTTCAAAGAATAAAAAAAAAACATGCTGGAGAGATGGTTCAGTGGTTAAAACTTCTGGCATAAGAGGATCTGTGTTTAATTCCCAGCACCCATCTGGCTGCCTACAGGCATCTGTAACTCCAATTACAGGGCTCTTTCTCTTCTGGCTTTTATAGGCACTTGGCATGCATGTGGTTCACAAATATACATGTAGGCAAAACACTCAAGCATCATTAAATAAATAATAAATGCATATTTTTTAAAAAAATTAGGCTATTTTTCTTTACAATATTTTGGACACTTAAAGCAACTAGGTTTGTCACATAATGACCAATTGC
Organism: Sigmodon hispidus; assembly: GCA_004025045.1. Taxonomy (NCBI): domain Eukaryota; kingdom Metazoa; phylum Chordata; class Mammalia; order Rodentia; family Cricetidae; genus Sigmodon; species Sigmodon hispidus. The sequence goes on along the minus strand of PVIH01001271.1, from coordinate 242,893 downwards.
AATTATTAACTGTCCACTATGAGCCTATGATGTAAATATTCCTGGCACTCCACATGGTAAAGCCAAGGTGGCTCTGTTAGGACACACCTCGTACGGGAGCACACCCCTGGGCATGGTTGCATAAACGCATGCACACCCCTTCTCTTAAAAAGAGACGCCATATTGTGGTCTGTCTCTCCTCTCCTGCTTCTCTTCTCCTGTACCCTCTTGAGAACTCTCTTAAATAAACTCTCTTGTGGCTTAGTAGCGTGAGTGTGTGTGTGTGTGTGTGTGTGTGTGTGTGTGTGTGTGTGTCTTCTCATGCACAAAACCAACATACACAATAGCATAAATAGAAATATTTGGGATTATTCTTGCTTCTTCCTATGCTATAAACCACCTGCACATAGGTAGTCTACATATATAATGTGTGTGATCTTGTGTGTGCAGGTGCATGTGTATACAAGTTCATATATGTGCAGGTACATGTAGAGTCTAGAGAACAATGTTGGTGTTATTTCTCAGGAGCTTTGTTCTTTGTTTTCACATTTGCATATTTCTCTGTGTGTGGCAGTCTCTTACTGGCCTGCAGCTCATTGATTAGGCTGGGCTTATTGACTACAAGCCTTAGGGCCTCAGTCTTTGCCTCTTCAGTGTTAGAAGCATACCATCATGTCCAACTTTTCAACTTTGAATCTGAGGATTGAGCCCATGAATTCTTCCTTGCAAGATAAGCACTCTACTGATTAAGCCATCCCCCAGTCCTGTACAATCTGTTTAAAGAAGCCAGCAACTGATATCAACCTTATTTTCTCTTCATTATAACTAATATGACAACAACTATTGTTTTGATAATAAAATTCTAATATGGTTTTAGTGTCAGGTGGTATCTTTTAATGCATATAAGTTATATAATGCATACTAATATTACTTCAGTGCATAAGAAAATGTGATTGGTAAGACTAAAATGTCCAATTTTTCAACTTTTTCTTTTCACTGAACTCAATGTATTTTATCAATCATTAAATTTAATATTTCATTATTCAATCTAATAGCAAGCATGATGAGTTATCTATTATTTATCTTTAATTTTGCATATTCTGATTAAAAAAGATTTCAAGTATAATCAATATTTGAAATAGTAAAGAGTCAATAGGAAAATATTTACTGTTTTCTTATTTCTCTGTATTAAATAATAAGCACAAATTGAAATTTTATAACCTACAGTGCAGATATTGTAGTGGTATAAAGAGACAAAAATTACTAAAATCTCCTGAAAAATGACTGAATTCCCTTGAGAATGACTGTAATAACTGACTTTTCCCTTTGAAGAAATAGAGTAAGGATAACTGGCATGGCTATTGCTTGTTGTTTTCCAAATGCAAGGACAGACACTACATTTGATTCTTTGAGTTTTGAAAAGAATGTCAAAGACTCAGTATGAAAATCACTTGGCACAGGATGATCTGTTACATTTTTGTGAGCGTATAAATTACATTGACTAATTTTTCTCCCCACCCACCTGCCCTTCAAACGGAGACACTTCTTGATTGGTTGTTTGAGTATAAGGACAATTCAAATGCAAATACAGGTTTTCCTTTGCACTTGAACTCTAAATGACCCACTTCAGAACTCTTAATAAATGGGTCATAATGTAAATTCTCTAGAACCAAACAAAGCAAAGCACAGACAGTCGACATTTTTACAGGCCTTATGTCCTTCTCAGCACATAAAAGCACACTGTTAGGGGGTAAAGGATTAGAGGAAGACAGTTTACATTCATTAAGGCTTTACCTTTGGCTCAGTAGTGGGTAAGCAGAAAAAAAACTGTAATGAAGCAATTCCTACATTTGTTTATCCAACCTGCTTTCCTCACCTCATTGCCCGCATGCACTATGTGTTATAAAGCTGTGTAATCAACCAAATGAATGTCAAAAACTGACAAGATGACATTGAGTTAGAAGTGCTTTCTCACAAAAGATATGCACAGGATGTGAATATTAGCATGCCTATTTATGTGAATTATTACACATAAATAAATATTTTATATATTTGCAAAATTTTATACCAGGATACCAATGTAATAATGTTAACACTGTTTTAACAGTTTTGGTAAAGTTATAAATATAATTAAGGTAGGAAATGGGAGCTGAGACAGTGATTAAGAGCACTTCCTGTTCATCCATAGGACCTGGGTTAGATTTCCAGTACTCATGTAGTAGATTACAACCATCTATAACTCCAGTCCCAGAGGATCTTATACCTTTTTCTGGCCTCCATAGGCACCAAGAATATATATGGTGCACAGACATACATGCAGACAAAACATCAATTCACATAAATAAGTAAACAATATATTAATTAAGAAAGCTTATGTGACTTTTTACAATAATTTTTGAGACAAGTTTGATGATTTATCTTTATGGAAATAAAATATTTCATCTTATGTGCACAGTTTAAATGCAACAAGCCAAGGCAATTAGCATTTTGGGTATTTGATCTTGTTTACCCTGATTTTTCATGAACTATGGTTTGTGAGTCATAGTCACTCAGAACACGACAACTCTTCTGTGTTTTGGGACCTGTCATCAGCTTCTCTCCATTTTTCTTCTCCAGTCTTTGTAACCTTTGTAATCATTACAACATTCATATTGACTGTGTTTTTAGTTCCAACATTTGAGAAAGAATATACTATAATTCTACTTTTGAGTATGGTTTCTTTCATTTAATATTACATCCCCTTGTTACAACCACATTTTGCAAATGACATTCTTTGAAGAAATATCATTTTTGTTTACTGTTGATCAATGTTCCATATGTTTATTTTCAACATGTTCTTTAACATTAATCTGTTTGTAAATACTATGGTTGATACAATATGTAAGACACTGTGAATAATGTCTTGAATAAAGCATTTTCTTTGCATATATTCCCTGGGAGTGGTAGATGGCTAGTTTATAGCACGTATTGTCCTCCTTTAATTTTTGTTGATGTTCTAAAACATCTGGACAGAAGCAAATTAAAGAGAACGGGTTTACTTTCAGTCACAGTTGTAGGTTGCAGAGCATCACAGCAGGGAAGCGGAGGCACAGGAATTTAAAACAGCTAGTTACATCACATTCACTGTCAAAAGCAGAAGCAATTGAATGAATGCATGACTATTAGGTAGCTCACTTTCTCTCACACTGTCTAGACTAAAGTACTAGGGAGCAGTACTGTCTGGCAATGGTCTATGTCTTCCCACACCAACCAATGTAATCAAGACAATCCCCCACAGACATGCCCACAGGGCATGCTAGTCTAGGAATCTTCATTGAGACTGTCATTCAGAGTGACTCTAGATTATATCAAACTGGCAAATCTAACAAACAGGCAAATCTATTTTTAACTTTTTGAGGAACTGCCGTATTATTCTGCATAATGGTGTACTAAAAAATTTCCATTATCAACAGTGTGTTAAGACCCCTTTTCCTTCACATACTGACATTTTTTTTTCTCTTTTTGACAGTGGTTATTCTAAAGGGTAAGATAATGCTGTATAGAAGTTTAGGTTTTAATTTACTTGGCAGATAATCATATTGAACATGATTCACATATACATTAATATTTTATTACATTACATATACATATATTTGCTTATATTGCTTGTTTTGAGAAATGTATGTTCATACCATATTCTCATTTTTAATTGAAATATTTGTATTTATTGTTGTTAGTTTTCTAAGTTACCTGCATAGTTTAGGCATTGATTTCATTAGTTGGAATTGGCAAAAAAAAAAAGAAAATGAAAAATAAAAAGATTAGAACTGATAAAAAATGATTGTGTATTTCAAAGGATGTTTAGAAGTTTAGATCTTGGCTTAGAGGATGTCATCTAAGTTTGCCAATTGGTGAGGCAGAGAATCCAATAGCCTGCTCACTCAAATATACTGGATGCCTAAATAGTCCTAATCTTGTACCAAAGGCCTGGAGAACTCTTAGAATTAGGCTCCTGTCCTTGTTGAAAGGCCAAGGAAAACTGGCCAAAGGATGTCAGCAGCAGCATTAATGAAGTAGATACACTGACCAGTAAGACATGAAGGCAGAGAAGCAGGCACCAATGCTTTTGTTCTCAGAAAAGCTTTTATGGAGTGGGAGAAGAATGTCCCACCTATGTAAAAGGGGATCTCCCTTTATCAGTTAATCCTGCCTGAAAAATGCCTTTACTCATCTGCCAGGAAGTGTGTCTTATCGGATTTTAAGATGACTGTCAGATTAACCATTATATTAATCTTTTGTCAAATGAACAATGCTGAAATATACTGTCCCTCTCTTAACTCTTTTGACTATTACATTTACAGTGCAGAAGCTTCTCAATGATGTAATCTCTTTGTCCAATTTTATATTTTATACTTTATATGTCTTTTGGGGATCTTATCAAAAATATTGTTATCTGTAGCAATGTCCTAAAAGGTTTATCAAACCTATAATCTAGTTTCAGATATTACATCTGGGCCTTAGAGTCTCTTGTAGTTGATGTCTCTGTCTGCCTTGAAAACTCTAATTCAAATTATACTTTTCTGTATCAGGGTTTCTGTTTTCCCTACTGCCCCATTCTGTACCATTTCCTGAAAAGCCTGCCTTTGTTGGGATGTGTGGATATATCGGGAATATACCAGGAAAGATCTATTGGGTTCTTGAATCTCTACTCTGTACTACTAAGCATCATTTGTTTTTATACAAGTGCAATGCTGTTTGCAGAACTACAGCTGTGTAATCAATCTTAAAATAAGAATTAAAATGTCTAATTTTGTAGTTGGACTTCTTTGGGTTTTTTCTATGAGGATTATTTTATTTCTCCCTATGAATTTTTTCGTGTTGTTTGTCACTAACATCTTAGATTAATTATTAAGTTATCTAAAATTAATCTTTGCTCATTGACACTTGTTGGCTTAAATTTCTCTCTTGCTTTCAGTATTTCATAAAATCTAACATATTATGTCTCCATATTCAAATGTTCATATTCATATTCAAATGGCTCTTACAATGAACCATCTCAATTTTTATTTGTACTTCTTCAGTGACTCAATATAATAGGGTATGGGATTCAGTTTGCATGGACTTGTATAATTTCCAGGATTTTATATTTATCGTAATTAATTTTAGTTTTATTCCCTTATGACTAGAAAAGATATAGAATGTTATTTTTATTCCTAGACATATCACAATGGATAGCCCTGTTTTTATAATATTCCATGTTCAGATGAATGACTCTGTGGTCTGCCTCACTTTTTTGTACATAAGCTTCTATTAGATAAAATGATCTGCAAAAAATACTAGTTCAATCCATTTCTTCTCTTCAAATTTCTTCATTGTAATTTAATTTTTGTGTAAGGATAGTTAGCCTATGTGTATATCTATGCATTATGTTCTTAGAGTGCATGTGATGGCTGGAAGAGAATATCAGGTCTCTTGGAACCACAGACTGTCTTAGTGTTCTATTTCTATGAAGAGACTCTTATAAATGAAAGCATTTAATTAGGGCTTGCTTACAGTTTCAGAGGTTTAGTTCATTATCACCATGGCAGGGGCCATGGTGGCAGGTAATGCAGGTGTGGTGCTGGAGAATAGCTGGAATTTCTAGGTCTCAACATGCAGGCAGGAGAGGGGAGAGGGAAAAAGGGAAGGGAGAGAGAGAGAGAGAGAGAGAGAGAGAGAGAGAGAGAGAGAGAGAGAGAGAGAGAGAGAGAGAGAGAGGAGTCTGCCTTAGGCTTTTGAAAATTCAAAAGCCAAACTCAGTGACGCATGTCCTCAAACATGACCACAGTCATTCAAAGAAAGCTACATCCCCTAACAATTATATACCCTGGTGCCTAAACACTCAAATATATGAATTTATGGAGGGCATTTTTTTTTCAAACCACCACAAGATTTTTTTCAAACCACAGCCACTACATGGGTGCTGGGAACTGAACCCAGATATTCTAGAAAAGAAGCCAGTGCTTTTAAACACTGAGACATATACCCTCTTGAATAGCTTAACTCTTGTGTTAATTTTATAAATCTTTGGGGTTTTGTCTAAATTATCTATATGTTGATGAGAGTGCGAGGCTCTACACATTACTGCATTGCAGGCTCCATCTTCTCATCATTTTATAACATTATGTGTTGTAGTAGTGAGTGCACACAAACATACATACAATCATTATATCTTCTTGATGAATAGATTTCTAGAAGGTCACAGACTTACCCTTTTTGTGTATCTTTAGAGCTTATCTTAAAAATAAATTTTCTTTGCTAAAGTATAATTAGTCTTGCTCTATTTAGTTTCTATTTGCTCAGAATATCTTTTTCCAGGTTTTCATCTTTACGCTTTATGTATACCTAGTGGGGAAGTAAGTGTCTTAAAAGAATTAAGTTGTTGAATCATTTTTAAAACATCAGCCCACTTAATCCTCACCTTTTCTTTGCCATTTATAATTATTATTAATCCAAGATTTACTCCGATAATTTTCTTCTATTTGATTTGAATACACTTACTTCTTTTCTTCTCATGTTGTACATCTTGGCAGTTTGATGGTTTAATATTTTGATGAGGGGATGCTCCTTCTCCTCCTGTGTCTGTTCTTCTAGTGTGGTTTACAATTCCTTGTGCTTGCATGATGGTTTTTTTTCTGCTTTTGCTGTAGCATTTTCTCCACCTGCATGTGGATCTTGTGATGAATTTCTTCCTGTTTTGTTTATTTTCAGAAGTTCCATTTATTTATTAAGGAAAACTTAACAGGATATAACATTTTTAATTGTTAACTGGATTCTTTATTATTCTAAATTTGGAATACTTAATGCCATTGTCTTCTCGTTTCCAGTTTTTTGCTGAGAAATTTATTGCTGGATGGAAGGATTTCCTCTTAAATAAGAGTTGGAATTTTAATCGTGCTGTTTTTAAATTTCTTCTTTCGCCTTATTTTTGGAAGTTTTATTTCAGTGTTCAATTATACACTGAATCTTTTCTGGTAATGCCTACTGTGGGGGGGGGTGTCGTTCTGTGACCTTCCTAGACATATGTTTATGTTTCTTCCAAGATTGGAAAAATTTTGTTATTATTTTATTGCATAAATTTTCTATATCCGTTGATCTCTCTTTATCTTTGTTATTTCTAACATATAATATTTATTTATTTAAAGGCATCTCATAGATAACTATTCTTTTATTTCTTTTCTTCCTTTCTGTCTTTCTTTTTTTCTTTAATCTAAGATACTTTTTCAATTTTTGCATTCAATTTTCTGTAATTTTTTGCTTGCTTTAGTCTTTTGTTAAAGATTCCAACTACATTATTTGACTGTTCTTATCATCAATGATTTATATTATGTTTTCATAATAGCTCTCTCTTTGCTAAATTTCTCACTAATAACATGAATTGATTTTTATATTTTGTTGAATTATTTTTCTGCATTCCCTTGAATCTAGCCGAGTTAATTTGTAATCACCTTTAAAATCCTTAGCAGGCCTAACATCAATACCCTTTTTAGGGGAGGTTACTGCACTGTGTTTGTGTTATTTTGGAATTGTTATACTGTCTTCTTTTTCTATACTCTTTGGTTACAACTTCGAGATTTGTATTTCTAGTCGATCACTCATCTTTATTAAATTGATAAGATTCATTTTGGAGGAGCTAGAGAGATTTGTCAGTAATCAAGTGCACTTTCTACTCTTACAAAAGTCACAAATTGGGTTCTCAGCACCCACACAACAGCTCCAAACCACTTGTAATGCCTATTCCAGGGAATGTGAAGCTTTCTTGTGATCTCTGCTGGTTTGATACAGACATGTAGTGTATTTACATATACATATTCCTCCATACTCATAAAATAAAAAAAAATCTACATTTTGTAGAAAGGCTCTGTCTTATAGAGATGGTTTTAGTGTTTTGATTTGGTAAATTACATTAAATTTTCTTTGATTCCAGGTGTCCATTTCAATAATCACATCTCTATGAGATTGTGTTCAAAACACCTGAGAGAAAAAAATGAGAAGGGATGTATTTTGGTTCAAGATTGTAGGAAATTTTAGTCCAACATGGTAGGGAAGGCAAGATGGTTCAGCTCAGTCAATAATAACAGAAATGTGTGGCTGTCAGCTAGTCACATCATCATGAAGCCAGAAGCAGAGTATGGAGCTGGAACCAGGGGCAGGAATATAACCTTCAAAGGCCCAATCTTAGTAACTTGCATTTGTCATTGAAGCCCCATTTCCAAATAGTTCCACAGATTACCAAATTATTCTCAACAGATGGAAAACCAGTCAAGACATGAGACCATGGAGTACATTCCAGATTCAATGGGCAATAAGCACTTTACTGTGAGTTGGTATAACATTTTCACTGTCATTGATGGCTTCGGGGTCTATGGCATGGGGAGGCATGGACATAAAGCCCTTCTGACTCCAAAGCCAAGTGAGAAAGGTGATATAATGGGCCAGGGAGTGTGGTACATTAAATAGTGACAAACGTACTATGTGGTCATGTAGTGACAAGACTAATGATGCTAGACACATGGAACAATGTGGTTAGTTCTTCAAAGTACTGGTGACCAGAGGTGTGACACACATATGTTAGGTTGAGTAAGGTTGATTACACAGAGTCAATCAATGCAAGGTTCTAAAATTGAAAATGTGTGTCAGTGAGTGCAGGGGCAGCTTATTGTCCAAGTTAGAATAGCAGTGTGGTTTTTGCCCATAGATACATATGTTATAGCAGCCTGTGCTCAGAGGACTAGGTTATGAGAAGAAAACAGATACAGAAAACAAATGAAAGATGTGGAATCTAGGCAGCTCCTCTCCTTGACTGCAAGTATGTGAAGACTGTAGAAGTCTCTTGTCACCAGGGTTGATGATATCTACAGCAGTGAACTCTGGTGGGACTAACTTGTTGATGCTTTGTCCTGCAAAAATCAAGTGGAGGTTGTCTCTTTTCTACTATCCCAAGTCTACATGGATTAATGTCCCCTCCTCTCCATTACTACCTTACAGTGCCCCTAACTTTGAACCATGTCTATTTATTTGTTGTTCAGGTCCTCCTTCATGAAATATCAGGTGAATATGAGCACCTTTACTCAGCAACATTAATCCTTGAGGAACCTCTAGGCCAGGATTTCCAAGGGCCAAAGTTTATAACAATACAAAAAAATACAACTACAAAACCTACATACAAAGTTACCATCAGGGAAACTTTATATCAGAGTAATAAAAAAAATGAACTATCAAATGCTGGCCATTTAAAAACAGTTCTAGAAACATCATTTTTGATATGTATTTTATTCACAGGAAAAAAAAAAACCTGAGCTTCAAATAAAATTGTCTTTCTTAACTGATAAACAATTCCTTTTTTTCCTGATACCCCATGAAAATCTGAGTTTTATAATCATTTTATTCATTTATTTTTGAGTTTGATAATCTTAAGGTTTAGCATGTTATTATTAATATCAATATCTGTAGCGGGGAAATCAGAAACTATACATGTGAACGGATCGCGTCAGAGGGATGGAGCCGATTGGGGCGTGGTCAACTGGAAAGAGTTCCGGAAGCAGACCTCCAAGGGAGAGGGCCAGGACAGGAAGGCGACATTCTCTTGCACAGGGCCGGGACCTCTCCCGAGAGTTCTGGACCGGTGGCACGGTTTTTGGACTGATGACGCAGCTTCCAGGCGGTTCGCGGTTCCAGCTGGTGGTGCGGGTGTTCTGAGATGCGGTGTGTGGGTGAGGAGCTTTCATTAGAAACGCTCCGGCGTGCTGCAACCTTACCCCTTCACCATTTCTTAAAACCTTCTCTGTTTTGTAAGTGATTCTCACAAAATAAACCTCATTTAAAACATATCTCACGGCGGGTTTGTACCGTGATAAATATCTGTTAATAATGACCCAAGGCAACTTAAAAAAGAGAGTATATTGTGTCTGATAGTCCCAGAGGGAGAATAGCTCATCATGGTTAGAAGCATGAATGGCAGCTGGAGCAGGGAGCCAAGAGTTCACATCCTCAAAGGTAATCATGACACATAGAGACAGAACTAAAAGTGATGTGAGCCTTTTGATCTTAAAGCCCACCCCAGTGATGCACTTTCTACAGCAGAGCTGCACCACTTGTACTTCCAAAATTAACTCCCCCAAATAGGAACCAAGTGATCAATTGTTCAAATATCTAGGCCGATGAATGACATATCTTATTCAAACCACCATAATATCCAAAATGTTTCATATATTTAAACTATTTATATTATATCCGCAATGTAGGCACTGCTATACATTTAAAGAAACATGCTGGTAAGTTTTCTTTGAGTTTTATATATCACTTTCATTTGACTAGAGTAAAAATACAAAGTATGGACAATGAAAATTCTAAAATTGAGGCCATTCCTGTTCCTCATTGTCATTAATGGATCTTTATTCCATAGATACCCATGATTTATAGTTAACTTTGCTGATCTGACATGCTTGTCTTTGGAAGAAAAGAGGAGACACATTTTATGTGAATGAATGATAAACTTCTAAGACTTATAACAAAGAAATGCTAGTATGTTGATTGAATAGCCTATCCTGTCCCCATGAAGGGAAGAAGTTTGTCACTTTTCCTGTTACATTTGTCATTTGTCTTATTATTAATGTGTAATTAATGTATCACAATGAAAGGACCATCTCACTTAGGTTAAGAATGTCCTCCATGAAAGTCGATGTTTCATGTATCATCTTGTGTCAGCTCAAAGAGTGTGCACATCATAAAACACCAGTTCTTGTTGATGAGATGGTGTAGTGAGATTATGTTATTACATTAATTGTCTGGCCTACTAGTTTAGTAAAAAATGCTGATTGGCCAAAGACAGACATGAAGTATGGATGGGGCTAACAGACTAAGAAAGCTCTGGAAACATTTCAGAGCAGAACACAAATGGCATAGAGTCGCCAGAATGCTGCTTTGAGAAAAGGTACCAAACTGCATAGCTGAACAAGATGGGTTGAGTTCAGATGAAGGAGTTGATGGCAATTTATATGCCTGGGCCCTAGGCTAATCAGCTCAAAAATAATATAAGAGTCTGTGTGACTCTGTGGAATTATGGGACTGCTAGTCAGTGGGTCAGAACCTCAGGGCTAGACTGCAAAGTCCAGCCCAGAAACCTAATACAACAGGATGGAGCTCACAGTTATAATGAGGTACCACTAACCTTAAAATGAGCATTTCACTGAGGTTGACTGGGGCCACACATTGACCTTGAGGTTTAGATTTCATGAATTTTATTCTTTGAAAATATTTGTTTTCATTGAGTTTTTATTTTCATCCATTTGTTGCTTTTAATTGAGTTTTCACAGAATACCCAAACACCTCATCTCAACTTTGTTTCCTGTTTAACATGCCACACACGTTTATGTGTATCTGTTTATGAAGGCTGAATAAATCTTTGCATTGCTTCTGCTTTCTTCAGATCTTTAGCAAAATATGACCCAACATATCCCTTAAGGTTGCTAATTTTTTTACTGCATTGTCTAATGAGTCCATCATCCCAAATGTTATATATTTACAGAGCAACAAAGTTCTTTTTAGTCAATAAAAGCACAGAAGAACAAAGTATCAATGTAATTGCTGAACTCACGTTTAGGTTACAGTTTTCTTATATACCAGGATTCTGTATAGAAATAGCTTTAGTCCATCTAAAAGCACATTTAGTACTAAGAGATCACCTTACACTTAACTAACTAGAGCTTTTTCTTAGCCATGAGGAAAACCCAGATGCTCTCAATCTCTGCCTGATACTTCACCAGCTTTTATGAAGGGCAGATAAACAATATAAATATATATATAGATAGATATTTGTAACATCATTTTCATGAGCATAGCAAATAAGTGATGAGAACACTTTGTAAAATTGCATTTAAATTGAAATGTTTCATTTTGTATTAGTGTTTCATTTTCTATCAATGAGGGGAAGAACTCTCATACTGGAGAATCAGGATGTGGGAAGGATTCTCAGAAATTAATCTTCTTTCAAAAGGGAAGCAGTAGAGACAGTGCCCCTGTGAACAGAGGGGAAGGCACACAGAACACACTTCACCTCAGGGACTCTGCATGCCTCCTGGAAGCACTTTGCATTGTTGTTTCTCAAAAAGCAAAACATAATAGTTAAATTTTCTATGTTTGAATACTTTCTGTCCAAAATATAATAGGCAAACAAAAAATGCTATAACTTTTTTTTTCTTTAATAGCTATAGTGCTATGTTTTGACCTACTATGCAAGCAAACCTTTGTTTTCTCTAATTTACAGGCAAGGAAATGAAAAATTGGAGGCTTTTCATTATTTATAAATATAAAGAATCAAAAACAGGGCTTCCTCAGGAACCTTAGACACGTCAGCTGATGCCGTACTAGTTGCTCCATCCTCTTCATCATATTCCCTGTTTCGCTACAACTGTGCTCAAACTTGGGATGCACCTCATCCATGATAAGGTCTGAATCCATTGTTTTGTTTTCATTGTCTTATGCCCTTTATTTCTTCAATGAACTTATCGTGACTGTGACCTGGTCAAGGAGGCTAAGTACCTCCTTGGATTTACATTTATGAAGCTTCTGAATCTGAATCTACCTCTTCTCTAGGAGAAACCTAAAGTCAAAAGATCACAGATTCCTGTTCTTTTCCTGTACACTAAAGATAATGGATGCAAGCTGAGAACTCTATTCATCGTATACTTTGGAAATAACATATTCTATAACTTTAGATTGGTCACATGGCATGCCATAAATCACAGTTGTATCAAAACTTTAGCCATAAAAATAGATGCATCTGTGTCTTTCTGAAGGGATTTTATTTCTTTGAGTAGAATAAGCTGACAATTTTATTATGATTTTTGTTATAGAAGTGAATCTTCTGTTCCTTTTTCTGCTAATAAAGTGCTTTATAAAAATGAATTACTTCAATTTGTGTGTAGTGGATGTTAAGCTAGTGCTGTGAATCATGATGGTGGCTCACTTATCTTTACCCAGGAATTATATCATAAATTTTGAAATTGGGCTCTGGCCACTAAGTTTGAATATATTTTTCACTGTAAATTCATTATAAATCGATATGTTATACTAAATTAAATGATAGATAGTGGTGACTCCCAGGCTCTTCTTTACCAACAGTTTTCACGGTGTTTAATTCTCCTCTCCTTCCCAGAATTTACTTAGAAGATTGCTTCTGTGAAGGAGCTAGACATATCTCTAAATATTTTTGCCTATCCAGAGATTTAGCAAACTGGTAGTTCATGCAAAAGTTGTCACAAATTTACAGCTAATACTGGAGCAGTGACCTCTACTGTGGCCTTTCTGGAATGAAAATAGCAGCACTGATTGACCAAGAGTATAGACATTGTCAGCTGAGGCCTCACCTATTCAATTTCAGCTGGATGATTTGGCCGTGATACAGGGATCAGAGGGCTAGAATGAAGGCTTCTACACTACACTCTACTGACTATACCTTGAGAAAGAGGCAGCTTCCAGAGCTAAAAATGTCATCAACATCGAAAACAGGGGAGATTAGACTCTAGCCTGTCAAGACATTATAACACCACCACAAGCTGTTATCTCACACAAAGGTACTTGTCTACAGGAGTTTGAGTAAAACCAGAAGTTGACTTAAGCCCTTTGGTGATGTATCTAACTGGAAGGACCAAATTCACATTGATACTTGGTTGCAAGGGAAATGACGGAATTCAGTTTTTTCCAAGTTCTACCTCCCTTCTCCTTTGAGGGTGGTGAAGGTGCTTGTGGGTGTGCTCAGCTATGAGTGGAAGCTGTAGGCCTTCCTCCTTTGCTCACTGCCTTGCTTTTTGAGCTCAGATCTCTCACTGAATTTGGACCTTGCTGTTTTGTAGAGAACAGAGGAAGCCCAGAGTGAGTGAAGTCCTGAGTGATAAGGGTACAACCATGACAAAGGTCCCTTGGAAATTGACAAAACTTTTCTTTTTGTCATATAGGTTATGCCTGAAATCAGCAAAGCATTCTTCCTGTGGTTCAAGTATGAATGTTTATAGATAATAGATCAGTGTGTGTATAAAATAGCAATTTCAGCTTTCCCTTCCTAGATATTTACTGCTCCAGACTGCTTTCCCACAGAGACATCTGAGACCAGCTAGCTCCTCCCCCTGTGCTGTCCATTCTAAACTCACTAGTTCTGGACTGTTATGGCAGTAGGTACCGTTCCTTCAGAGCACTCACAGCCCGATTGACTCCAGCTTTTCCTCATGTGTGTCTCCATCCTTTCTTCTTTCCCTTGCTGACCTAATCAAGGTCAAGGCACTATGCCTCATGGGTCCTAGCACTGTTTCAGCTAGACTGGCTACTGCTCCCTCCCTTGACCTCTTGCTGTTCCTCCAGTAATCCCCCCCACACACCTTCACCCCATTATTCTGCACTGGACTGGCAGCTGCACCCCACAATACTTTTCTCTTACACTGGTATGGTAATATATTGTGCATTTAATAAAATTTGCCTGGAAATCAAAAGACAGAGCCAGATAACATTTAGCCATAAAGGTCAGGGAGTGGTGGACACCTTTAATCCCAGCACTCTGGAGGCAGAAATCCTCTGGATCTCTGTGAGTTCAAGGCCAAACAGTGCTAGGTGGTGATGAAGCACACATTTAATCCTAGCACTAGGAAAGTTTGAATGAGGAAGTGAGATAACAGGCCTGAGAAAGAAGAGGCAGGGGTTCAGTGCTTTGCCTGAGCTCCCATTGGCTGGCTGAGGACTGAGAGATGCCTGAGACTCAGTCAGTCTGAGGATTCCTGGATCTACCCCTTTCAGCCTGAGGAGTTGGCGAGGTGAGAATTGGCTATGGCTGGTTCCTCTATCTCTCTGATATTTCAGCTTTTCCCCAGTATCTGGCTCTGGGTTTTTAAAAATAATACCAAATAGAATTTGTGCAATATACTGGTGCTAGCATCTGAACTCAGGGCCGTGTAATTGCGTAGGAGGCACTTAACTCATGTGAACCATCTCTGAAGCCCAGAAACAGCTTTAAGCTTTATATAGTATGCAAAAGAGAGACCTGCATGGAAGAAAAATTTAACAGAGATCTTGATACTCAGTGAATAAAGTAAGATTTTAATAATAGTTGTCTAATAAAATGTATTTGATGAGAAAGAGAAAAGAAATAAATATTTATCTCAAAGTAACTGTCAATTCAGAGACTCGGACCCTAAAGGAAAACCCGTAGTTTTCATCAGTGTGTTTGATTTGATGAATGTACACTTTCATATATTATTAAGTTCTTCTAACAAGCTACAGTTTAGGTAAGACCTTTACAGTCCATATAGAGACTTTTTTCCCTACAAACTATGAATAGTAAAATGAATGAAGGTCTCGTCTCCATTTACCTTGCTGCTGTCTGTGATCACTTTTGCTTCTCTCTCTACTTTCTTCCTTTGGCTTTACTCTTTTCCTCCCCTTGCTTTCTGTAACTGTGATATCTTTTTAGTAAAAGAAAAACGAATATTTTTTTCAGACCAGATTTCTCATTTACATACCAAATTTGCAAGCCCAAATTCATATTTAGCACCTTTTTGTAAATGTCTCATTGCCTGATTTACAAAGAGAGATTTCACAATTCTACCAGCATCAGGTCAGAACTAAGTGTTTCTTATTACACATTTAATTAAATTGCATAATCATATCATCCATCTAATTGCAGGATATAAATTTCTAAATTAAAGCAGGGTTTCTTGGACCTCCAGCCCCTAGACCATGACATGGAGACTTATTATCAATGTTCAGCTTTAGCTTAGGCTTGTTTCTAGCTAGTTTTTTAAAACTTAAATTAGCCCATTTCTATTCATCTAAGAGCTTCCAAGAGGCTCATTTACCTCATCTATGTACTGTTCATCTTGCTTTTCTGCTTACTCCATGTCCAGCTTCCTGGCCCCCGGCTGTCTGGGACCCTGGCTTGTTGGCTGGCTTCCTTTCCTCTAGATCTACCAGTCCCTCTCATACATTCTTTGCCTAGCTATGGACAGTCAGCTTTTTATTAGACCGATAGGTGCCTTAGGCAGGCAAGGTAAAAAAACAACACATCTTTACATAGTTAAACAAATGCAGCAGAAGCAAATGCAACACATCTCTACATAGTTAAAAAATGCAATACTTATTTACATAGTTAAACAATTATTCTATTCCACAATCCTGTATTTCTATTTTGAACACTACATTAAATTCACCTCCAGCACACTCTCCTAAATGGGCTATAGTATATTCTTGAGTTTCTCTCAAGTATACTTCCCATTAAAGTTTCCTCAGTCCAATGAACATAACTTTCTTGGCTACAGATTTGATGGCCTCTGGAAGAAAACATTGATGCCATGCTAGCTTTTCCTCTTTCAGTATGCTATCCGTTGTGCATCCTGAATCATATCTTCTCAGAATACATGACAAATTAAGTTATTCTAGCCCATCTCCAATCACTTCTGCCCTGCTCTGCAGACTACAAACTTCATACAACATCTCTGTTTCACTCACACAATCCATTGTCCATGGATCCAATGCAAAAATTGGTATCTGTGTGAATATGCAATTCAAAATTCATTCAGTGGCTTACAAAGAATTTCTCAATGCCTCTATGCCCATTTCTCTTACCCTTTCTAATTCCACCCTTTTTCTCTTTCATTATAACTCAGCGATATTGGACCTCAATGCTTCCTTATAGTTTATCTTCCTCTCTTCAGCTCAAACTACCAACATCATTCTTGTTTTCCCACCTAATCTTTCAAAAGCTTTAAGACCAGGTTGTCTGTGACTCTAAATTAAATTCCTTATTAAACCTGCTTCCTTAAGGTAGTATTTTCAAGTAAAATCCTCATATCTGAAAATATAAAGACTTTTTACTGAGTTCTACTTATGAAGAATGCCATGCAATGTAGACATAAACTTTATATAATATCAACTTTTTAAGATACAAAGCCACTAAACATTATTAATATTAATATTGACATGACTTATCATATTCCATTAGATGGCTGCCTGCCCTCTAGTCGTGATATATTTTCACAATGTAAAAAGGATCACAATAATTTTCTTACATAGACATTCTTTAAAGCAGGCTGTAACATGATTTGAGTATGTGTGTGGTTGCACATATTTTAAATTAAATGCACACTAGTGTATAAAAATGGACAAGAGACAAAAATCTACTTTAGTAGTTGATATGCTTTGAAGACAATCAAAAAACAGGAACAAAAAAAGCAAGAAGAAAAAGGTGTCGCTAATACATTTCTACCTAACAATCCTCATCAATCATTTATTAGGTGGAAGTAGAGAAATTTAATGTTACTGAAAATAGAACAGGAAGATATTTTAAATTATAAAACCACTATTTAAAATATATCTTGTTTCCCTTATGTTGTTAAAATTATGGGAACATTTTAATGATGTTCTTGTATTTCTCATCTTTGAGCCCAGCTTCATTATTCTGTAAGTTGTGTAAGCTCTTATTAAAAATCTACTATTCTATGTATTTTGATAATAAATATATAGTAACAATACAGTGTATGCTCTTAATAATATATAAAATAAACTAAAGCCATCTGTAATTGTGCACTGGTGTGATTTCTATTTATTCAATTTACAGATACTTTTAAGTACAGTTTACACAGATGAGATGACTTCAAATGTTCATGTTCAACAAAACCTATTGTATTTCTCAAAAAACAAGAAAAATTCCAAATGACAAAAATACATATTGACTATAAAAGTTTATGAGACTGGAGTTTCCTAGCTGCTATAAGCAGCACAAACATCTTCCCCCTTAAGTTTAACAACTGACAAAGAAACCAAGGCTTTCAATACAAGGAAAACTTGAGCTCACTGGCAGGTGCCACATGCCAATCTTCCTCTGAAGTGTAGCTTTTCTGTGTTCTCAACACAGCATGTGGAATGAGTGTTAGTCACAGTACCAATTTATGAAATTATAGAAATTTCGCCCATCAAATGCCTTAGATTCCAGGTCCTCACATAGTTCTTTGGGTATCAGATCTATGTTTTTAGCCTTCTGTATCCCAGCTCTTTTATCTTTAAAGTAGCATAGGATTTCTTACACATGTCATTGTGGTGTCGACATCAGGAAGAAAGCATAATTTATGAATATAACAAAGGACACTTGTGCCTGTGTGAAGAACAGAAAAGAAAGGCAGACAGAACTCACTGTATTCTTGTTGCACACACACATACAAATTGTTCTGGGTGACCTATGTGAATTTTTACATTTCCATTAGGCCATTGGGATATTCTTAGTTGGTACAGGCTACAGGTGAAGAAACTTAGCCTTATGAAAGAAAATGCTTCCCATCCAAATGCTAAAATATTAATGAAATAGCAAAGCAGAACCAACATGCAACACAGCCGGCTGACTCCAAGCCCCAGGCATGCCTCCAGCTCATTTGTTGCTTAAACTTAAAATAGTTTATTTCTACCAAAAGAATGTTAAAATATTTTCTTTCAGAGATAGCATGATGACAAGCCCTAAAAGAGTGAGTTATAATTAGAATGTTTACTTTTAAGCATGCATGTATCAGTACAATACATTATGAGTATTCACACACACTGCTGCAAAGTTGTCAGTGTACACAAATATTTTCTCAGTATACATATATTAAAAATGAAGACACTTTATGCTTTGCATTTTGAAATATTTAAGTTTCCCTTTTTAAGTTTTATAAAATGACTCAAGAGTTATTCCACTGCAGAAAAAGTAAAGCCAAAGTCCTATTATATAGAGTCTTGCAAGGTTGCCACATAGGTACTGGAATGTTCCATATGAATAGGTTAAAAGCTGTTCTACAAAAGGACACAAGTTTGATTCCCAGCACCAATGTAACTCCAGTTCCAGGGGATCTAATACCCTCTTCTGGCCATAGAAGGAATGAGGTGTGATCATGATGCTCAGACCTGCATGCAGACAAAACACTGTAGTAAGAAGTTTCTGACCCAGCCTATCCCTGAGGCCTGGACCAGGAGTCCCAAATAATCACACAAAGGCATATATTACGTATAAGTTGTTTGGTCTATGACGTGGGCCTATTACTTTTTAACTCTTACTCTTAAACTAACCTATGACTCTTTTCTACTTTAGCCACATGGCTTGGTACCTTTTCTCATAGCAGCATCCTCTTCTCTCTTCCTCTCACTGTTCTCCTCTGTTTTTCTCCTTCCCAGAATTCTCCCAGTTTGCTACCACTGCCTATACTTCCTACTGGCCAATCAGTATTTTATTAAACTAATATGAGCAACAAATCTTTACATTGTACAAGTGCAATGTCTCACACCCATTCACATAAAATAATTTTTTTAAAGTTCAAAAAAAGAAACAAGGTTCCTAGAAGGGAATGTGATGTCACAAGTTTTGAAAGACATTTTGAGGAACAAAAACAAGGTTTGAGTACCAGAGTCCAAGGTTAATGCCTATTATAGATATTGTGGGCTTTGAAGCTCTCTTGGACTCTGATACTTCAGGTTAATTTGTATCTGGGCTGGGGGTGGGGTGCACAGTATTTGCTTTTGTGGTTCATAGACTGTATTAGTCAGATTCTGTGAGGTTGTACTGCATTTACAAACAAGCTAAAAAAATCCTCCATAGTTTACAACACACATTTATTAGTCACATAAATAAATTTTCTCACAGATACCAGAAGCTTTATGTTGACTGTGGTCTTTGCCTCTGACTGAATCAGACTAAGGTCAGCCTTCAGTGGCTTTTTTTGAGAACAAAGTAGTTAGGACAGCCTCACCTTGGACACAATGGATAGAACAGAAACCATGATGGTGGCAGAAACATATGCTTTTCCGTGTTTCTGTTGTTGTATCCATTTATGTGTATGTCTCACCAACTTATAATCCAATGCTAACACAGGTCACCCGTGAGAAAGAGGTACAGAATCCTTTGGAAAGGAAAGGGGGTAAAAATCATTCTGTCCTCCATGAATATTTGGGAATGGTGACACACTGCCATTTATATGCTCAAGCAACAGGTTAGACTGAGTGTGCCAATCCTTATTTGACATACAAGAGAGCAGAGCTTTAGGTTTGAGGTGAACTGATGAATACAGGCTTCCTCCATGTTTTCCCTCACTGCCAAAACATTTCTTCTAGTACAGAATAAAGTAGGCAGGATGTTCACTTTTGCATTTCTCCTAGCAATTGACACCTATGATTGTTTATGAGGTTTATTTTATGAAATGAGTTCATGCATCCATTTGTTTGCTACTTTTTTCCTTCTTGAGTCCAATAGCATGCTGAGGACAAAACCAGAGAAGAACACTCATTGCTTTCTCTTTTTAGTATAATATTTTTGTTAATTCTTGAGAATGTCATAAAATGTATTCGACCATATTCCTCGCTCCTGTTCTCAGTTCTTCTTAGTTCCAGTCCCAGCTGCCTAACCTTAGTGTCTCTTTTTTCTTCTTTAAGTCATTGAGTCCAATCTGAGTTACCCATGTGCTCATGGGTATCAGGTCATGCACAAGAGTGTAGTTAATGCATCAGGGGTCCTGAAAAATGGGACTCACCTTCCTGCAGAAGGCATCAACTGTACAGTTTCTCTGTTAGAGGTGTGAGCTAGGGAGCCTTGTCCCCTCTGTGGTAGAGTATTGACTGTTTGATCTTACACAGCTTCTGTGAAGTCACAAGTGCAATGGTCCTGTTCGCTCTAGAAGACAACTTTCACTCTGGTCCTCCTTGACCTCAGGCTATTATATATAACCTTTGTGTCCTCTCCTCCTCAGCCTTGATGATGCAGATATGCTATGTGTGTCTGAGCACTCTCTGCACTTTGATGAGCTGTGAGAATTTGCAAGGTAGGACCACAAACAGGAAGCTGCCCAGTCAATACCAAGGTGATTTCTCCACTTTCTGTGACCAAAGCTGTGGTGTTCTCAGCAACAAGGTTTGTCTCACCATTAAATTCTGATGAGTAACCAAGGACAATGGCAACAGCATGTTCTGTTTCGGTGGTAACCATGACGACACTCCTGACTAAGAACTCAAGAGGAGGTACCATTCATGTGGCACTGGACTTTTAATCTGGCAGTCTACTGTTTCCGGGAGCAGAAACTCTAGAAAGTCCTCTGGAGGGTTGTGCATGTGTGTGTGTGGTATGTGCATGTATGGTGTGTGTGTGTGTGTGTGTGTGTATGTGCGTGTATGGTATGTGCATGTATGAAAGACACTCATAAAATAGTATGTTCTCATGGCTTTTTCAAACACTCTTAAGGTTAGCTAGCCCTTCCCCTAACCCCCTCTTTGGTCCTATCCTTCATCCCTTCCTATATTTGTACTTTCTCCTTTATATCACCTGTCTTCTACTATCTCCTTCTTGTAATATAAACTTTTTGTACCTTCCCCACCTATGGTGCCTTTCTAATTCTAGTTCTACAGAAATTCCAAATTAGACACATTAATCTAAACATTTGCAGTTAAGATTCACATATAAGTGAAAACATGTGTTATTTACCTTTCTGGGTCTGATTTGCTTCACTTAGTATAACATTTTCCAGTTCTATCCATTTACATACAACTTTCATGATTTTATTTTTTTATGAAATTTTATTGTGTACTGTATTATCCTTATCTATTCATCACTGTCCTTAGCCAGCACAGAAATTCAAATTAAATCTACTTAGAGAGTTTATCTTTCCTCAGTCAGAAAATGGCTAAGAAAGAGAAAACAAAAGACAACTAATATTGGAAAGGCTATGGTGAACAGGAAATCTGAGCACCATTGAATGTGGACCACTATGGAAACAGGGCTAGCTCCTCAGAACACTAGAAATAGAAACATCATAGGGCCAACTATACCACTCCTAGGCATATATACCTCACAGATTTCCACTCTCTGCTACACATCTTCTTGCTTATCAATGTATATAGCTACTCTATACACAGAAGCCAGAACATGTAAACAGTGCTTTTATTGAGTCTGTATAATGTGAAACACACAGCATTTCCTAAAATGTATAATTTTATTACTCTTCTCAAAATCTGAAATGCCCTCAGGGATCTAATGTTAACTTAAGTCTGTTTGCAAATACACAGAACTGGGAAGTCTGCTGTCCATGCCACCATTAGGAAGATATACTAAGACAAGAGCAGGATATCCAGTAATGGGGAGAGAAATGTGCCATGGAACCCACAAACAATGGCTGCTCTTAATCTACAGATTTTCTTCCTGATATCTTTTTCTGTATGAATCCCTAAAGGGTTAATCTTTCCACTAACAGGTGAACAAATTTATTTTGGATATTTACATGTAAATGAAAAATTAGTGATCAACAGAAGAATCGGATGTTGGTGTGGTTTGTTGAAAACTATATTGATGGGCTGGGGATGGCAGGGATAGTCAATGTTGAAAGCCAAGTGGAAATTCAGATGCTAATCATTGCCTTGTCACTAAGGTGACCTGGATCACTAGTTCCACTGTGCAATTCTTTAATCTTTAAATTGAATAGATCACTTGTTGAAAGTACTTTGGTGTTACTGCAAAAAGCCATAGGAAATAAAAGACGTTGTCCTTGTTTGTCTGGGTTATTTGTTTCCCGTGGTCTTGGTATCACTTTCTACTCTGCACTTGGAATGCATTTCCTTTGACTCTATTCTCAATTGCATACTTTATACATATACTACTTCTGTCTTTTTGTCTTGATGGAAAAACTACCAAACCACTGTTTGCTATCACAGGAATGGAGTGGCGTTTCTATCAGTATCGGTATAGGATATATATTTGGGTAGACACATCCAAAATAAACAACCACATGTTATCATTCAGTGTGTTTCAGTGTGTCCACACTGTGTCATAATTACTCCAGAGTAATATTTAGAAAGAATGATAGATAAATAATTATTCACATAATTATCCGCAGCCATATTTTGTTCTGATGGTCATTAACTTATTCAGCCACTTAAACAATAACAGAATTATTATTACCAATAAATGAAAACTAGGGTAGAGATTAAAAAAAAGACAAATCAATCTTTGAAAATCTGAAGAATGCAATCAGAGTTTTATACTGAAACATTAGAACTTGGATAAGGCAGATAGAAGGAAAAGGAATCATCAATAGAATAGTCTTAAACTATACTACCCATACACCCCCTGTGGCATCGACATGTATCTAGTCTACTCTAGCCTTAGCCAAGGTTCTTCATAGGAACAGAACTCATATGATGGATATGTTTATAAGGCATCTTAAAGGAGGATTTATTAGATTACACAAAACTGTCTGGATAGTCCAGCAATGACTGTCTTTACCCTGGAGAGGTTTAAAACCCATTAGCTATTTAGTCCTTAAGACTACATACCAGACCTGCCACATCCCTGGAAAGTCATTAGTCTTCAGTCTATCTTGGAACCCGAAGAAGATAGATCTGTAAAGAGCAAAGGAATGCAGCAGCGGCAGCAGCAGCAGCAACAACAACAACCTTAGCATAGATGAACTTGCCAACAAAATCTAAAGGTAATTAAGGCAAAACCAAAGTTTTTCTTTGTACCTACTTTTGATTGTCATCTGAGAAGGTGTTATCTACATTTAGGATGGGTAATCATACCTCAAATAACCAGATCATTCACAGGTATGCCCAGGGGCAGGTCCACATTCAGTCAAATTGACAGCCAAGACTAACTTCGAATAACTTCCAAACTCTCTCACTTTCTTTTCTACCAATCCCCAAGTTAGCCTCACTGGTGTTCACATTATTCTAGACATTACACAGAGAAGATGCTCTCAGCTTTCCCCATACATGCAGGGCATTCTTCTTATCTCCAGTAATGCAAATGCAATCAATTCCCCAACTTCTTAAGACATACTACTGCAATCAGTCCTTGGCAGTCACCAGAGTTTTGGATTAATTCCACTGGCAGAGGAAATCTCAAAACGGCCTAGTATTGACTCTATTGTGTGGTTACTGCTATTCACTCTCATAAAAATTTATAACCAAAAGGATCAAGCTGAACAAGGTAAAAGGCAAAATGTACAGATTGAGGAGAAAAGAGGCATCAGAAAGTCAAATAGAACTAAGTCTTATGTCTAAAGAGATACACAAATTAAAGAAGAGCTGGGTGTTAAATGGAAGAAAGGGAGTGGTGACTTCAGGGCAAATTCCTACCCATCTAAGCTTCCAGTTTGAGAAAAGGACTTGCAAGCTCAGAGCCAAGTGTTGTGGTGCACATCTTTAATCCCAGTACTCAGAAGGCAGAGGCTGATGGATCACCAAGTTACAGAAAGACAGCCTGGTCTACCAAGTGATTTCTTGGACAGCCAAGTTTAGGTAGTAAAGGAAACCATCCAAAACAGAAAGTTGGCGAAGATGTAGTTGAACAATGAGGCCATTTTCCAGTTCCAGTTAATAGCAGAATTTTCCAGCTTCAGCCAGATGGCTCTGACAGTGTCAAAGGTAGATGAAAATGGTTATGAAATCTCCTTCAACATCTAAGGAAAGCTGCTAAAGGTAGGCAGGTGTCAGGGATGTTCCTGCAAGGAGGCCAAGAAAGGCCATCATGGCAAGGTGTGAAGTTGAAGCTTGGATTGCCTTGGAGAATTCAAGATGCTGGAGATCCTAGGGCTGTGGAATAACTGTTAAGGAAAGCTGTTAACAGGGAATGGAAACAGCCCAAGAGAAAGAAGTTTGTTTTAGTCAAGAAAGCTGAAAAGGTTGGAGTTCTGAAGAGTGTTTTGACATTAGACATGAAGGTACAGTGTTTGGAATTTGCCTAGCTAGTTTTGGTCTTGCTCTGGTTCTGTATTTCCTCACTAAGCTCTACCTCCATGCTTTTGGAATGGTAATGTATATGCTGTGCCATTATATGTTAGAACTATGTAGTCTTTTTTTAAACTTTGATTTTATGGGGGATTACATTAAAGAGTTTGCATTAATCTCAAAGAGAATTTGAACTCTTAAACATTGTTGAGATTGTGATAGATATGGGGGACTTTGGAAGTTGAACTAAGTGGATTTTGGATTATGTTATGGTTACAGGTCTATCAGAGCCAGGGAGTAGAATGCAGTAGTTTGAAAAGTTATGGCCTCCATAGACTGGTGTGTTTGATTCATAGGATGTAGCACTATTAGGTAACTAACACCTTGTTGGAGTAGGTGTGGTCTTGTTAGGGGAAATGTGTCTCTATAGGGGCAGGCTTTGAAGTTATATGCTCAAGCTATGCCCACTGTGGTGTATACTCTCCTTCTGCTTTCTGGAGATCAAGATGTAGAACTCTTAGCCCCTTCTGTAGCACCATGTCTGCCAGCATGCTTCCTCTATGATAATAATGGATCAAACTTCTGAAAATATTAGCCACTCCCAATTAAATGTTTTTCTTTATAGAATTGCTTTGACCATGGTGTCTCTTGACAGCAACATAAGTCCTAACTAAGACACTTGTTATAAAGATAGTTCACACCTGAATTATTGGATGTAAAGTGATATTGGAATTAGGATATATGTTTTTAGTACAGGGAATTATACTCAGAATCTTGTGCAGTATAGGATAGAATTCTACCACTAAGCCACTAAGATATATTTCCAGTCTTTTTATTTTTTTCACAGAGTCTTGAAATTTAGCTCAGGCTATCCTTAAACTTATGATTCCCTGCCTCAGCTTGCCACACAACTAAGGTTACAGGAATATGTCACTCTGCCCTACTTGAGCTATATATTTTGACAATTATTTTGGTCACTTCTCTTGGGAAAATAAAGTGCAAAACTCAGCATGCTGGCTTATTTGATCCCATATGAAGCTTATAGGCAATAGAAAGGGAGTAAATTAATCAAGCAAATGTATAATTGCACATCTGTAGTTATGTGTGAAAGTAGACATAGCTTTGTAGAAACAAGGTGAAGAAGGTTTACTAACCTTAATGGCAAGTTCTGTGCAGACAAAAAATTAATTCGATGCTATTTTTAGGATTTAATTTGCAAATTATTATTCCGTCTGCTTCTTAATTTCATTTTTAACTTTATTTTATTCATAAATCTACCCAATTTTAGTGACCTTAAGTGGAACATAATCAATGTTATTTTCATTTGAATGCTTAATTGATCTCACCTACAAATTTTAAACATCCTATTGAAAATTGATTATTTTTCTTGTATTGAAAGATTTTAAACACGTAAGCAACTGCAAACAAAATTGTCAAGACCACTGACATGTTTAAATCAAATAAGTGACACCTATATTGAAGTGAGATAGATATTTTTGTCAGTGTTAATATCAATATAGACTTAATACATTTTAAGCCTTATATCATGAGTGTGAAATCAATATTCAGTGTTATTTTTTTAATTGGTCCCACCAGTTTACCTATTATGCTAACATGGTCAGCATTTCAAAGTAATATAAATATATAAGATAAGAATACATCTGAATTTTTATTTTCATACTTTATTGACAAAAATTAATGCATTACATTGTTACTATGGTTACCTGTATCCCCGATGCTTAAAAGATATAAAAGTCATTCCTGCAGATAATCGAATTTTCCTACCTGGCAAAGCTAACGATTCATAATAAAATCCCAATTCCTTTGGTTCTTCATTACTTCACACTGTACAACTACAGACTACAAATCACAGGATTTATCAATATTTCCTCCTTATATGTGTTATCTGTATTTGAATATTTTCATGAATTTCCATTCTTCTCCCTTTTTCTTCCTCAACATGTAGTGTTTTATATTGGCAATGATCAGCTTGATAACTCTGTCTATATGTTATAGAATATTGAGATAATATGTCAACAGAATAAGAAAAATAATATGCTGTCAAAGCAGTTGGAAATTATAGGACAGAATGCCAAAGAGAAGGAAGCAATTCAGAGAAAGTGAGTTGGAAATATAATGATAGGCCCTACATGTTTTGGTTCAGACATTAACTGTGTGTGAGCAGAAAGAGACCCTTGCATAACAGTTCTCAACCTTCCTAATGTTGTGACCCTTTAATATAGTCCCTCATGTTGTGGTGAAGCCACAGCATAAAATTATTTTCATTGCTACTTCATAATTGTAATTTTGCTACTTTTATGAATCATAATATAAATGTGTGTGAGCCCTGTGTAGGGGTCATTCAGCCTCCAAAGGGGTCCTGACACAGTTTGAAAATTGCTGCCCTTGGAGAATGGACAATGGACAACTGAGGAGAGAGAGAGAGAGAGAGAGAGAGAGAGAGAGAGAGAGAGAGAGAGAGAGAGAGAGAGAAAGAGAGAGAGAGAGCAAGTGAGCTAGGAACTGACCATATTCTGATGCTTCATAGTCTTGGGGATGTACTATCTTCAGAAAGCCAGAGCTGATAGAAGGCCTATGTGACTTTCTTTCTTGGTTTGCATAGTGTTCCATTCTAGAAATTTCAGTATTAGTTTTTAACTAGGAACCTTCTATGAAAAGAGAATGCAGAAATCTTCAGAGGCCTCAGGTCATTTGGCAACACAGTAGCTATCTGGCAAAATGGAATTCCACTTATATTCCCTCATTTCTCTCCCCTACCAAAGGGAAAAAAAGTCATAATGGACACCCAGAAATACACTCCACCTATCAGACAGACAACACTTCCTGAAAATATTATAAATGGTATAAAACTTTGAATTCCTAAGAGATTCATTAATCTATGTTAAAACACACACACACACACACACACACACACACACACACACACACACACACACACAAAATGAGGATGGATATAATAGAGACCAGATGAGGAATTTGAAGATGAGAGCTATGGAACTTATAAAAATAAACCCAGTAAATGATTTTAGAACTAGAAAGTGTGATGACTGAAACAAAAAAGTCAGGGTATTTAACAGAAGCCTGGCAATGAAAAAGAAAAATCAGCCTTTTTGTAGTACAGTAGAAATCATTCAACTAGAAATCCAGGAAGAATACAGAGCTAAAATCGTAAGTATTCAGAATAAAAAGTAGTCTCACACATGGTAGGCATCATATTCTTCCATACATGTGTTTGTGTATGAAGAGGGGATTTGAAGATACTTGAAGTATTGCAAGCTGTGGAGAACTTACAGTGAAATCACTTCTTGTCTTCTCTTTTGAGTTCTTTTCTTCTGGCCTGTGCATACCTTTTCTGCCCTGTAGAACACTCCCTCTCTGGTTATCTGAGTCAGAAATATCAGTACCCCATAGAGGGGACTTTCACTGTTTCTGTTTCCCTTTTATTTCTTGTCCTCTCGATCCTCACCTAAGGCTCAATTCTTAATTTGTTCCCAACATCTTGTTAATGTGTTTAGGCTCATGCTCTAGAATTGCAAAGTACACAACAGTCACCATCAGATTAAATTTAAAACAGTGTTAATATTTATTTCCATACCGTAAGACTCATATGTATTGACATTTTTGAATGGAGAACTCTACAGGAATTCTTGTTCATACCTTTTTGTCTGCAGAGGCATTAATTTCTATGAGACAAGATACACACATAGAGTAGTGCTTGGTTTGACATTTTGGTGAACAATAAAGCACTTAAGTATGCAGAGAGAGAGGGGGGGGAAAGAGAGAGAAAGAGAGAGGAGAGAAAGAAAGAAAATAGGTGCTTAATCTGTCAGTTCTAAAAAGTAAGATGGAAATTATACTAATTGCTGAAAATATTTCAACTCCAAGCTCATGAACAGAGAATGGAACCCTAGAATGTATTTATAATGATGTGGGCTTAGGAGCTTGGGTCCAAACGGCAAATGATCCTCAGAACTACAACTCTGGCTCTGAGGGCAATCAAGCATTCTTGACCCCCAGGAGTGAACAGGACCTCAGTTCCCATCCATGCCCCACTCCTTTCCAGTAACTCCAGGCATCTTCTATGTTCTCAGTGCAGCATTGTATCAGCCGGAGGATGTTTGGTGGACTATTCACCTTGAATATTATTACTTCTCTTTGGGGAGCTTGATTCAAAGTATTGTTTTGTGAGTGCGCACAGTACTGATGAAATGAGGGGACCACACACAGCTCTCTACTTTGGCTGTCTTCTCAGGGATTTGAGCAGATGGCTTCTTCCTCAATGAGTTAAGGCAGACATTGGTATATTCCCACCTTGTCAAGTCCTGGGGACTTTGTACTCAAGTGTTGCATGCCATTCTGACCAATCTGTTGGGTGGATTCCTGCTGCCATTGTCCCTTCTAGTACATCCTCAGTGAACATCTTACCATCACCAAGTGACATTACAAGCATCTCATGGTCCTGTCGGAATCAACTACAGAATCCAGCAAAGAATGCTTAATCTGAAAATTGTTCTTCAAAGCAAGCAGTTAGTACCTTAACCTCTTCTATCTGATGATCTGCCTGGGGGTGGAGCCCAGGAGGGTTTTTATTATTGTTGCTTAAGAGGATGAAACTACCAAAGTCTTTGGTTCCTTTTGTACATTACAGGAATAAATGCCTGATATCTCCAGAATGCATAGCGTGGTTTCCTTTTTGAATGAAACAAAAGTAACAAATAATTCAAGCTCCTCACAGCTGTATGGCTGGATTCCTGGCAAGCACATCAAATGATACAGTCTGATTTAAAATTACTTCTGCCTTCCTCATTCTCTCACCTCAAAACTAATTCTTGCTTGCCTTCCCCCAGAGATTTATCTATGTAGATCAGCAAAGCCTTACATTTCTTTCCTAAAGATCTGACACTGCCTATTAGGCTAAGCAACTGCACATTTTCCCTTCTGTCTTAAAGTCACAATGTGTCAAAAATCTGCAGATTTACATGAATGTGTAGCTATAAATGGAAACTGTTTTTCTCACACTATTTTATGGGCTTGGTCTGGATATCCAAGGAATCAGATCATAATCACTGCCAAATATGTGTTCGGTGCAACATTTACAGCTTCACTTTCACAATTATTAATTGAATATCTGACCTTGACCTTGTTACACATTTCAAAAGCTATTATTTTTCATTAGGAAAACAATATAATTGCCATTTATCGGTTTCTTGTGTTCTTCTTTTTCCTGTAGTTTAAAAAAAAATTAATCTTGAGTGAAACTGCTCCAACATTTTTTTGCTCAGTTGACAAAGTTTAGTTGAGAAGAGAAGGGCCCCTCCCCTGCTTTCTTTCACTGTATGGACAGTCCCTCTCTGCTTGCTAGCGTACCTTCCTTTCTTGGTCCAACAGAAGAATTCCGAGCCTGCTCCAAATCACACGTGTGTTGCAGTGCTCCGGCATTGCACATTCCCAAACTTTCATCACATTCCATGTGGACCCTCTGTTCTCAACGACAGAGTCGTGCATCGTTCATAAAAAGCACCACTGTTTCCTGTTTCTCTCCCTTTGCATGTAACATTATCCAGCTTTCCACGACCATAGCAAATACTTGAGAAAATTAGCTTAGAAAATATTCAGCTGGGCTCATGGTTAGAGAGAGTCAGGCCTTGATTGATTGGCTCCATTTCTTCTTGTTCCACACAAGGCAGCACGGAACTATGGGAATATATGACAGAGAAATTCTGCTTACTCCACGGGTAGGACACAAAGACAGAGAAACAGAGAACAAGGCTTGGTTAAAAACAAAACAAAACTAAAAACAAAAACAAAAAACCCTGTGGGATATCGCACGGATTCTAGTTAGTATATAATAAAAACCTAGAGCCAGATATTGGGGAAAAGTTGGAATACCAGGGAGAGAAAACAGAACACAATTCTCACCCAGTCAACTTCCCAGGTTGAACAGGGTCTTCAGCCTGGCTGGTTGCTCCTACAGAATGCCTAAATCTCTGCTCCTCCTACCTCAAAGGTCTTTGAAAACCCGTTGCTTCACTTCTGGGTTCAACTCTGCATCATAATCCTAGAGTTAGGATTAAAGGTGTGAGCTACTACTGTTTTGTTTTTTGGCCTTAAACTTAGAGAAATACAGAAAGATCTCTGTCTCCTGAGTGATGAGATTAAAGGCATGGGTTACCACTTTCTGACCCTCATGGCTTGACTGTGGGTGATTCTGTTCTCTGATATTCCTGGGTGATTTTATTAAAACTACAGAGGGAACCCCTGGATCTTAAAATAGGCCACACCCTCTAAGTCAAGACCATTTCTCCAACTTGTTAAACCAAAGACCAAACTATCAATACTTTTGTCTTTGGGGATAATAATATTTACTGTGCTAGCAAGCACATATAATGCCAATCATTTCCTTCTGTTAGTGGTAGAACCTGTTCACCTCTAATGAGCTAAAGTTCAGATACCTACCTCATAACCAATGTCAGTGTAATAAAATAGTTATTTTTATGTACAATCAAGAGCTTGCTAGGGTTCTGCTCACCTACAGATCCTGTGATATGCTTACTTCTTGCTTTTGAAACATAATTCAGTGAGGCACATGAATGCCACAAGCCCTCATTAGGCTGAGGATTCTGCCTGGCCCATTGTTTCCAGAACCAGACTGTTCTCTCTGCTCCATTCACTGCTGCAAAAAGGTAGCACCAGCGGTACTCCAGCAGCTTCCCTAATGCTCATCCTTGGAAGTTTTTAACCTGTGGAGGGGCTGGGGCAGCTCATAGAATCCTGGAGTAAAGGGAAGGGATTGGCCTGGCTCTTTCCCTTCATGTTTCTGGGGGTAGATAGATCTGCCAGGTCTGTAGCTCCCATTTTCTATTCCCCACCTACCATAGTGGAAGTCACTGGGCTTCAGTAACACAATATCCCATCCTTAAGCATCTAGGCCAATAGTTCTCAGCCTGTCGGGTGTGACCCTTTTGGTGTTGCCTGAAACCCTCTGAAAACAGGTAAATTTACATTATGATTTAAAATTAGCAAAATTACAGTTCAGAAGTAGCAATGAAAATGATTTTAAGGTTAGGGGCCACCTCAACATGAGGAACTCTATTAAGGGATTGCGACATTAGCAAGGTTGAGAACAACTGATGTGGGTCAAAAGTCAAGGGTGTTTTCTCCCATTTGCAGATACCTGGCTGCTTCAAAGTACTTTATGCATTCATTCACCCTTTCCAAGCTCTCCTCCATTAATCTCTTACTCCAGTGCTGTTTTGTTCTTAGCATCCTGTTTCCACATTAGCTTTGTTCTGCTCTGGTTGGAGGTTTAACTTAGACTGAAATAATCTTTACATGTGGTCCTTTCAAAGCAAAGTGCATTAGTCCCTTATCTCCTGGGTTCCACAATGGAGCAAATCTTAAGGCACTTCGTTTATTTATGACCTTTAAAGAAATGCTAATAAAAACAAAGCTATGATCACTATAGCTTTTTCCAAAATATGACATCTGCCTTGGGACAAACAGAATCATATGTGACTCCATTTTTCAAAATGGCAGATTATAATTTTAGCATATATCTTTACAAGATTAATTTTTGCTTTATAAATTTGTTTTTTTAACAGTGTTGAATTATGTGTAAGTAGTAAAAAGTGTATGTTTTGGTTGAGTTTGTTGATCACATTCTAAAGCTTATACCACTAGACTATACAGAACTGTCTTCTTTTTCTTCAGCCTCTCATTTTTTTTCAATTTTCTTTTTCTTTTGCCTGTGTAAATCTGTGTGTGTTAAAAAGTGAAGTCACTTCTCATATGAAATGAATGAATCAATTATTCTGAATTGGTTGGATATTAAATATATAATGATTTTCACTATCTAGATCAATTTAAGTATAAATATATATGGGTACCGATTGAGTTTCAAATTTTGAGCAGTATCCTAAGACACATTGAAATTAAATAACCAAAGTATCCAAATTTAAGAACAGATGTTGTTTTGTGATTTGACTCAGCTGGAGTATGGTTGTTTGAATAAGTATGGCTCCCTTAAATTCATGAGTGTGAATGTGTAGCTCATAAGAAATGGTACTAGTAGTAGGTGTGGCCTTGCTGGAGTAGGCATGGGCTTGTTTGAGGAAGTCTGTCACTGTGGGGTCTGGCTTTGAGGTCTCATATGCTTACACAAAGCTCAGTGTACACACACAGTCTCCTTCTGCTGACTGTGATTAAAGGTGTAGAACTTTCAGCTTCTTCTCCAGCACCATGTCTGCCTGGGTAATGTTCTGCTTTTCACCATGACAATAATGTACTAAACCTCTGAAACTGTAAGTCCCTTCCAATGAAATGTTTTCCTTTATAAGGGTTGTCATGGCCATGTGTTTCTTCAAAGCAATAGAAATCCTAAGACAAGATTGTAACTCTTTGTCATTTTGCATGGTGTAGAAAAAAAGTTGAATCCATACAGAGAATAGTCAATAACTTATGTGCGGGGGGTGGGGGTAGGGGGGAAGAAAGAGAAAAGTCCACTAACAAAAGAAGGAAACTATTTTAAACAAGGGGTACAGAAAAATCCCTCTGTGGTGACATTTATGCTGATATCTGAATGAATGACAGAAATAGCCTTAACAGTGGTTTAAAGGGAATCCCATAAAGGATATCTATAAATAAAATCACCAAAGAGAAACTTGAGTTCCTTTGAGACCAGGAATGTTTGGCTAGGCAGACAGCTCTAAGTAGGAGAGAATCATGATATGAAGAGAGAAACTGGGTCATAGACTTAACCATTAGCACCTTGACAGTCACAGATTTTATTTTATGTGCAAATGGAAACCTGTACATGGGGACTGTAGTAAGAAGTTTCTTTGATACCCATTATCCTCTTGAAGTAGATTGGTGCTGCCAGGAGCAGATATGTCTCACTGATCAAAAAATATAAACTCCTAAAATATTTTAAATGCCATATTCTACAGGTCTTTAAAGTGTTTTCAGATTGATCAAATTGAAATATATCTAAAAAACTAACATATGACTATAAGTTTGATTATCATATATGACTATTAATCTACATTTTAAAATTATATGTTATAATTTTAAATGAGTTTCATAAACATAGTATTTTAAACAAGAGTAGAAATATACATAAAAAATGACCTTAAATTTGTACCACTAAACCAAAATTTATACCAATGTATTTTTTTAATTATTTATTTATTATGTATACAGTACAGAAGAGAGTACCAGATGTCATCATAGATGGTTGTGAGCCACCATGTGGTTGCTGGGAGTTGAACTCACAACCTCTGGAAGAATAGTCAGTGCTCTTAAACTCTGAGCCATCTCTCCAGCCCCAATTTATACCAATGTATTTTAAGATTAATAAATATTTTTAGGATCAAAGTAGATTCAATAATCTATCACTTTTATCATTTTTATACCATATCCCCATTTTTCCCTATAAAGAGATTGACTATGAACATTAACCATTTACAATGAAAACAAACATTTATAAATAATATTTTGGGAATTTGGGTATAGTTTTCCATAAACTACTTCCTGTTGATTGGGGGTGTTGGCAATCTTATGAGGGTCCTGAGCTTGACCATCTTAGTTGACTAACTTGAAGCTGATGTAGCCATCTTTTCCCATTAGAGATTTTTCAGGGGGTATCTTTCTTGATTAAACCATACTAGACTAGAAGCAATTGAAGGGTTCTCATCTTCTGTGGAAACAAAAGTAGAACCTCTTTTCCAAAGCATTTAGACCCAAATTTCAAAGTCAAAATACTTTTAAAATATATGTGTTGATTAATTTAGCAGTTTTTATAATCAAATATCCTTCTGCAGTTAGCTCATTAGCAGTTAAAAAATTAAAAGAAAACACAATAATAGATATAATCAAGACTGTGTATTTTCCATCTTTATGTACATATATACATATATATTATATGTGTAATACATATATACACACACATATATTACTTGATTTCTTTTTTAAAAGACTTTATCCTTTTCTTTTCTCACCTAAGCCTATGTGTATTTTTAAGCATACTGTAAACCAAATTGTTTAGAGAGATTTTTTTGTTCTTTTTTTTTTTAATCTCTTTACTGTATATCTCTTATCCTTTTCTGTTTCTGACCACACATTTAATCTGTCAAGGTGTGGCTAGGATTAAAGGCTGGGCTATTGCTGCTGATTCCACTCAGCTTCTTGGTGTGTAAGAGCTTACCTTCATGGCAGAGTTACTGGCAAGAACCACATTTACCTTCTCAACTCTGGGGAATATTAGGGTCCACATTGCTACCAAGTAGAGCACCATCACCCACAGCTCATGAACTCCATTTAAGTATTTGGCAGCAGGGCCTTTTAAAAGAGCCACACAATTTTTTCTACTAAAGCTGAGTCAGGAAGCTTCACTGAAAGGAGTAGCACCTCTGCTTGCTGCCAGCAAACAGAGCTGACCAAGAAAACATTGCTATTAATAAGCTGTTTTGGACTCTGTTATCTTTTTGTCTGTGTAAACAGAAACTGTAGGGAGCCGGGAGCCCGGTCAAACAGGCAAGATGGTGCCAGTTTCCGGTACCAAGGCGCGGCCGAGGTGATAAACAACGTATCTGCGCATGTCCCCCGGTAAGTTTCCACTCTGTGAGCCAAGCCCTCTGACCCTGAGTCATATCAGGCGAGAGTCCGCAACCAACCAAAAGGGGAGACGGAAGAGGCGAGGGCTTGAAAGTATAAAAGCCGGCTCCTGGCAAGGGGTCGGAGTCTTCCCATTTTCTAGAGCTCTAATAAACTTGCTGCAGAAGGATCCAAACTGCGTACTGCGTTCTTCTTCGCGGGCAAAGACAGGGCGCGGGACAAGAAACCTTAAATCCATCATTGCCAGCTTGTGGTTACATGGAGGCTCCTGTGAGACCTCAAAAACTGGCCTTGTTGCAGCTTAAGCTGTACACTGCAAGCCCAGCATTTTGTAACTTAAGATTGAAAGCCATGCCATGGCATCTCTGTACCACAGACCTCTTGAGAGCCAAAACTCGGAAGCTTCCTCAGGCTTTAGGTGGATGCAAATGCACCATGTTGGAAAGCCATTGGTAGTAAGAAGTTTCTGGCCTGGCTAGCTCAGTTGGTAGACAGTGAGACTTAATCTCAGGGTCATGGGCTTTTGCTCCACATTGGGTTCCCATAAGGAGGGAACTATGAATTGATTTACACTTAGATTACTAACTTGGAAGGTTTATTGGGAGGAACAAGAAGCATCAGAAGCATGAACACAGCAAATCAAGAAGATAATGAGTGACAGAGTAGAAACACTTAATATAGCTAAGGCTAAGATTAATGTGCAAATTGGAATTCAATGGGAAGAGCAATACCAACATCTAGTAACTGAATTAGGAAGTAAACTGCTGATGGCGACCCTGGCACTTAAACATTTTCTGGCTATGGATTACTTTCTGGGTAGAAGAGATATTTGAATATTAGCATCATTTATATATCTATAGATGACCATGGATCATTAAATTTAGTATTTCTTGCTGGGTCCATCAGTTACAGTTCATTACCAACTTCGGTTACATATCCCTGACTAATATTTGTCCTGCTTAAGTTATTTTTATTTTATGTGTATATGTGTGCTCCACGTGAATGAAGGTTCTCAGGAAGATCAAAAGAGGGTGCCAGGTCTCCTGGAACTGGAGTTGTAGGAGGTCATGAGCTGCCTGATATGAATACTTGGAACCAAGCCTGGGAGCTCTTTGAGAGCAGCAACTGTTATTGAACCATTTCTCCAGCCTTTTTTTTTTTTTTTTCCTATTCTTACTCATATGCGAGAACAGACCAAGCTTCTCACATTTGGAAGCTAGATGAGTGTCTCATACAGCTAAGCCTGCCCCAGGGGTTTTATTTCATTCCATTTTTCCCTCATTACCTCTTCAAATGGTTTAATCTTACATCTTTACCATCAGAACTTTCTTGAAGACAGATCTGTTCACAAATGACTATGCACAAAGTTCAGAGCCCAGTTCTGAACTCTTGAGCAAATTTTGTTTTCCTTCTTAAGGATCAAATTCCTTTACAACAAAACGGTGCTTTGCCCTTGTGTGCCTTTCCGTAGGTCAGCCTCTATTTCAGTTGATGTCCCTGAATACTCTTCAAGTTTTCTTATTCTTTTGTGGAACTTTAAATTTCACATAAAAATTTCTATTTTTTTATTTCTAGCCAAGGTAATTCTTCTGAGTTCCAGGCTAATGTATTTTACTTTGACAAATCTTCATAAACGCTTCATAAGCATTTAAAATTTTACATGTTTATATGTTTGTTCTTTCTTCTACCCCAGCCCTCAACTTCATGTCTCTGAATTGCCCATCTCAGAAAAGGACAATAGCACATGCTGTTCTGTACCAGGGCCA
Source organism: Sigmodon hispidus (assembly GCA_004025045.1). Lineage (NCBI taxonomy): Eukaryota > Metazoa > Chordata > Mammalia > Rodentia > Cricetidae > Sigmodon > Sigmodon hispidus. The sequence continues at coordinate 205,784 of PVIH01001271.1, read as the reverse complement.
CATGCAGCTCCTTTGCTATAAGACCCCTGGCTACTTTTCCTGTATGTATGTGTGAGAATCTTAATTCTTCAGGGAAGCAGCATCCCAGATGAGCCTAGGAGGAAACATTTGGGAGGCAGAACTCTCAAGGAAGGGATGGATGTCTTTCTCCTAGAAATGGGCTGGTTGTTGAGTGATTAAGGTCCCCTTTTCATCCTTCTGTGTGGCTTTGTTGTTGTTGTTTTTCTGAGTTCCTCAGCATTATAAAGCCGCAAGAGAACCTTACTAGATAAGGCCTCTGGATCTTGGACCACCCAGGACACATCCCATAAAGAGCATCTTTAATTATTTTCTCTGATTCATAAGCTCAATTATTGGCGCTGGAAGCAGACAAGATACTCTCTAAGTAAGAAACACTGGGACATTACTTCAACAGCGTCATCAGACATGATTCAGAAAGTCTCCACTCTTCCCCTCCTGCTCATAGTCCTTCTTCCTTTACTACTGCAATAACTCACTAATTGATTCACCTGATTACAGCATCTCTTCCCTCCACTTCCCAGAAAGAAGAGAGCATAGCAAGGTGCCTTGCTTCCAGAGGCACAAGCAATCAAACACAGCAGGGTTTCCACTCACTGACAGCACTTCTCTTTAGCTGATTCAAAATGCATTCAATTGCACAATTAATTCAAAGAGGAAGGCACTACAAGGTTGAAATTTCAACTGAGAAGACAGACATCATGTGGTCCAGGAAATGTGTAAACATTGCTTCTCTCTCTCTCTCTCTCTCTCTCTCTCTCTCTCTCTCTCCTTTCTTAAAAGCTTGCAGCACTGTCTCAAACAGCTTTGAAAGAAAAGAATTTAAAAGGTTTATTACTCAGCCAAGTGGTGGTAGATTAAAGGTGGCAAGCCTTCAAGCCTTTAATCCCAGCACTCAAGAGGCTGAGGCAGGTGGATCTATGTGAGTTCTAAGCCAGCCTGGTCTAATTCTAGTGTGTGTGTTTGGGGCAATAAAGTAATGAAGTTCTGTATTTCTATTTCCCCATTTTATAAGTTCTTACTCTGCTCTTTTATATTTATAAAATTTGCAGGTAACAAGGAAAGAAAAAACAAAGATCCTTTGAATGGGGGGGGTCATCACTTGTAAAATTAGAAAACTTAAGTATATATTCCTTTGCTGCAAAACCATAATCTGGACCCAATACATTTGAAACCTTCGCCACAACTAAATTGCAATGAATAAAAAATTTAAAAAAACAATTTGTTTAATTAAAATATAGTATAAAGAGATATGATTCTTATTTAAAATGTTTATGTGTATGAGTATTTCACCTAAATGTATATCTAAGCACAATATATGTGCATTGCTCATAGAGACTCTAAGGGGGCATTAGACCCACTGGAACTGGAGTTACAGATGGTCCTGTCTCACCATATGGATGCTGGCAGTTGGACCGATCCTAATCCCTGAGCCATCTCTCCAGGCCAAAGTTATAATGTATGGAAATAAACTACTGTGACTTTCAAAGTTATTCTCCTCATTGCAGGAAGTTTTGTGTGATGGGAAACATAGACTTTGTTTTGGTTTTGTTAAACTGTGTACAATAGTATCTAAATTTTCAACTGAGTGCTCCTTACTTTTAAAAGTATCCAGAACTAATAGAAGATGACTGGAAGGGGTGGGAGGGGGAAGGGAGCTTGAACAAGGATAAATAACGGATAAAAAATATTACTTTATTCACAATAAAAAATTTTGTATCATTAAACTAAGATTTATATTAAAAAATATCAGTTCATATTTTATTGATTTAGTCACCAAATATAGCATATATCCAGGTAAATAAAAACAATATTTTAAAACTGTTTTTATATTAAGTAAAAAAAAATTAAAAGAATACAAATATCCCAATCTGTTTGAAGTTGTATTCCCTTTAGATCAGTGACTTGGCCCATGATCTGCCTCATAAATCCTACATTCTAGTCTGATTCCCTATTGGAACTCAGCTATAGAAAGGTGCAAGGAAAGTTCTCATGCCATCCCACAGAACAAGCCTGTTCATTGCCCTAGATCACTAGAGACTTCCCTCTGTGTAATTCTTTATCAGTGTCCAACCTTCTCTAAAAATTGTTTGCAGCTATTATTTTGAATTCACATCGAAATTTCCAGTCCGTAGTTTCTAGAGCCAATGAATAGCAAAGCAGGTGTTGTCTTTCTTTCTTTTTTTCTTTTTTTTTTTCATTGTTTTTCCTTCATAAAAAGCTACATGATTATGTTTCTTTCTTTGTTTGGAAACATTGCTGCCTTCCTGAAATTCTCCCCAAGTTTCTGGTGCCATGCTCAAAGAGATTTTTTGGTATGTTTATAGATGATTCTTTTGAGCCTAAAAATTTGAATTTGGTTAAAGCAGGAATAATTTCTTTCTTCATTGTCATAATACATTTAGGATTCCAATTCCCTTTTAATGAAATCTTCAGCCTTTTCCGAACTGAAGATAGAGTGAGGTGATGAGCATCAAAAGAAAATCCAAAATGAACACAGACTTTCATCAAACCTCCGCTCCTACTGCTTTTGAGCAGTTGAAATTTAATATATTCAAGCTACCTATAAGAAGCTTTGCTAATTTTTTCTTCGTGAAAATTATAAAACAATACTAGACTACTCTAAATTAAGTTCATAAATATTATAGAACATTTTTTGAACTTTTTAAAAATGACAAACATCTGATTTTATAGGACGCATACCCAGATTTTCAAGGAAGCAATGTTAACAGAAAGTGGGAGCCGTGGGGTATCCATTAATCAGTAATTTGTGATCCTTTCCCATCCCCCACACAATGAAAACCTGAGATTTATTTCCCTGCATGCCTGCACGAGGTGAGGGATGTGGCGCCTCAGCAGGGCAGGCTGGGGGGGGGGGTGAATGTTTCCTTTCACTGTTTAGTAAAGCTACATATTAAATTTAACCACCTCATCTTCTTGCTACAGTTACTACATGATAGAGTTTCAACAGCTTTTTTTCTTCTTCTCCTGCTCATTATGGAACAGATATTATAAGGGCTAAAAGGGGTCGTACATTAACTGGATGAGATCCAATTATGGGAAAAACCAGAGCAGTACTCCTGGGCAATCTGAAAGCTGCACAAAAGTGATCACATGACTGCACATTAAGAAGCCTGAATGTTCACTTTTTTTCCAAAGTAATTTAATATATATATATTTCAGTAAATGAATAATGAGTATCTACTTGTTAGATATAAATATAAAATGACTAGACTTTGTAGAAAAAAGACACAATTCCTGCCATTCAAAAAGCCATTTTAACGGATATTTGTTACTGTATCCTAACTTAAATTGCTATAGAAGTATGCAAGTGTGAAATGTATGTAGAACTGAATTATTTGAAAAAAAAATGCTTTTGATTTTTATGCTTAAAACATTTTTATTTTCTGTTAGTATTACTAGAATGGTAAGGCTGTGTTCTGTAAGTTGTTTGACAACCTGAATATAAAACCTATGGATCTTTCTAGGAAGTGGTCACTTTCTGAGCATTAGTGACATTTCTCATCTCTGTGACCAAATATTTCATAAGAAATTAACTTCGAGAAAGAGGAGGCTGGGACTGACAACCTCCCGGGTGGGGGTGGGGCATGGGAATAGGGTTGTAGGGGAACTGGCTACATGTTGTCTGCAGCCACAATGCTGCACAACTCTTAAGTATGGCCAGAAAAACAGAGCCAAGCCTTCTACCACTTTCCTCTAGGAAAGTTTGCCTCCTAAGTGTTCAACAACTTTCCAAAAACCATCAAAAGCTGCCAACTAGGTCCAATACAGGAGCCAAGAGGGATGTGCCCCAAATACACTGATGCCTAGAGGGGTTCACTTGAGAAAAAGAGTCCGAACATTGTGTAACTTTCAGTTTTAAAATAAATATATATAGAACATATTATTTCAAGTATAAACATATGACATTAAATGGGCCTCTATACAAATCTCAGGGAATCATAAGTCTGTTCAATACTATGGGAGGCCCTTTGCTATCTTAGATACTTTGGTGGAATATTTTTCCTCCAGAATTTCATATCTAGATGAATAAAACAGTTGCAAGTGAATAGTCCAAGGAAGTTGTACAGAAACTTAAGCACTGATTTTGTTATAAATCAGAGTACCATAAATAATACCAAATAAAACAAAACTATGTCCAAATTATTTCACTTATTAGCCTTTTACACAGTGAAGTATTTTGTCACATTTCCAAATCTCTTATAAATACTTGATGTGATAAGCAAAGACTCAGAACCAGAGCTGGATCCAGTAAGCAACAAGAATGCAGAATATTTTCACATTGATAAAGCTGATAAATGGAACCTTCCCTTCCCACTGACTACATAGTGGAAAGAAAATGCGACTCTACTAGGCTGATAGATGAACCCATCCACCAGTAGTAAGAAAGGCCAACACTTGTGTTTACAAATGAAAGCAAGGTTGTTTCATTCTTTATTATGCATCCAATATTCAGCTAAGTACACCCAAAGTCAAAGACAGCATCTGTTCCACAGGAAAAAAAAAAAAAGGAGGAAGAGTCCAATTCTGATTGATTAGCTGAAATAAATTAGGCAACAGCAAGAAAGAAAGACAACACCTGCTTTGCCATTCATTGTCAGCCAAGTCAGCCCTGATAATCTATATCCAGATTGCCCTCATTTTGGCTAAAATTAAACATATAACCAGAGAATATTACAGCATAGTTGTCTTTCTCCCCAGCTTTATTAAGCTAAAAATGACAAAATTGTACATATTTAAAATATAAACAATATTTTATAGAAGTAGATTCTATGAAATAATAGATAAAATTAAGCCAATTAACATACCTATAACCTCAGACGGTCTGTAAGTATCTGGCAGGAGGCATATGTGTACATGTGGTAAGAGTACTAAAGACTCTCTTTGCAAAATTTAATTATATAATAGGTTGTTATGAAATACCTGATTGATGGAACTTACTCATCTATATCTGAAATTCTTCTCATTTCTCCACCCACACAACTCCTTATAGTTGCTATTTCATTTTGTTTTTATAACTTCAAGGTTTTGAATTCTATATATAAGTGACACTGAGGAGATTCATCTTCCTATGTCTACTTTATTTTATATAATTCTTTCTAGTTGCATCCATGTCTGTGTTAGGCTTTCTACTGCTGGAACAAAGCACCACTTGAAAAGGAAAGGGTTTACTTCAAATTTAAGTTCTACAGCACAATCTGTCATTGAAGAAAGCCAGGGCAAGTAGTCCATCAAGCAGGGGCTTATGCAGAGGCCATTGAGGAGTGCTGCTTACTGGCTTGCTCCCTGTGGCTTGCTCAGCCTGCTTTCTTACAGCACCCCAGGATCACTAGGCCAAGGGTGATGAACACTCAAACATCAACTGAGAAAAAGCATCACAGGCTTGCCCAGAGACCAATCTAGTGGGGATACTTTTTTCCCATTGAGGTTCCCTCGTCCAAAACAACTCTAGCTCATTGACATAAAGCCCACCAGCTCAATATCCTTGCAAGTGTCAGAATAACACATGTTGTGAATATGCTACTGTGAACAGTAATTTAATGACCATGAGTGTAAATATATCAAAAAGACTAATTTCATTATAGATCCTCAGATATATATGTCCAGAAGAGGAGTTGCTACCGTATTTTTTGTTTTGAGGGAACTGTCATTTTTTTTTTTTTTTTTCCAGAACAGCATTACCAGCTGGTATGCCCTTCAAGGAAACTCAAGCATTCCCTTGTTATACACCCTCAGAGGTACTATCTTTTAATAGTATATGCTGTAATAGTCATATTACTAGTCATGACTTGATATCTCATTGTGGTTGTGATTTGAATTTCTCTAACAGTCAGCAGCAGCACATGTCTTTGGAGAAATGAAAGTCTGGGTCCTTGGGCAATTTTTAAATGAAGTTACCTGTTCTTTGCTCTTGAGTTTTACAAGTTTACTATATTTTTTCAATATCAACACAGCTTATTAGATAAATGCTTTGCAAATTCCCTCCCCTTCCTCCTCCCATAAGCTGTTTGTTGTTGTTGCTTTCACTTTGCTATTGGGAAACTTTAAAACTTAATATACTAGTATTATGTGTGTATGTTTTTTGTGTATATATGTGGATGCATGCCATGGCAAGCATGTGAAGGCTAGATGACAACTGTGTGGTTTCAGTTCTCTACCTCCACTTCTGTGTTATTTCTAGGGATCCAGCTCGGGTCACCCGGCTTGAACTGAGAGTGGATTTACCTGCTGGCATGTTGGAAACATTTAAGCATGTTCAGTTGCATTTGTCAGTGATGTTTGTTATATTCAAGATATCTTTGCCGAGATCAGTGCAAAGAGGTTTTTCTTTTTTCTTCTAGGAGCTTTCGAGTTTCAAGTCTTAGATTGGAGACTCCAGTCTTCTATGTTGTTTCTGCCTGTTCTGTAAAAGAAGAGTTCAGTGGAAACATGTGAGGTCCAATTTTTCTGTCACTGTACACTGTACAATGACAGTCCTTTACATGCAATCATCTTGGGGCTCTTGTCAAAAATTAGTTCCAGTAGGTTTGAGTTTATTTCCGAAGTTTCTGATTTGTCCCATTGGATCTATATCAGTTTTTCTACTAAAATCACAGTGTTTTAATTATAATTGTTTGTAATATAATCTGTGATACAGTGTGTGATTTCCTCCAGAGATATCCTGTCTAAAATTATCTGGGCTCTTAAGTAATTTTGGTGTGTGTGTCCCTTATTTATTCTATAATTGATTTTATTATTATTACAAAACTGTCAATGGAGTTATGGTGGGGACTGCCGTGACTGTACCTCACTGTGGCCCGGGATTTGACAACACTGGTTTTAGATATGCACTTCAGGAGCTCACCCATGTTTAGCTCATCAGTTTCTTTTCTCGTCATTTTATTATTTTCACCTCAAAAATCTTTTACCTTGTAGATTAAATGTCTTCTGAGTGCTTTTATTGAAACACTATTATAACAGAGTTTTGTTTTTTAATTTTAAGGTATTTTCTTAGTGTAAAATATGTTACTGATTTTTGCTTTTCAATGGTAATTATGGAACCTCTAACTTTACTATTTTTTATATTTTTGGTGGATTCTTAAGTTTTTTAATATGTAAAATCTTATCTTTCCTAGCATGCATAAATTTCATAGTTAATGAAATGCCTGGCTTAATATACATTTACTCACCAGAAGTTCAGATCAGAAGTTTGAAACTGTTATCACTGGGCTGAGGTCCAGTTGCTTTAGGATCTTCAGGAGGCTGCCTGTGACTTCTCTGCCAGCTAATGATGATTATTAACTTGTCACCACATCACTCCAGTCTCTACTCTGTCTGCATGTTGCTCCACTTTTGTGTGTATATTTTCTCCTGTGAATTTCAAATATCCCTATGATCCTCCTTGCTAAGAACACGTGACTATATTTGGACCCACCAAGATAATCAAGATTATCTTCTCATCTCAAAATCCTCCATCACATCATTTACTATGTAACGTTATGTTCATGGTGTCCAGGTGCTATTACTCAACATCAGTATAATATCACAACATCACCCATCACCTTTAACAAAACCCTAAGCATTTGTAGAAGCTATTATAAGGAAGCCTGGACATATTGGTCAGCTTTCAGGATAGGAGCTAATTCACCCAGTATTGCTCAGCAACACCCAGAAATAGCCACAGTGGAAGTTCCAAGCACCTGTCTCATTAATATTTATGGATAACTTCTCATTTTTTAATTATACCTTATGTTTCTATCATTTTTAAAGTTTGAGATATACAAAATATCTACTCTTTTTCAAAACTATGGTACAATAATCTGTTTATTTTTTAAGAGCTGGACTAGTCATTTGTGGAACATTCTTTTTCACTGCCCACTGTGAGTTAAACTTTTAAAATTTCACCTGAATATTTTTATAACAGGTGTTCCTAATTATGTACATTTTCATAACTTCCAGTAAAAAATGAATCAAATTGATTTACCCAAATTCCTTATGGCTATGGCTTGAATTAGCACATCCTGGTGAAAATGTTTTATAGAATGCTAAGTATGTCCTTAGTATTTTACCATATTCTTTGAAAAATTGAAAGCATAAACTATTGTCAAGGAATTAGAGAGTCTTAAGAAAACAGGAAAGTGATCTAGTCTGAACAGACACAGAGTCTCAGCCAGCCCAGCAGGCTTAAAAGCAAAGTATATGCTCATGTGGTTTACATTATTTTGTCCTGCCTGCGTTTCATTTCATACATGGAATTTAACAATCAGTGGAGAAATTACCCCCATGAAACATTGTGTTTCTTAGCGTGAGTGGAGAAAATGCCTTGGTTTCTGAAGCTTTCATGACTCTAGCATATGTGTAGGTGAACAGGTCATTTGCTTTCTGTATTGCTGCATATTGTGCCTAGATATAGTAAGCCTGTAAGTATGTAGAATCTACCATTAATCCAGACAACTGAAGCAGAAAAAAAAAAAACAGAATAAAGCCCAAGCTATGTGGCTAGAGGCTATGTGAGCCCCTGTATGCAAGACATTTTTCAAGATAACAAAGGTGGCATATAGAAAGTCAGAAAGGCAGACCTTCAGCCTTTAGGAAATGAAGAAACAGAAGAAATATGGGTAAAATTAGTCAACACACAAATACACAGAGACATGCATACAGATGCATGTATACACATACACACACATTCATGCATGGACATGTACAGACACAGAGAGGTAGTCATACACACATGCATACTCATAAGGATATATGCACAGTATGTGTGGACACATGTACAGTGGACAAGGATGGGCAGGAAGAAGAACAGGACAAAGTTATAGTGAGTGACATTAACATGATGTGTTTGAATAACTGTGAGTGGCAGTCATGGTTATACTAGAGAATATTACATAAAACTAGGAAGCAATGTCATGTGACTAGAGAAGGGACACAGAACTGTAGGCATTAAAAAATCAGATACAATGGTTAAATTCAATATGACAAGAAATGGGAAACCACTGAGGTTCTTTAAGCACAAGAATGACATGATGGTGATAAGTGGTAATTTGCATACATAGCAAAAGGACTTAAAGAATACTAATCAAATGAAATTGGAAACTGAGAAAATATAGCTTCTGAAATAGACAATTTAATGAGAAATTGTGACAGTACCCAAACAAATAACATAACAAGAAAAAGGCTTTGCAGGATATTGATTGAATGCCATCACTTAAGCAAGAGAATATCTCAAATGTGCAGCATTATGCATGCTCTAGTTCTCACACCTTGGACAGCTTATCCATTTCCCTCCCTCCAAAGGACAGACACACTTTTCTGCATGAATTGTTTGTTTATGATGTATAGACTTGAGCAGTATGATAAACTGCATCTCACAGGAATGTGGCACTTTTAGAAGTTACTCCTTCTTTACTAAACATGGCTTAGAAAATCATGAATAAGAATGACTAAAATTAAACTCAGACCAGCAGTAGATAACTGCCATCATCATCATTTTTTGAAAATTTATCACTGACAAAGAAATCACTTCAATCTGCACAAAAGTTTGCAAATTGCAATTTGACCCCATTGTATAACTTTCAATAGTCATCTGAAACATTAAAATAACCCATTCAAAATAATTATGTGGATTCTAAATTTTGTGCTCAAATGCTGTGCTCAATTCCGTCTGGGCACAGGACATGAATATGTGCCACAAAAACAAGAAGAAAAGTTGAAGGTAGTTATTAAAATTTGTTACTCTCAAGATATAGGTAAGGAAATTTAACCTCTTTAAATAGAGTAAAAATATTTTAAAGACAAAAATGGTGTGGTTATATCCATATATTAGGTGTAAAATTAGACTTCATTGCCTGAAAAGCTATGGAGTAAGTAATCTTTTAAGATAAAGAAATTAATGTCATTCTCCATTAAAAATGAAGCAAATGCTTTATTTGGGCAAGACAGCATGCATAATTTAATTAGATGCCCCAATATTCGAGAAAATGTCATGAAGAGGCTGTTTAGATATGTGTAGCAATTCTAAGTTTCAGAGGCATTCTAGCTAAATAGTGTGTGCTCTTTCAGCACATGGCTACAAAGTCTGGGCAGATTTCTAATCCTTTAATGCTACAAAATACAGCGGGCACGGGAGTGACTGTGCGTGAAAGCTGAGAGGCAGAGAGCAGGGTAACTGAACATCCTAATGGTTACCTGAGCACACTGAGGTTTTCAATGATCTGGAAATTCTAAGGTCTGTAAAGGCTGTAAGTGTGGGGCATTGGGATGGAAGGGGACAGTTATTGCATTTGAGATTTTTCATTGGGGATGTGATGTTTGATCTCACTGTTTCCTTCATGGATGTTAGCAAATAACAAGAGTGGTCCCTCTTTCTTCATAAAGCTCTGGATACTTGTGTAAAGCCCTTTTTTTAAGTGGAAGTTAGAATCAATTGTGGAACAATAGGACACTTGATCTACCCTCTTCTCTTAGGAAGTTGTTACGACTTTAAATCAAAGTGACAATCTGGATGTGAAATGATAAATGATACAGACAGAATAAAAACACTGATTGAAAAACTGATCTAAGGACCTTAATGAACATCAGACAATTCATAGGCACTAGGGAACATAAAACATCAAAGGGTCACAGTCATAAGAAATATACTCAAAGCAATATTCTAGACAACTGGGGCATGGTTGACAAGATTTGTTTCTCCTAAATATGAAATGCTGTTTCCTTTATTATAGCCTCATATCCACCATATATGAAGCAGATTAATTACATATATGCACATTACACATATAATATATTAAAGCCTAGAAATTAATGTTGCTTGCTATTTTACATGCATTGTTTCAGTATGTTTAGTAACATCACATCATCTCTTCCTATAACATCAGACAAAAGAATTACTCTCATTTTTGTTTGCCCCATTAGAGATACTGGTAAATAGTGCATTATTAAAAACTGTTTGTTGACTGACTGGTTCAGTCTTATTATGCATATTACAAATAAAAACTTATTTAGAACTCATATGGTACCTTTGACAAAAATTCTCAATACTTTCAAGAAGTTTGACTGAACTGAAGAGACATGGTCTTTCTATATTAATATTATTCCCATTAACTATTCCAAGAAGGCACTGAGGCCTGTTTAATTATGGTTTGAAGGAGGAGGTAGACATGTAGTCTGGATGTTTGCTTCTGCATCCAGAAGGTGTCAATTCTCAGTCCTTAGGCCTAATGTCTTTGGGGCTTGAGGGACAGCTGTCAAGACATACAAGATCCAAACTGAGATCATGGAGGAGGTGCTCAGCCATGAAAAAGTAATGCAATGGGATTTCCCGAAGGACCAATCTATAAGGATCTAATAGATACACAGTATCCATCAGTTTTGAGCTGATCACACAAGAAGTAACCCAGAGGAGTTGATGACTGAAATGCTGTTCCTTCTTGCAATGCTAGTCAGTTTCCTGATGCCCTTCATGAGACTGAACAATGGAGTTTTATTTGTTCTCATACATTTCAACCTAAAGGATAGGCCTATGACCTCAGCACTAAAGTTTGTTTTTTTTCTCTTCCCACACAGATCTGAACCTCAGCTTCCATCACACATCACTTCTGATTGTGTCCTCTGAGGTTCTTTATATAGCTTTTCATGATCTGGACCCTTCTATAATGCCAATGATTAAACAAGATATTTTTTAACACAACTGTTATCTCCTAAGGCAGTCAATAAATGGTAGCATTTTTATTTCTGCCACTCCCACTACTTTTGACTAAGATACAGTGGAAAAAACAGTTTGTGTTTGTATATATGGATGGTCAGGGGAATGATTCTACTTTTTTACACCTTTGAGTCACAGTTTTTATTTCTCCCTTTCTATATTGCTCTGATAAATCCTAACTGGCGATTTCTCTTCTGCTTTTCAAACCAATGTTAAAACATTACATCCAACACCATATTTTTTGTCCACTATTTGCACTGCTCATACTAAAGCTTTAAAATTGTAAGCTCCACTGGTGAAACTTTGTATTTAAATTATTAATCCAATTTAATTTAAATTTTCATAAGTTATTAAAGCAGATTCCATGTGAATAGCTGATTTTCAGATTTGGCAAGTCCTAATTCAAGACAGTGCTAATGTGCAGCCTTTGGGTATTAGCTTTCCTTAAGTAATGGATAAAATAATTTCTCTCATCCAAGATGAAATGTGAATAGCAGATGCTTTTCCTGAGGTTTAATTAATTATCCCAACACTAGACCACCCAAGAGCTGGAAGTGAAGCTGGAGTTGACTATATAGATCAATCTGAGAAGTGTGATGCTGTCTGCTGAACTGAGTACTTTTCATAATTGAAACTTCAATATGTACTTACTGTTTCCATGATGGCATGGATTTATCCAGGTAAAAAAGTTAGTCAAAGAACAAAACAATGTTCCTTCTATCTTTTGCTGTGTTTCTTTCTTTCTTTCTTTCTTTTTTTTTTTCAGAGATGGTAACTAACTAGTCAACTGTTAGATGCTGGCTACCATTAAAAATAATCAAGTCAGTTGTTTTCATGGCTCAGGGTATTTCCTAAGGCAAATAAGAACTATAAAAGAAACCTTTGTCAGATTAAAAACTGTAAACGTCTAAAACTATCTGGTTGAGCTTTCACTAATTATACCCAGCTCCCCAGTATTGTTTGAAGTACTTGAGCCCTGTCATGTATTTTTGTCACAAGCATTCTTAGACATTGAAAATCTGGGTCTTCATAGTCAATCCTATCTACTGTGTCTGAAGAAATACAAATTCCCAAAGCAGAAGGAAGCAATGAGGTATTTCATGGTGTTAACTGAACAACGGCAAAATTATTTTACCCTGATTATTTTTTATCTCTTCAAGGGTCACTTTGCCTACAGTTCTCCCACTGGCAACACAAAAGAACCAATGTTTTATCTGAATGCACCTCCCAGAGAAGGTATTGTCTAGGAAGATAACACCCCTAAGAATTGGTTTTCAACCCAATAAATCCAGTAGAATAGCACACAAATATTTCAAAAAAGCAACAGGTTAATTCTAAATTCAGTTTTGGCAGAAACAGCAATATCACACCAAAAATTAGAAGTACACACAAATAAAGCAAGCCCAAAGTATTAGTATTAAGAAAGAAGAAACATATTTTAGGATATTATTTTTTTCTTACAGCTGAGTAGTATTCCATTGTGTAGATGTACCACAGTTTGTTAATCCATTCTTCAGTTGAGGGACATCTAGGTTGTTTCCAGGTTCTTGCTATTACAAATAATGCTGCTATGAACATAGTTGAGCTAATACCTTTGGAGTGTGAATGTGCCTCTTTAGGGTATACACTCAGAAGTGGTATTGCTGGGTCCTTGGGGAGAT